>OW818029.2:43557464-44157464 GCA_942486065.2 Calliphora vomitoria
ATATATTTTACATTTTACCACCGATAATAGAGAATTCTATAAGAAAATGTCTTAATTAATATATAATTTTCTTCTATAACAAAGCACTGATTGCAAAACATAACTTCGTTTTCTTTTCACAATTTTGCCTATTTTTCAGAAAAGAACGCAAAAACGGCAAAGGGCAACATTTTTGCAGAAAGGGATACGCCTTGATTTTCTCTCAATTTTATTGATTAAAACAAAGTATTTAGATTACGAAAGTTTTCACTGCATTCCTGACCCGATTTTTCACACATCACTAATTTAGAGCATTTCTTTTTGGTTCAAAAACCACTTAACTGCTTTTGTTCTGCCAAAAGAGAGCATTTTTCACATTTAACATATTTGTTTTTGCTACAACCCAGCTAATAATCCTTTTTTCTTTTATCTTTTTGTTCTCTTTTTGGTTTAAATTTCGTTTTATGGTTTATTTTTGACTTAAACTCTACTGCATGCTGTTTGTGTTCCCATTGTTAATTTTAAATATAAAACGAACTAAAAATTAAAAAAAAAAAAATTGTTTGCTGCTAAATAAAAAAATCCAAAAAAATAAACTGCTTTTGCTGCCAAAAATTGCAAAAAAAAAAAAAAACTATAAATGGATCATTAAACTTAAAATAGCATGAAGTCTAATAAATAGGAAGTTATTAAGGAGGGACTGATTTAGAATCCCCCACCCCCTAAAAGTATGCTTGAAACATCCACCCACCAACAAACAACCATCCTCTGTCTAGGTTGATGGCTAAAAATGCTGTTGCTGCAGTGCTGGTTTTATTTTTCATTAAATAAAATCTAGTTTTAATAATTAAGCTTGTTTTATGTTTGTTTTAATTAATTAATTTAAAAGTAATGCACTTTTTTATTTCTTAATTATGTATATGAGTATTTAAATATTTATTGTGATTTTTTTTTTTTTTTAATATAAATATGAATTTTGTACTTAATTGGCAATTATGATTTTTGTAAATTTATTATTTATTTTGTTTTAAATTTAAACATAGAAAAACAAATGCTTTAAAAAGTTTGTTTGACTATAAATAACATTTATAAGGCATAATTATGTATCTTTCACAATCTAAAATCGTTAAGAAAACGAAAAATCAAGAAAAACCAACCTGCTCGTTTTATTTTTTTTTAATTGCAACAAACTGCAAGAGGAATGTGTTTTTTGGTCGCAAAATCATTGGAATTGTCCATCATTTCGCATCATGATTTCCAAAAGCACATGAAATATAAGGCACGATTTTTGACTGCTACTAACATACAATAACAACAACAATATTACTAATATTAACTAACACCTACAAATACCAACTCCATCACACTCTGATAACATTTTGCTCCTATTCACCACTGCAAAATTTTGGAAAGAATGCAGCCATAAAATACAAAATTTTATTTACATCCACCACTTTATTGCACTTGGCTTTTAGCCTAAAAAATTTAAACGAAATGCGCTCCAAAAGATTTAAAAAATTAACACTATCACATTATTACGCAAATGTCACAACACACTTTTGCTCTCGCCCCAAAAGTGTGAGAATTTCCTTCCACATCTGATGCTACTTTGTCTTATAACAATAAATTCAAGAAAACCAGCTTCAACTCAATTCTTAATGCTGCAATGCGATTTATCTCGATTAAGCTTAAACCTTAGTTAACAGTAGTTTAATGAAACCATCGTTACGTACAACCAACCACCAACCAACATTATTTAGCCAATTCTTCCGGACACTACTTCTCCACAACTTTCTGTACAAACTGGAATATATCTCGTTTTGAAAATCTTTTGCTATTAAGATTCATATACACAGATAGATGTTCGACGTTTTCCTATGGATTTATTCAAATTGAAGGTAAGTTAGTTTATGTAAAATATATGAGAGAAAAATATTTATGAAATTATATCAACTGATGAATTGTGTGAATTTTTTTTTTTTATTTTAACAAACTTTTGAAAAATTATTTCTCAAATAATTGCAGAGAAATTGATTACATTAGTTTTTAAACAATTGTAATTAGTTGTGTTGTGGAAAACTGTTTACTTTTAATCATGTATGAATGTGTCGTGTTTTTCGAACTGTTACTTGCATGTGTAAAGGCTAGTTTAGACCAAATGTTTAAGAAAGTCAGGATAAAAGATTCTGCATGAATGTAAAACTTGCGTCATTTAAAAATGTAATATGCGAGAATTTGACAATTTAAAGCGAAACCATTTATTCACCCCTATCGGCAAAACATGTGAAATTTATGTTCCCATGAAATATCCATTTCCCTCGAAGGGGAATTTGCTATCGTGATATTCCCATGAACTTGTCATTCACAATAGTTGAATTTGTTCGTAACAGCTGTTTATTGTTTACAAAATTCCATCTAAAAATTTCGCAACATGGGGAATTTTTTCACGTAAAAAAAGTTGATAAACGAAAAATGGAAAAAGGGTACATATTTCATGTGATATATTCACCCCTATCCTGAAAAATGTATTTTCCCATGAAATATCCATTCCCTCGAAGAGAAAATTGCTATCGTGCAATTCCCATGAAATTTCCATTCACAATAGTTGATTTTGTTCGTAACACCCGTCTATTGTTTACAAAATTCCATCTAAAAATTTCACAACATGGGGAATTTTTTCACGTGAAGAAAATTCACGAACGAAAAATGGGAAAAGGGAACACATTTCATGTGAAATATTGACTCGCAATAGGGGTGAGTGATTGGCGATGGGGGTGATTATAATAATTTTAAATAAAAATGAATCATAATATAAAAATATGATTTATTTTTAGTTTTGCATTTCACGCCTATATCTTGGTCATTTATGAACTGATTGGGCTGATTTCAAAATTATTTTTTTTTAAAGCGAAAGCTACTTCGTTTTACGCATTTTACTATGAAATATGGTAAAATTTGGGAAGATCGCTAGAGAAGTAGAGAGTAATAAATCTATAATAGAATGTATTTTGGCGAAAATGTGATCAGCTACAAGGCGATTCTTTCGTTTTCACACAAAAGTGACGACAGAGGTTGTGCCCTCAATTGTAATCAGGCTGTAACTCACACATTTATGAACCAATTTTCCCGACATTCAATTGCAGTATCATTTATGTTCGTAGGTTATTTACGGGCATCGATAAGATAATTTCAACACACACATAGACATTTATGTATATTATTATGTCACAAATTATCATTTTGGAACTTCCCACTCATGCTGTCTAATAAAGAGCTTGTTTCTTTGTTCTTCGTAGCATTCATATCTGAAGCCATTTTTATTTTAGCAAAGGTTTATAAAACAGATTTTGTATCTAAATTTTGTTTAATATAGGTCTTAGAACATTCATACGGGCAAAGGGAACTGACACAAAACTAGTTTCGTGATTGGTTCAAAGGACTCTTTTCTTAGGTCTCAGACTTGTTCATAATTGGTTACTATAATTGTCAATATCAACCAACCTATTCGGGAGCTTAACCGATACGGAATTCTGGAAGTTGATTTTATTAGACAGACTGACATTGCTATTTTGAAACTTTTCACGCACGGTGAAGGTTATAATAAGAAGCTAATTTCTTTGTTCTTCCTAGTGTTCAAATTTGAAACTTTGTTGAGTTTTTAATGTTTAAAGTCCAACGCAATCTTTATATGGACACATATAGGTCCTTATCGTCCTAGATGGGGTAATGGAACAAACAAACATCGAACGCTGGAATCTAAGCGAACGTCTAAAGTTTAGACTCTAAACGATATAGACTATGCGTATGATATATGCTTGTTTGCCCACCGATTCGATGATATACAACAAAGAGAACGCTAGGAAAGTTGGTCTTAAGATAAATGTAAATAAAACAAAACTCATGCGGATTGGCAACACCAACTCAACTCTTCTTTCACTACATGGAGCCATAATTGAGGACGTTGACTCTTTATGCTATTTGGGTAGTCTCATTACGAAGGATGGTATTTGTAAATCGTTGCCTTTGACAAATTCTGCGCATATTCTGGCCACATTGGGTGACTAATGAAAAACTTTTGTACATGGCCAAATGTGTAGCGATTGAGCTAGAAATTAAACGTCGAAAGTGGTCTTGGATTGGCCATTTTTCTACGTAGGCCATGTAATGAAATCAGCAGAGGGGCAATCGATTGGAATCCTCAGGGTCACCGCCTGCGTGGTCGCCCACGAAACACCTGGGTGAGGATGGTAAGAAGAGAAGTTGAAAGCAGCAACAAGTCGTGGTCGGCATAAAGAGAACATTGAACGAGGATTTTAATAACATACTGTACCCTTTCTGTCTCTGTTATAATCTAACTAGCTATTGGTTGCGATTTTTGTTTCTTATTTGATAATTTTTATGAACGTCGCTGGCATACCAATTACGTTCGTTCCCTGATGGCACTGATTTAGATACTCGTTTACAGGTCACAGATTTTAACTTAATAAACTTGTTTATTATTGGTTACTATTTCTACTTCTTTGGAAACATATGTATTTCCCGAAGCCACCGATTTTAAAAACTCGATCTACTTTAAAAACTGTTATATTTCTCAAATATATTTTGATTGTGAAAAGTGTGAAGTGATTTGGAATAGTCGATTGAGATCGATATAAAACTTTAAAGTTTTTAAAAGGTTCAGAAGCTACAATAATACTGTATTTACATTTCGCTCAAGAATACCTTGAGAACACCGTGGCATTGTTGGTACATAATACAAAAATAAAGTAGTTTATTAAAACAGATTATTGTTACACTATATAAAACAATTTTGTTTGTTAATTTTCTATTAGTGTGAAGTGATTTTAAAACTACACTTTGTGCAAACAGCTTTTCTTATTAACTTTTGTCTCAATTATTAAAAATAATTACATTATTAATTATTGCCAACTAATCACCTCATGAAAGTAATGAGAAAACAATTTAAGCAATTAAGTAAATAATATAAAAAAAAACAAACAATTACGATATAAATATAAATTCATTTTGTGGCTATTCATAATTTTAATGAAAAAAAAAAAAAAAATCAGTCTAACAATAATGATGATGATGATGAATCACTCAACGACGAAACTGAAAAAAAAACCCGCAGTATTTTAGACACCAAATAAAGGCAGGCAGGCAGGCGGGCATCATTTGTTATTTAGTATGATGATGGCACATATACAATATTTTGTTTGCTCATTTGAAATTGTTGTTTTTTATCTCAAATAATAAAAATTATTAATATTTGTTTTTTTTTTTAAGAAAACAGAGCAAAAATGTTGGAATTAGAAAAATACAAATTGACTCTTTTTTTGCCAATATGAATTTGTTTAAATTCTACACAAAAACTTATTGCTGTTGTTTCAATTATAGAATAATCTGAACTCGAACTCGTAACAGTAACTAAAAACACAACAAATGACATGACAATGCAAAGGGCGTTGTTAAATAATAGGCATTTAAACAAAAAAAAAAAAAAAAAATTAACCAACAACTCTCTATGACGATGACAATGACGATTATGGCAACAATGTTGAAGATACAACAACACACTCGAATCGCCAGTTATAAATAAAAAAAATATATAAAATATAAAATCGATAAAATAATAAAAATAGCAAAAATTGAGACTACGACTACTGCAAATTACAATGTATGCATGTTTGTTTGATTATTTGATTTGTATTTTATTTGTTGTTAACTGCGAAAGCTCTGACACCCATTCACCAACTCTCCAACTACTCCTACGCATATGTTTAACTTATTTATCTCTGGCTTCCACCCACCACTACTGAATGCACATACTAAGTTAGTTAAAGATTTATGGAAGGCTACTGCTTGTTGCTACCACTTGTTTTAAGTTTCGTTGAAATTTAAAATTTTATTTTAGTGTTGTTAAGAAATACATACTAAAATTTATAAAATTTTAAATAATTTAATTTAGAAGATCGCCATAGATATAAAATACATACTGTTCCGGCGACAATGTGGTCAATCACAAAACATTTGGTTTGCATACAAAATGTGTGTAAACTCTTAGTCACAAGTGATTGTGGTCCCAATTATATTTAAGCTGTAACTCATTCATTTTTGGACCGATTTACCAGATTTTCAGTAGCAACATATTCGGTATCATACCTAATATTATGCAGTAACATTTGTGTTCGTAAGTTGTTTACCGGTTTCGGTAAGTTGATTTCAACACACAAACTGACATCACTAAGTACAACAAAGTAATCGACGACCAAAGCCCGCCCTAAAGGTTTTAAATCCCAAAGCAATCTTACACTTGGTGCATATAGGTATTAACACATCTCCAAGAGAAAGGGAACTTACACAAAATTAGACACTTGACTGGGCACTGGTTACAAGGATGGTTGAAGGGGTTCAATCGACACCATTTAGATCAGTGGTCGACATAAAGAGAACACGGAACCTTGATTTTAATAACTGTTTTTGTGTACTTTCTCTCTCTGTTGTAATCTGACTACCTATTTGTACAATTTGTATGAACTTCGTTGACATTTGTGTTGTTTTCTGGTAAATTAATAATTAAGGAGTGAGATCGAAAAATTCTTAATAAAAACGAAACCACTAAACTTACAGTTTTAATTTTTTTTATTTGATTGAAATTATAATTACAATTTACAAACAAAAATATTTTTATAGTTCTAATTACTAGTGATGAAATTTTGAACCTTTTTCGGAAACCGTTCCATTATGGTTTTTATAGTGATTTCTGTCACTTTGTTCGAACAGGTTGTCCATCTCCGTTTAAAATCTACCACACTTTTGGACACCTTTTTTGTACTCTTCAATTCTCTTTTAACAAGAGCCCAATATCTCTCCACTGGCCTTAGCTCCGGGCAGTTTGGAGGATTTGCCTCTCTTGGTACAAATACCACATTATTGTTCTTGTACCACTCAAAGACTTGTTTATCATAGTGACAGAATGCCAAGTCAGTCCAAGAATAAGTGGACACATTATGAAGTTTTATGAACGGAAGCAGCCTTTTTTGTACACATTCCTTGATGTAAATTTCGGTATTTTGCCGCAACTGCATATTGCTTGTCATACCAAGAAGTTTTTGGGAAATTTTGTCTGCTTTTGGGTCTTAAACTTTTCTTCAACATTCCCTCTAGCATCAGCAACATAAAATTTTTGACCAGGAAGTTGCGAAAAATCTGCCTGAACATACGTTTCGTCATCCATTATGCAGCAAGAATATTTTTTTATAAAACTTGACTTCAATTTCCGTGCTCTGTTTTTGGCCTCTAAATTTTCAGCAGCGTTCCTGTCAGGAACTTTTTGAGCCTTGTATGTTTTTAAACCTGCATTAGCTTTAACTTTTCGTACCAAATAGTCCGAGCACTGAGCTAACCGGGTTGCTTTCCTACCGGATGTGTTGGGAGCTCTTTTGAAAATGATTTCTATTTTTTTTGGCTTTAGAAACATCATGTATGGTCCACAGGTTTTCTATCAACGGACAAGTTTTCTATCAACGGACAAGTTCTCCCGGTACTGTTTAATAACATTGGAAACAGTTTGACGGCAGACCATTGAATGCTTGTCCAACTTTTTGTAGGACCAAGTTGGGTTTTGTTGAAAATATTTAATAATTTTAGTATGCAAATCAAATAATACTTGGGTTAAAAGTTTTAATGAAATACGTGTGTTAAGAATTTTACGATTTCACTCCTTATGTACGACCCTTGGTGGGAGTTCCGACCTCTTATTTAGATACTCTTTCACAGGTCTCTGATTTGATGGTACTGAATTGTTCAACTGCTTTACTATATGTATGTCGGATCGTACATTATAATACACATGTTTTAAATTCATATAGCATTCTGGATCCTTCTTTCTTCTAATTATTTCTTGCACCAAGAATTTTGCGTTTTTTTTTCTTTTCCAAAATTTGTCGTCGTGAAGCTGTTTTTTCTTAAAGTTGTATTCCCTTGGACTAAGAACATTTCAAAAGGCGTATTCAAAACATTTTCAATGCAAGCCTACTTTTAATTGTTCAAAAATAACTGACTTTATTTCAATAATAATTTAGCAAAAAATGTTGCCTTTTAGTGCCCTTTGACCTTAAATTGCTTCTTTTCTGAAAAAGGACAATACTGAAACATGTTCGTTTCATAAAATCTTATTAAGTACTGAAATTAAGAAATAGAATCTTCACCTGTCCAACATTTACTTTTCTACTCTATTATAAGAAGTTATCATTTTGAGGTTCTTAGGGCAAAATTTCATAAATTTTTCCAAAAGAATATTCTCTCACAAAAACACTAATAAAAAATAGCTAGAAACGTATTAATTGTCTTAAACTTCGCATTCACTTAACAACTCAATGATGTCAAGTATGACAAGCTTTTTTCCGTTGAAAATAAATGAAAAAACAAAATACATCATTGTTGCATTGTTAGTCTGATGTGGTTGTGTGTTTGTTCATTCATTCAGCTGAGAGCATTTCAGCAAACAAATTTTAATAGTAAAAACAAAAAAACAAAAATAGCAACCCATTTAGCTTAGTGTGTAAATGTGCTAAGTCGAGTTTTTTCCAAAAATTAGATTTAAATAAAAATTTAAAATTTATCATCTCATTTAAAGCGAATTGAGTATTACGTTGCTCCAAGCAATTTTCATTACTATTGAATCGAATGAGTAGAATACGTTTATTTGGCTGTGCCGATTCTTATGTATATATAGTTCTATATATATTTGTTTGATCACCAGAGAATATTTGGGAAAAATTGCATTTCCATAGGTCCTCCCCTCTATAAAAACAAATGGACGGATACAACTAGATCGACCTTTTTGATGGTGTATATAAAAAGTCCACTAAAAATTGTAAATAAATAAGTGAAAATGTGTTAAGATCTAAAAAAAAGACTTATAAGTAGCCTTCTTTGAGGAAAAACAGCATCGACGAATTTTAAAATATTGACAACAAAAGATTTGAAAACATTATTCATAAAATTAGACTTAGCTTATTTGCTTACTAAACTAACGAACTACAAACTTAACACAAGGTTAATTGTATGGGGTGCAAGTTACGAGAGTATTTTATACAAAAAAACAGTAGATAAAACAAAAGTCAAGACTAGAGAATTGATGGATAAACAAAAACAAACGAACAAAATATAAGTATATATAACAACAACACATATTGTTGAAATAAAAAGAAAGTTTTTTATATTTTCGTATGAATTTATTTAAAAAAATTTTTTTCGCAAACTTTTAAACTGGAAATTTTTTAGCTTCCCAAATAAGTTGATTTAATAAAAATCACGTCTGTTGGCAGCGAGCTTGAGAGATTTTATGGTTTAAGATTTAAATAATTTTATATAAAACCGTTGTATCTTTCCATATAATTGACATTTAGATCTGTTGCAAGGTAATTTTTAAGTTAGGTGTAATTAAGTGGGCTGCTTTTTTGGCCGATTAAGATTTCAACAGTTTGTTTTGTAGTTAAAGGTTGCGTCACAGCACGGTATGACTTTTTTGAGTAAGTTCTTTAGGGTGAAGCTGTATTTGTTTCTTCAAAGATGACACAGTGGGACAGACTCACCATTTTTTTTGGAAATAAATCTGCCAATTCTAACTGGGTGATCTAGAGTAGTATATATTCTTAATATATATATTCGTAATATATTCTTTATTTTTCTCTTATAGTTATTAAGTTATAAGCATTTGAAAATTGAAATTTTAAAATTTCACTATACCTTGGCCCAGTTTTTTTAATAATATCGGTCACAATATATGATCGATTTCATTACAATGGGTTATAAAAAGTTTTAAAGCAATATCTGTTACGAGTCCAAAAAGAATCGATTTTGAATTCAAAAATAAGGAAAATATTGAATTTTTTTTATCGAAATTTTGAATTTAGGCCGAGTTTTAAAATCTCAAAGCTAGGATTCGAAAATGGGCAACAGATTTTGATACTATGATGTATTCCAAACCGTTCATATTATGATTTAACCAGCCCCAACCCGAAAGTGGTCTTTATGGGCGAAATTCCAAAAAATGTAAAAATTTGTTTTGGGAATTGCGGGATCGTATAGTTGTTTCCACCTTAACATTTGTTATCAAAATATGTACCGACGTAAAGAATTTCATTGCGATATGTTAACGAACAAACCTTTTATTCTGATTACACGAAAAATATTTTAATTTTAAAGTTGAATACAGTAAAACCTTGATAATGCGGACGTCGTTAATCCGGATTATTCTGTAATACTATGTATATTAAAAATTGCAATTATTTCGGCAACTGTATTTAAGCAATGTATCGATCTAAATGTTTGCTAAGGTTTCAAATATTTCTATGTTTTCCTTAAAACAATATTAAAATTTCGATAAAAATTCGAGATATTATATTGAAAATTTAAGGGTTTTAACAAATTTAACGTTTTATTGAATTTTAAACAGATTTTTTGCCTGAGAATACCCTCTGGCCAACTAAAACCAAAATTATTTTCTCAATTCAAAATGTATAAGAAAACAACAATAATAAAAAGCAAATATAATAAGAATTTAGCGTCTTAATGACGAATAAAACTTATGACAACAACTCTCTAATAAATGTTCCAAAGATGACTTCATTTTTTTTTTTCGCACACACAAAAAAAGTGTAAATTTTTTTATAAAACTGGTGTTTTATTTTAAATGTTTTTATTTGTACTTTATTAAATACATAGGTACTTGTGTTAAAATTCAGTATTTTTTTTCTTAGCTTATTTATTTATGTATTGCTAATACTTGAAATAGTAAGTAAATAAATAATAAATAAATCACAAACAAAAATTTAACATTTATTTTAATTTAACAACAATACAATACACTGTTTATACTTACGAATTCATTCATTGTGCGGGTTCCCCCTTATTTACCTAATAACAATATAATTTGTTTAAAAGCAATAACAAAAAACTAAATAAAATAAAAACAGCAACAAACAACATAAAAAATAAGACAAAATGTAATCATATCATGAATGAGTCATATACATACACCTTGAAGATAAAATAAGAAATAAAATAATAGTAGTTAGCAATAATAACAACAGCGTCTGAAAAGAAAAGAAACAAACCATTAAAAAGCAAACACAAATTAAATAACAATAACAGCAGAAAGAGTATAGAGCACAAGAGAGGCCAGGCGGCAAAAGAAACAGTTAAAACCAAAATTACAATAGCAAATGATTATGTTGTAGCTATATGTTACATGAACACTAACAACACAGCAACTATCAATGATGCATCATAATATGCAGGGTAACCAGAAAAATAGTAGCCAGTGGCCGAACATGATCGGTTTATGATTTACCTATATATAACCCGAATATCTACGAAGTTCAAATCACAAAATCTTGCATCAGATTCTGACAAATTTTCTATAGAAAATCTTGCATCAGATTCTGATAAATTTTCTATAGAAGATCATGCATCAGATTCTGACAAATTTTCTATAGAAAATCTTGTTCAGATTCTGACAAGTTTTCTATAGAAAATCTTGTTCAGAATCCGAACATTCTGACAAGTTTTCTATAAATAATCTTGCATCAGATTCTGATCAATTTTCTATAGAAAATCTCGCATTAGATTCTAACAAGTTTTTTATAGAAAATCTTGTTCAGATTCTGACAAATTTTCTATAGAAAATCTTGCATCAGATTCTGACAAATTTTCTATAGAAAATCTTGCATCAGATTCTGACAAATTTTCTATAGAAAATCTTGCATCAGATTCTGACAAGTTTTCTATAGAAAATCTTGCATCAGATTCCGACAAGTTTTCTATAGAAAATCTTGCATCAGATTCTGACAAGTTTTCTATAGAAAATCTTGTTCAGATTCTGACAAGTTTTCTATAGAAAATCTTGCATCAGATTCTGACAAATTTTCTATAGAAAATCTTGCATCAGATTCTGACAAATTTTCTATAGAAAATCTTGCATCAGATTCTGACAAATTTTCTATAGAAAATCTTGCATCAGATTCTGACAAATTTTCTATAGAAAATCTTGCATCAGATTCTGACAAGTTTTCTATAGAAAATCTTGCATCAGATTCTGACAAGTTTTCTATAGAAAATCTTGCATCAGATTCTGACAAATTTTCTATAGAAAATCTTGCATCAGATTCTGACAAGTTTTCTATAGAAAATCTTGCATCAGATTCTGACAAGTTTTCTATAGAAAATCTTGCATCAGATTCTGACAAGTTTTCTATAGAAAATCTTGCATCAGATTCTGACAAGTTTTCTATAGAAAATCTTGCATCAGATTCTGACAAGTTTTCTATAGAAAATCTTGTTCAGATTCTGACAAGTTTTCTATAGAAAATCTTGCATCAGATTCTGACAAATTTTCTATAGAAAATCTTGCATCAGATTCTGACAAATTTTCTATAGAAAATCTTGCATCAGATTCTGACAAATTTTCTATAGAAAATCTTGCATCAGATTCTGACAAATTTTCTATAGAAAATCTTGCATCAGATTCTGACAAATTTTCTATAGAAAATCTTGCATCAGATTCTGACAAATTTTCTATAGAAAATCTTGCATCAGATTCTGACAAGTTTTCTATAGAAAATCTTGTTCAGATTCTGGGAGATATTTTTCTTCCGTGTCAAAATCAGCACTTCTCAAACGCAGACACCATCTCTTGTACGTTGAACCGATGAAACACATTCACCAAAAGCTTCGGCGAGCAATCGGTGTGCTTCAGCGGCACTTGGCACAAAATTCGATATTTTCGAAGCAAAAACAAAAAAAAAAAAAAAACAATGGTTTTTTACACTATAATATTCAATAACTTAGTGAGAATAAATGACAGTTATGTACCCTTCAAAATGACATATCGGTTATTAAAAACATAAACCGCGTTCAAAAGATACGCCATCTATTGTAAATTACACATTTTTAAGTCATAGTTTAGTTTTTGTGAAGAATTCTATTATTCCAATAAATACAAGATTTGGGAATATTTGTTGGGTGGGGGTGATGAAAGTACCTGTCAAACATGCCTACCACTGATTTAAATTATTTTTACACTGTTACCAATCTACATATCTCTTTTATTCTCTCTCAGTTCTTTCATATAGAAATGTTAACACAATTGGTCCTTGTGAATTGGTCTCTTATCATGTCATAATGTCCTAATATTTCGCAATGGTTTTTATTGCTTTTCAAGCAAAAAATGTCCTAAAATAATACTACTTTCTATGCTATGTTTATTGTGTTATCGTAACGAACCAGCAGAGACCAATGCAGAATGCCTAAGAGTCGGTTAAGACGAGCCGCCGAGTCGTGATATATTAGGACATTATGACAATATGACTGATAAGAGACCTTGTGAATTGACCAAATACTTAATCAGCAAATTCGTGCACTTTTTTCAATACTCAGGCGATTTTTTGTTATAAACGAAACTTATTTATATATCCAATATATGCATTATCTGATATGTGATAGTTTTTAATTTTATGAGAATTCGAAAAAAAAACAAGTTTGAATTTGTTTTCTGCTATTCTTCTGAATCGAATTCAACTATGTCATATCTACATTTTGAAACCCACTTTTCTTAATATAATAAAAATAATTTTTTTTTTGGTTACTCTGTTACCCTGATAAATATAACAAAAGATTATTATGTGAATTTTAGCGTAACAACACAAAAACACACTAAAATACAAAAAACTAAAAAAAAAATTAAGACTGTTCAATCATGTAAATGGTAATTATTTTTTTACAACCTATTTTTGCATTAAATCTATCAAATGAAAAGTGAATTCGACTTATATTACTTACTGCCGCTCTCAATTGTACGAGTATTTAACCCATTTTCACAAAGATTTTTTAAACGCTGTTTTTATATTTAGACAGCTTTAAAAAAAAAAAATTCATACAATTTCCAAACCGTTTTTGATGGACAATTTAATTGCCTTTCATGTTCAACAACAAAAAGAAATAAGGACTGAGATCAGCCAAATTAATGTATATAAATAAAACAGTAATATTTTAAGTGTTTTTTTTAACCTTTAATTTTCTTTGGTGGTTGCCCTGCCAACTGTTTTTCTTTACAAAATATTTGCCAAATACTTAGAAAAATAAATACGGTGCTTGTCTGAAACAAATAATTATTTTTAGACCTTTTAATATTTTATGTTTTGTGTTTGAAACAATAAATTTCAATGTCTAGACAGAACTGAGAATTTTTGGTAACCTCTTAAAATTAACCAAGAAGTAAAAAAAGAAAAGTTGACTTTTAATATTTTCACGCACATTGCATTATTGTTGGCATCTTTATTTTATATTCAACGCCGACTATTAGCATTAATACCTTAATTTCTACTGTTTTCCCAAAATTGGCAACCTTTTTTAAAAGCCTCTTAGCTGAAGGTTTTCCCTTGTTAACATTATTTCTCCCTTTTCTTGTGTTTTTGCTTAGTTAAACATAAATTCCTTTTTATTGTAATTTTTGCAGCGTTCATGAATTTTTATTTAAAAATTAAAACTCTGTAATTTGAATGTTAAATTATTGTGCCACAAATTGTTGCAATGTAAAAAGTCGACCGTAAAATTTGGTTTCCTTTGGGTTATTTGTTTATTTTTTTCGACAAGGTTCTTTTCTTTTTTTAAATTTTTTGTTAATTCCCTCTTGTGCTCTGGCTGCTATGGTGCTTTTCTTACGAGATGGGTATAAATATGTTGGGTTGCCATATGGAAAATTATTAATTTGTGAGGGATGGTTAAAAAATGTAAAAAACAGGTTCAGTTCTTTAAAAAAAAAATGTTACCTTAGTTCACACATGGTAAATATTTGACGAAAAAGCCGTAACCACTAAATAAAATATATTTTAATACTTTTTATTTATTTCAAAAACTTATTTTACTTAGAACGATTCAAAACAAATGTTTAGTTTTATTTTATCTTACATCTTACAAATCTCTTGTCAGAGAAAACAACGTCAAACAAATTTTGTGATAAAAAAGGGTTACGCTTTTTTGAGTAAATATTTGCCATGTGTGACCATACCTTTACATTATGAAAATTTGTCTCTAATATTCTGTTAATGCTTAAAGATTTTCTGTAGGAAGTGTGCTGCTTATTCCAAGTTTTCTATAGAAACATTTGGCCAAATTCCGAAAAATTTTTGATTTGACCAAAATCTGAACAAATATTCTTCAGATTCATATTTTAAAAAAATTTTTATAGAAAATATTTTTCAGATTCTCCATATTTTCTGTGAAACTTTTTATGTTTACAAGACTTTCAGAAATTTTCTATAGAAAATGTTTCCCAGATTCTGTGAAACTTCCCAGATTCTGATAAATTTTCAATAGAAATTGTTTCCCAGATTCTGATAAATTTTCTATAGAAAATGTTTCCCAGTTTCTATGAAATTTTCTATAGAAAATGTTTCCCAGTTTCTATGAAATTTTCTATAGAAAATGTTTTCCAGATACTGAGAAATTTTCTTTAGAAAAAGTTTCCCAGTTTCTGTGAAATTTTCTATAGAAAAAGTCTCCCAGTTTCTGTGAAATTTTCTCTAGAAAAAGTCTCCCAGATTCTGATAAATTTTCTCTAGAAAAAATGTCTCAGTTTCTTTGACATTTTCTATAGAAAATGTTTCTCAGTTTGTGTGAAATTTGCTATGGAAAATGTTTCCCAGTTTCTATAAAATTTTCTTTAGAAAAAGTCTCCCAGATTCTAAGAAATTTTCTTTAGAAAATGTTTCCCAGATTCTGATAAATTGTTTATAGAAAATGTTTCCCAGTTTCTGTGAAATTTTCTATAGAAAAAGTTTGCCAAAATCTGATAAATTTTCTATAGAAAATGTTTCCTAATTTCTGATAAATTGTTTATAGAAAATGTTTCCCAAGTTTCTGTGAAAATTTCTATAGAAAATGTTTCCAGGATTCTGTGAAATTTTCTCTAGAAAAAGTCTCCCAGTTTCTGTGAAATTTTCTCTAGAAAAAGTCTCCCAGATTCTGATAAATTTTCTCTAGAAAAAATGTCTCAGTTTCTTTGACATTTTCTATAGAAAATGTTTCTCAGTTTGTGTGAAATTTGATATGGAAAATGTTTCCCAGTTTCTATAAAATTTTCTTTAGAAAAAGTCTCCCAGATTCTAAGAAATTTTCTTTAGAAAATGTTTCCCAGATTCTGATAAATTGTTTATAGAAAATGTTTCCCAGTTTCTGTGAAATTTTCTATAGAAAAAGTTTGCCAAAATCTGATAAATTTTCTATAGAAAATGTTTCCTAATTTCTGATAAATTGTTTATAGAAAATGTTTCCCAGTTTCTGTGAAAATTTCTATAGAAAATGTTTCCAGGATTCTGTGAAATTTTCTTTAGAAAATGTTTCCCAGTTTCTGTGAAATTTTCTTTAGAAAAAGTGTCCCAGATTCTGTAAAATTTACTATAAAATATTATGTCTTGATTTTGAGAAACTTTATAAAGAAATTGTTGCCTGATTATCGCGGAATTTTTACAGATAAACTGGCAACACTACTTCAGAACCGTTAATTTATTTGCCGAGGGCTTTTGTTTATATTTATTTTTTGCAGCAGTCTGAAATCACACACAGTCATACAGGATATTCGTTTATGTCTCTGTTTGTATCTTCTGAATGAGTATAAAAATGAGAGAGAAAAAAACATGACAACCGTTTATTCACATAACATTAGATTAGGGGTTTTATCGCGGGAGTTACTAGTATGAATTTCCGGGGAATTTTATCAAGTTTTCACTACCCGATTCCCGGTATTTTTTGTCGGGAATTCCGGGAATTTAAAACTGATGAAAATAAAGAGAAAATAATTTGGAATGTTAACTTTATCACCATAAAATGTGAAAAGGTCTTTTTTACAGTTATACTCCGCCAACAAACTTTTGATAGAATAAAAATTTTTTTTTACAAAAATGTCAAAAATCTGACGTATTGGGACAAAGTTTTAATTATACCCTTCACCATGGCAAGGGTATATATAAGTTTGTAATTTCTACATTTTTCATTTGCTACCACACAAAGAATGTTGATAGCGAAGTCAATATAGCCATGTCCGTCTGTCCGTCTGTATGTTGAAATCAACTTTCCGTAGCCCTCAAATAACTTACAAACATGATTAATTCATCAATATATCGGTAATTCTTCCGGCGAAAAAATCGGCCGGCAGATGGCTGAGATATAAAGAAAGAAATCGGGACAACATCGATTTTTGGCCTATTTTTTATCTATATCTGGATTACAAAGTCATTAATATAGACAATATGGAACGATATATATAAGGCTATAGTAATTTGGACCTACAATGGGTCAAAATCGGGAAAAATATTTTTTAACCCGAATTTTTTTTTTAGCAAAAAAATTTTTTGTCATACATTTTTTTTACTAATAAATTTACTAAATTTTTATTTAAAAATTTGGATAAAATAAAACAATTACGAAAAAAAAAAAAATTAAATTTGTTTACCTAAAAATATTTTAATGTATAATTTGGTGAAGGTTATATAAGATTCGGCACAGCCGAATATAGCTTGTTACTTGTTTTTATCATTTATTTTCCTAAATTGACCGATGAACACGTACTGCTACCGCTTATATCCAATAAATATGTGTTGGTAACAATGACAGTGCCTTAAAGTGAGTGTGTTTTGCAGACATTGTATTTTGAAAATTAAAAATTCTCAAATGAACACCAACCGACAAATCAAACTAATTTATGTTTTATGAAAAGTTATTTGTAAAAAATTATATGGAAAATATTCAATCAGCCACATGTATTATATTCATCGTCAGAAACATTACGTATCTATGGGCTATTTACCTTTATATTGTTATGAATCTGCAATAGCGATTTGAATTTAACGGTCCGCAACGACTGCCTGCAACATTCATCATGTTTATAAACACGTCCATCAGTAGAAGCATCTACTTATGAACAGTGTTGATAGCATGCGGTTATTAGCATTGTTTGTAAGTATGGCAACACTGCATGTTTAAGCTGCTAACATTAACATCGAAAGCTCTAGAATTCGAATGAAGATTCCTAATAGATGGCGCGTGTATAAATAGTGGCAGAGCTGGCAGTCGTGAGTTGAGTTGATCACAGGCGCTGTTAGAGTTAACATCAACTGTCTTGTACGTGTACACTTGTACATTATAAAGTGTGTGTGTGTATTTCTGGGAATCGATATACGTGTACAAAGACACTGAGTGACTATTTAATTCTGTTGTTGTTGTACATTCTAAATAAATAAAGAGTTGTTACAATTTTAAACTACTAAAACTGCTTTTATTTGCAATCAAAAGTATCCGGTTTATTTAAAGGAAATAAACCCCGTTTTTAAAAGGTAAAAACGTAAGAATATTTTGTAAAGAATAACCCCCATATGCATAAACAATTTTTTAATTTATAAAAGGTTTATAAAACAAAATTTTCATACAAAATTTTGTTTTATAAACCTTTGATAAATTTAAGAACTGTTTATGCATATGGGGGTAAGACATTAAATACACTAAGTATTTATATGAATTTTGGCTTTAATAATTCGACTATTCTAATATTCTAATTAAATATGTCGGGAATCCCGAGTACCGCGAAAGTACCAACAAATTTTCACATTCCCGGAATCAAAAAAAGGTCGGGAAATTAAAGAACCCTAAACAAGATGCAAAATATACTATTGCCAACTGCCGTTGTTATTAATACTACTAATAGTACTAAAATTACAACTATTGACAAGTTTATGTTGTACATGTGTACCTAATATAGTAGTACGAGTACACACTGTTACAATTACATATGTATGTATGTACTACTTGACCCTTTTCTTGTGTAGAAAATATTAACATCAATAAACTCTTTATTTTCCTTGTTTTCTGTTTTGCAAACATTAGAAAACAAGAACACACAGCAAAAAAAGGTTCATTTGTCCTATTTACAGTTCATACAGATATCAACTACTTAATAGACAACCAACTTTACACCCACTGCTATACTTAATACTTACAAAATGTTCACATGGCTTTTTGACGCTTTTCAGTAGAATTGCTCGTACTTTTTCTTTGTTTCCAAAACATGGTAGGTATTAAATTTTAAAGAGTCTCATATAAGAGAGTCTGTCTGTCTACAGGCTGTCACAAACAAATTTCAGTGTTTTACCTAAAAACTGTATATTTCCTTAAATATTTAAATTAAATATTTCTAACATATAACAACTAAAAAAAGATCTACAAAAATTGTTGACCTAAAAAATATAAAATAAATCTACACACAACCCCGCCTCCCTCATAAAAGGACAGTGTATGATTTTACAAGGATTTTGTTTGTAATAAAAGTTTTTTTTTTTTTTTTTAGTTTTTTAAGAACATAATTTCAGAGGATTTGTGAGTGTGTGTAACTTTATCGTATATTAAGGTTACCACTGTAGCTGCTTTTAGCAAACTTTTTTTGTTCCATATAAATAGTATGTAACTAAATATACAATGTAGTTGGTAAAAGTTTTTTTTTTATTGTTTTGTATTTAAAACATAATTTAAAAGTTTAATACACTCACATTTACATGCATGTATACATACATAATTGGTTGGTTGCATTCTTTTTTTAAACGGCTTATATTTAAAAACTTTTTCGTAGAAACTGAAGTATTTCTATAAATATTTAGACCAGACGGTATGAGTAGAAAAAATTAATGAATTTTCCCTATTTTTTATATAAAAATATCCTGTTACAAGGTTATTTTGTTGTTTAAGTGGTTAAAAATAAATTGTTAATATACATAATGTGGGTGTTGGCTTTTGTTCGATGAAATGCATATAATTTACACTGTGAAAAACATTTTTCAAGCTTATCCCCAATTTGTACATATTAAACAATTAAATTTCCATCTTCTTTCTGACTTTTCAAGCTCTACAACGAATGATTTTTAAGCATTTATACTGTTGGAATGCAACAACTGATTCGCTCTTAACATACAAGTTATAAACAGCTTTTAAGTATTTGATTTCTCAGTAAAAATATTTTCAGTTCAACATAAAATTTAAGAAGGATTTTATTTTTAAATATGTTTTTTGTGAATTCTTAGAATTTTTAATAACATTACATGCTGACGTCGCAAATAATTACAACAAATTTAGTTTAAACCCTTATTTCCGGTCACAGGAATTATTTGGCAAATTTTGTAAATAAGAATGAAAAAAAAAAAAATGATTTCCTGTTGATTTTAATGAAATTTTATGAAGAAAGCCAACAGATTTGAGCAGAAAAACCACACTCTTATGTGTGTGCATGACGTTTTAATATTAAAAGTAAATAGTGTGACAAATACACACAATTTTTCAATGGGAAAAATTGCTTTGTTCCACACAAAATTTCTATAGGAACATTTGCTCTATTACTGGCAACATTTTGATAGGAAACGTGGTTCTATTACCGACAACTTTTCTAAAGAAAAAGTACCATACGAAAAGTGGATCTGTTACAGACAAAATTTTCATAGGAAATGTTGCTCTGTTGCAGACAACATTTCGATAGAAAAAGTTGGTCTCTTGCAGACAACATTTTGATAGGAAAAGTTGATCTGTTGCAGACAACATTTCGATATGAAAAGTTGTTCAACAACATTTTGATTGGAAAAGTTGCTCTGTTACACACAACATTTCCCTAGCAAAAGTTGCTCTGTTACACACAACATTTCCATAGGAAAAGTTGTTCTGTTATAGACAATATTTTGATAGGAAAAATTGCTCTGTTACAAACAACATTTTGATATGAAGTTTCTCTGTTACAGACAACATTTCGATAGGAAAAGTTGCTCTGTTACAAACAACATTTTTATGGGAAAAGTTGTTCTGTTACAGACAACATTTTGATGGGAAAGGTTGTTCTGTCACAGACAACATTTTGATGGGAAAAGTTGATCTGTTGCAGACAACATTTCGATATGAAAAGTTGCTTTGTTATAGACAACATTTCGATATGAAAAGTTGCTCTGTTACAGACAACATTTCGATATGAAAAGTTGTTCTGTTACAGACAACATTTTGATAGGAAAAGTTGATCTGTTGCAGCCAACATTTCCATAGGAAAAGTTGTTCTGTTACAGACAACATTTTGATGGGAACAGTTGTTCTGTTACAAACAACATTTTGATATGAAGTTTCTTTGTTAAAGACAACATTTCGATATGCAATGTTGCTCTGTTACAGACAACATTTCGATATGAAAAGTTGTTCTGTTAGACAACATTTTGATTGGAAAAGTTGCTCTGTTGCACACAACATTTCCATAGAAAAAGTTGCTCTGTTACACACAACATTTCCATAGGAAAAGTTATGTTACAGACAACATTTTGATGGGAAAAGTTGTTCTGTTACACCCTTTTCTTAAGAAAATGTTGCTCAAATTTTGAAAAATTTTCTACAGAAAAAGTTGCTCAGATTCTGAAAAATTTTCTATAGAAACAGTTGCCCAGATTCTGACAACACTAAAATAGGAAAAATTACTTAGCTACAGACAACTTCTGAAAACTATCTCCGTAACTCCTTTAAAACTCTGACTATTATACAAACAGTTTATTTTTAATACACATAACTGATATATAAATTCCATATACAATATTTTTAAATATACAGCCATTTAATTGACTGTAAATATTTACATTATTTTACTAATCGATTATATTTGCTCAACTGGATAGCAAGCGGAGATAGACGATGAGAAATGGAAGTAAACCTAAATTTTTTGGGTTTGTCGTTATGATTACATACACACACATTCATGTCATATGTACACATACAGGTGTAATTTATATAAAATTAATTGTTCAAACGATAAAATTGTTTCAAGCTTTTATCATAAAATAAAATCCCTTTTGAAAAAATAAAATTTGGGACGTAACTAAAAATAAATTCTTAAAAATAAATAAGTCCCATAATCTTTAAATAACTTACTTTCCCTAAAAATTTGTTAAATGTAAAATGGAATATTGCTTCCTTTTTGTAGCTTTACACACACCAGATATTTTGTGGGCTAAAACGGAAGCTGTCTTTTCAACCATTAATTAAAGTTTATGGTTTGTTGACTATGGACAGAGAGAGAGAGACAGAGAGAGTGACAGAATACAAACTCTCCGGACTGAGTGATGTACTATACAATAGTTAAATTAATATTTTAAGGATTAAAAGGAACCATTGTTGCCAAACATCATACATCCGTTCATAACCAACATTTTGTTTTAAATAAAATTTAATAATGTCCTTGCAATATCTCAAACCATAAAATAAATTGGCTGAGTTTCTCTTTATTTTGTTTTTTGGCTTTTTCTGTTCCATCCTCTTTTGTACAAAGGATACATCAAGGATGCATTTCTTTAATATTGTAAAATATTGGTACACACAGCAGCTTTTAGCTGAAAGTGTATTTTAATCCATTTATTGAAAATTTTTTAATGGAAAAAATCATATTGCGTGGTAATTATTTTATTTTATGGCTGTATAGTTTTTAATTGAAAGGTTTTATTATCATATATTAATATTGTATGTGTTATATGTGCAGAAAATTTGTCGATAGATCATTTTTCTAAGTGGCAGCAAAATAATTTTATAAAATAGCTTAGTTTCTTAAAAAATTTTCAAAAAAAGTTACTTCAGAAACAACAACTTTTCTATGGGAAAAGTTGCTTCAGAAACAACAACTTTTCTATGGGAAAAGTTGCTTCAGAAGCAACAACTTTTCTATGGGAAAAGTTGCTTCAGAAGCAACAACTTTTCTATGGGAAAAGTTGCTTCAGAAGCAACAACTTTTCTATGGGAAAAGTTGCTTCAGAAGCAACAACTTTTCTATGGGAAAAGTTGCTTCAGAAGCAACAACTTTTCTATGGGAAAAGTTGCTTCAGAAGCAACAACTTTTCTATGGGAAAAGTTGCTTCAGAAGCAACAACTTTTCTATGGGAAAAGTTGCTGCAGAAGCAACAACTTTTCTATGGGAAAAGTTGCTTCAGAAGCAACAACTTTGTTATGGGAAAAATTGCTTGAGAAGCAACAACTTTGTTATGGGAAAAGTTGCTTTAGAAGCAACAACTTTGTTATGGGAAAAGTTGCTTTAGAAGCAACAACTTTTCTATGGGAAAAGTTGCTTTAGAAGCAACAACTTTTCTATGGGAAAAGTTGCTTCAGAAGCAACAACTTTTCTATGGGAAAAGTTGCTTTAGAAGCAGCAACTTTTCTATTGGAAAAGTTGCTTAAGAAGCAACAACTTTTCTATGGGAAAATTTGCTTCAGAAGCAACAATTTTTCTATGGGAAAATTTGCTTCAGAAGCAACAACTTTTCTTTGTGAAAAGTTGATTCGGACCCTCTCCTCCATGGTAAATGAAGATAAGTTTCAGACATGTTATAATATTAAGATTCTGTAAACTATGTATTTTCAATACATAACACAATTTCTATGCAATTCTTAAGCATAAGTTTACTTCCCATGTAAATATATAGTTGTTCTTTAAATACATATTATTATTCTCCTTGCTTTCATAATTTCTAGTTTTGTCAACAGAAAATTCTATAAAATGAATGCGTAGTGCAGCAACTGTCACACTTTAAACAACTTCCTTTGTGTCATTGAGCACATGCCATTTAATTAATCACCATCTTTTGCGACTCGTTCAAGTGATTAGACAGATATTGCAGTTTCAACTGCAAACAAGCAAACTAAACTCGAAATACTGCATTTTGGGTTAATAGAACTTCCTTTACTCTTTGAAATAAACGAATCATTGTTGACATAGTGTCCAGAAAGAAAGAAAATATTTAATTTGGCAAAATGTTTTGCGTTGAAGCGTGTGAGATGGAGTAGTTGAAGCCATTGTACAATGTTTGAAATTAAATAGACAAGTTAAAAGTTTAAACTTTATTGAATACCTTGACCAAATTGATTTTAAAATGAGATTTAAGTGTGTGTGTTTGTGTCTTGTTTATTTCTTTATTTTTTTTTTTTTTTTTATAATTTTAAGTATAACGATTGTTGTTAGCAAATATATTTGAAATTTGGCATTTAAAATGTTAAGCAAAACACCAACACACTCACTGCAACAGAAATAAATACTATATCCAAGTATATGTAGAATGTTTCAGTGAATAAAAAAATATAAAATAACAATATAGATGAAGGACATTTCTCTGGCAAGGATTTATTGTGTTGTATGTTTAAAACTCGTACAGCAAATGACAATATGACAATCATGGTAAAACATGTTGCTAGATGGGTAAAACACATAGATAGCAACAACTACGATGACAGTAGCAATATAATAATTTTCACATATAAGTATGTGTTTGTTGGCGATACTGAAATGATTTTAATGTTTATATTTACGAAAAGTATTTTGTGCAATATTTGTTGCACAATAATACACACATACTTATATAGACACACGCACCCACACACTTAGAACTCATGCACACACAATCACATGATAGTTTTTTGAAAAAAAAAAAAAAAAACCAAAAACACATTTTAAAAATGAAAACCAGACAGTCCAACCTCAAAATCATTTCAACCATAAACCATAAGAAATAGAAAATCATGTTTGAATGTCTAAAATGTAACTGAAAAAGAAAGCAAAATCATTATCATTATGTTTGTGGCTGTTATTTTTGTTGTTTTATCATATATTATTATTTTTATTTTGCAAAAACTATTTTCACTATGCGTACAATGAATAGCACTATGGTTCGTAAATTATAATTTTTTCGATAAAAAAAAAAAAAAATTGTTTTAAAAGCTACAATTTTTATAACCTTCACCTTCGTGAGAAGTTCGTCATTCCGTTTGTAATTTCCACAATATAATTTTCCGACCCTATAAAGTATATATATTCTGGAACCTTATAGATAGCGGAGTCGATTAAGCCATGTCCGTCTGTCTGTTTGTTGAAATCAATTTTCTGCAGACCCTAGAAATCTTCGGAATCCAAATCTTCAATAATTCTGTTAGACATGCTTTCGAGAAGTTTCCTATTTAAAATCAGCAAAATCCGTCCATAAATAACGGAGATATGAGCAAAAATCCGAGACAACCTCTGAAAATTTAATCAAAAAAACACAATTTATTGGATGCTTTGACAAAAGAGCAACAAAACGTATGTTTGGTTGTGTGTTGGTTTCATTGCTTTGCGTATTTTGGTTTTGTTTTTTTTTTTATATTTTGGTGTTTCGTTTGGCGTTGTTGTTTTTATACCCTTCACCTTCGTGAGAAGGGTATATATAAGATTGTCATTTCATTTGTAACGTCTACAATATAACCAGTTCCTCAGCAATTAAATGTAAAATTTTTAAAAGTTTTCTTGATATATTTAGGATGCTATACGCTGAAAGTGGGCAATTAATGCATCAAAGTTGAAGGGTATATAAGATTTGGCACAGCGGAATGTAGCACTCTTACTTGTTTTTTAAAGAAAGCAAAAATTTTCCTCTAGAAAAACATTCTTTATTAGCACAATTTGTTTTAAAAATCTAAAATTTTTCTCCAGAAAAAGTTGTTTTAAAAAACCAAAAAACTTTCTCTAAAAACAAAAATTTTTCTCGAGTTTTCTCGAGTTGCTTTAAAAGCAACAATTTATATCTAGAAAAAGTTACTTAGAAACAATAATTTTTCTATAGAACATTTTTTTAAGTAGCTAATTTTTCTATAGAAAAAATTGCTTTAAAAAGCTAACTATTTTTCTTTAGATTGGCTTTAAAAGCAACAAATTTTCTGTACAAAAAGTTGATTTTGAATTAATTAACATTTTCTTAAAAACTTGCTTTAGAAACAACAATTTTTCTGTAAAATTTTTTTTCTTTATTAGAAAAAGTTGCTTTAGAAAAAACAATTTTTCTTTACAAAAACTGGATTGAAAAGCAAACAATTTTTCTCAGAAACAGTTTTTTAGAAGCAACAATTTTTTTTTCTAGAAAAGCATTCCAAAATAGCATTAATTTTTTTTAGAAAATGTTGCTTTGAAAGCAACCATTTCCTCTAAAAAAAAATGTTTTACAAGCAACCATTTTCTATAAAAAAGCTGCTTTAAACCATTTTCTTTAAAAAAAAGTAGTTTGAAAGCAATAATTTAGAAACAAAAATTTTTTCTAGAAAATGTTTGAAAAACAACTACAGGCAAATCCCGATATAACGAACGATATGTTGTCAGGTCCATTCGTTAAATCGAGATTTATTTTTAGAATAAGTTCTAAGCGGTGTGACATTAGGAGACATGACTATCGTCCAAAATGTTACCGTCTTCAGTAGTTTTTTTTTTTATATGTTCTTCGGTAGGTTGACTTGAGGCATTTTCAAGGATTAATTTTGCCTACACTGTACGAAATCTAAAACTGATGCTACCATTAAAAATATCCATTATTTCAATGAAGATAATTTACAACAACACTTAGTTAAACGAGCGGCGTTTATTTGTCTTTCAAAAAAGAAAATATTTAATCTTCTTTATTCCACATTCCTTAGCGCAAACCAAAATTCTTAGTCTATCCTTCGATAACTTTCTTCCTGGAGCACTAGTTTCTCTAGCATGAACAAACGCTTTATCTAGTATAATTTTCCAATAGATATCAGTTTTATTCGCATTAAGAATAACATTAGGAGTTAAACTGTGCTCAACTATAAGTGTAGTGTATGCTGATTCTTTAAGAACTTACACCGTATTTTTTGAATACAGATATCACTTGCATGAAACCCATCATTATAAAGCCGTTTTGTATTTCTATGGCTCTAATTTTTAAAGCAATTCTATTAACTGTAATGTGTTTTTACCTCTAGTCGAGTAATCAACAACTAAACTCCTTTTCCACAAGGGTATACACATCATTCTTTAGAAATGTATGATTATTTAAGCCATTCTTGATAGCTAGATATAATAGACAATGTTAAAAATTTTATCGTTCGTTAGATTTTATTTTATTTTCCTTAACATTCGTTAAATCGAGTACAAAATTGTTGAAATGTTCGTTATATAAGGTAGTTAATGTTAAAAATGTGGTTGTACGTTATATCGGATTTTCGTTAATGTGAGATTCGTTATACCGGAATTTGCCTGTATTTTTATTTAGCAAAATTTGTTTTAAAAGCTAAAATTTTTCTCCAGGAACAGTGGTTTTAAAAACAAAAAGGTTGCTCTAAAGCAGGGGTGCCCAAAAGTTCCTTATGGAAGAGCAAACACCAATACATTTAAAGAAAAACTAATTTTTATGCATTCTTTTTGTTATAAAAACCAAAACATACAAAGAATAAAGAAAAAAATACACACTTTTTTTAACAATACGATAAACAAAAACAAAATCTACATTGATGATCGCTGTCGTCAATGTTTACCAGCAAAGCATACGAAAGTATTGTTGCTTTTTTACTTGCGTGTATACAGTGAAGAACGACAAAAAAACTAACATGGCAAAGTTGTTTGTGTATTTCATATTGCTAGTGCTGAGTGGTCTATTGAGTATTGAAACACACAGCCTATAGCTAAGAGCATTTACAAAAACAAATGAGCACCAAGAGTATAGGGCTTGGGCACCATTGCTCTAAAGCAGAGCTAGGCTTTTTTAAATTTACAACAACGTACTCACACGTATTAAAAACTCAATCAGTCTCGTTTGAGCGTTCATTGAAGAAGGTTGTGTTGTCGCATGTTTCTTGTTTTTATACATGAAGATTACTAATGCAGGGATGGAAAACTTAATATTTTTTAACATCAACGTATGATGTACGTTTTTAGAATTATAAACTTCCCAAAAGAAACGAATTTTAATCAAAAATGCTTTCTTAAATCGATATAAGTAAAGAAGTCTAACAGAAATTTTAAATTTAGTAATATTATTTTTAATTAAAATACCACCATTTCAAAATTAAAATTTCCATGCGTGCGTTGTAGAGAATATGAGTGTATAAATTTTTCTCTTTTCTTATTTTTCGCTCTTACAACAACTGACCAATCGCATGCCTTGCCGGGCTCTGCTCTAAAGGCTTAAATTTTTCTCTTGAAAAAGTTGCTTTAGAAGCAACCATTTTTCTCTAGAAAAAGCTACTTTCGATGGAAAATTTTTTTTCTAGAAAATTTTGCTTTAAAAGTAACCTCTTTTTCTTTAGAAGAAGTTGATTTAGATTCAAAAATTGTTCTTAGAAATGGTTGATTTTAAACCAAAAAATGTTTCTCTAGAAACGGCAACAACTTGTCGTTAGAAAAAGTTGCTTAAAAAGCAGCAATTTTTCTCTAGAAAAAGTTCCTTAAAAAGTTTCTATTAAAAAAAAGTTGCTTAAAAGCAATAATTTTTCTATAGAAAAAGTTACGTTTTTATTAGAGTTTTGAATGTGATTAAGCTGTGTCCCAGGCCATAGTGCATTCTTGACAAAGACAAAATTGCATTATAGAAGAGTACTATGCATAACCACATACTTGCTTTTGGTTTTTTGTTAGAAACATGCTAGAATATGTGTAGGAGAAGTAATATACAGTATGTGGCCATATTAAGATGGACAACAAAATAATTCTAATAAAAACTTTAAAATTTTTAACACTCCTCTAAGTTTTTTGAATGAACATTTTAGAGAACTTAATTGTGAGATGTGTTACATAGAGTTCCTATTATTTTGTACATCTTCTGTAAATACTCTAAGTAGGTGTTGGAATAAATGAGTGTGTGTTTGTAGATATTTTTAGTTGTCTGTCACAAACTAGAGAGGTTGAGTTTTTTTTTTTTTTTTTTTCTCAAGTCATTTTGTTGTAGTATAAATTGGCAGACATTGTGGGAGACAGCTCACAACAAAAGAACATTTTACATAAACATATACATATGTACACTCTCAAACACATACATCAATTCAAATACACACTCATTCATATACATATTGAAAGTGTTGCACTGGCTTTCCTAAGCATATCCCTGCTGTAAATTTAAGGAATCTGTTATTATTTTCCTTCTCTCACTTCCCCTCCACTGGCCCTCACAATATGAATGCTTTGTTGAGAAAGAACAGCAGGAGCATTAGGAGTAGGAAATGGAGGAGTAGAATATGTAGCTGCTTCAGTTTTATTGTCATCTTCATTTCATTTTGTGCTGGTTTGATTCTATTCTCTGTTGTTCTATTCTAGGGGAATTGCGGTTTATAGTTATTTGAATTAGTTGGTAATACTTAAGGGAATTTAAACGAACAATGAATGTATACGAGTATAAATATTTTTCATGTTTGTACAAGGATTTTATTTCAATACCTACTCTTACTCAAACACACACACACACACACACATACATACATACATTCACTCATACATACTTTTAAATACATACTTCGAACCAACAAACTAACACAAATTTATTCGCATTGGTACAATTTTAAGGCGTTCTGACGTAAATGTTTCTTTGATTGAGTACGTGAAGATTAAAAAAGGTGTTTAAATACTTTTTCCTAGAATTATGCAATTTATAGATCAGCTTTAATGTGTATGTGTAGAAATTAAAAACAAAAAAGAATTTCAAAATAACTTAAAAGTATTATTAAAATTTTATTTTAAATCAAAAAAATCCAACAACAAAATAATAAAAAAAAGAAAAAGCATAACCTTAAGGCCATTATAACGTTTCTCCTTTTCTCCTCTACAATTTGTGCGCTTATAAAACTTATGACACTGTTAATTAAGACATCCTTGTTATTCCTTTTCCTGTGTACAACTTTTTTGTGATGGTTTTTAATTTTATTTGCTTTTTAATTTAAGAAATATAATAAAAATCTTCATAAAACGTAGGCAAAAAAGCGAAAACAAAAAGTGTATAACGGCCATCACAATTGCTTGCTTACAGCAATGGGGTATCCTTTATTTTCCTTGAACCATCATCCTCTTTTTTCCCATTTTCATTTAGTAGTTTTTATTTTATGTCATAAACATTCCACCAAAGTGAAATGCTCTTACAACTAGAGAGTCGTCTACATTAGGAGTTATATGGTCTAGATTTTTTTTCAACCATTTCCTTTGGTCTTCTCATGATTGTGATTTTTTTTTGTGTTCGTTCTAAAAATTACTCTGTATAAAGTGTAATTTAATGTTCGTGTTCATGTACTTTTGTGTCGTCTATAGTCAGTTTATTACCTTAAAATCTTAAGGAGGAAAAAGCAAGACTGTTTCGTGATCTTAACAGCAAAAGTTATTAAAGTTTTCTTTTTTTTTTGCAATTAGGAATTTAGATTTTTAGTATTGAAATTTATTGGTTATGAAACTGTCTTTTTTTTTTTTTTGTTTGGAAAGAAAATTTATTTATTTAAGAATAATTAGGAAATATTTTGCTACATCCAGAAATGATATTAGATTCTCAGTAATGTTAATGGATTTCAGTATTTTTTTTTTTTTTAAAGAAAATTTGTTGGATTTCAAGCAACTTGTTCCTTTCATAATTCCAATCTCATTTTTTTTAAACAGCTGTAGTCAATTAGCTTTTTCTATACAAAAATAGCAACATTTTCTATAGAAAAATGTCTAAATTCCAAAAAACTTTTTCTATAAAAAAAGTAGCTCGATTGTACTTTACTTTTGCTATAGAAAAGTTTCTTGGAATTCAGCCACTTTTAGTTACTGGATTCTAAGAAACTTTTTGTATAGAAAGGCTTCAGGATTTTTTTCTAAAAAAAAATGTTGCTGGATTCTAAACAACTTTTTCTATAGAGAAAATGCTGGATTATAAACAACCTTTTCTATAGAGAAGCTGCTGGATTCTAATTAACTTTTTCTATAGAGAAGTTTCTGGATTCTAAGCTAATTTTTTCAATAGGAAAAGTCTATGGAAAAATTGCTACTTTTACTATAGAATGAATTTCTACTGGATTCTACTTATAAGATAATTTTGCTATAGAACGTTGCTGGATTTTAAGCTCTTTTTATTTAGAAAAGTTTTATGATTCTAAGGCATATTTTTCTTTTCATAGAAAAGTTGTTGCTTCCGAACAACTTTTTCCATAGGAAAGATGTTGCTTCTGAAGCAACTTTATCCATAGGAAATCTGTTGCTTCTGAAGCAACTTTTTCCATAGGAAAGCTGTTGCTTCTGAAGCAACTTTTTCCATAGGAAAGCTGTTGCTTCTGAAGCAACTTTTTCCATAGGAAAGCTGTTGCTTCTGGAGCAACTTTTTCCATAGGAAAGCTGTTGTTTCTGAAGCAACTTTTTCCATAGGAAAGCTGTTGTTTCTGAAGCAACTTTTTCCATAGGAAAGCTGTTGTTTCTGAAGCAACTTTTTCCATAGGAAAGTTGTTTCCTCCGAAGCAACTTTTTCCATAGGAAAACTGTTGCTTCTGAAGCAACTTTTTCCATAGGAAAGATGTTGCTTCTGAAGCAACTTTTTCCATAGGAAAGATGTTGCTTCTGAAGCAACTTTTTCCATAGGAAAGATGTTGCTTCTGAAGCAACTTTTTCCATAGGAAAGATGTTGCTTCTGAAGCAACTTTTTCCATAGGAAAGATGTTGCTTCTAAAGCAACTTTTTCCATAGGAAATCTGTTGCTTTTGAAGCAACTTTTTCCATAGGAAAGCTGTTGCTTTTGAAGCAACTTTTTCCATAGGAAAGCTGTTGCTTCTGAATCAACTTTTTCCATAGGAAGGATGTTGCTTCTGAAGCAACTTTTTCCATAGGAAATCTGTTGCTTCTGAATCCACTTTTTCCATAGGAAAGCTGTTGCTTCTGAAGCAACTTTTTCCATAGGAAAGTTGTTGCCTCCGAAGCAACTTTTTCCATAGGAAAGCTGTTGCTTCTAAAGCAACTTTTTCCATAGGAAAGATGTTGCTTCTGAAGCAACTTTTTCCATAGGAATGCTGTTGCTTTTGAAGCAACTTTTTCCATAGGGAATCTGTTGCTTTTGAAGCAACATTTTCCGTAGGAAAACTGTTGCTTTTGAAGCAACTTTTTCCATAGGAAATCTGTTGCTTTTGAAGCAACTTTTTCCATAAGAAAGCTGTTGCTTCTGAAGCAACTTTTTCCATAGGAAATCTGTTGCTTTTGAAGCAACTTTTTCCATAGGAAATCTGTTGCTTTTGAAGCAACTTTTTCCATAGGAAATCCGTTGCTTTTGAAGCAACTTTTTCCATTGGAAAGTTGTTGCTTCCGAAGCAACTTTTTCCATAGGAAAGCTGTTGCTTACGAAGCAATTTCTTCCATAGGAAGCAACATCATCCAAAAGCTGTTGTTTCTGAAGCAACTTTTTCTGTGGAAGATTTTGCATTCATTTTTCTGAAGCAACATCTTCCACAGGAAAGTGGTTGATTTCTAAGCCACATTTTCTTTGCAAAAATTGTTAGGCACCAAGCAACAAATATAATTAGATCCTTTACAACATTTTAGATTCTTTTTAAGTTGTTAAAATAGGAATTTAACATTAGTATGTTAAACGTTAAATGGTTACAACGAAGTCAAAATCAAATTACTACAACATGGTTCAAAGTGGAAAACTTTCAATCAAAGTTGACATACAAATGGAAAGAGTCATCATTTAGAGTATGTGTGTGTGCGTGTGCGTGTTCTAAAAGGGTATCATTGAATTTGAACAAGCAATTCTTGCTGGTCCTGACAGTCTTGACAAATTTATTTTTCTTATAGTATATTGACTTGATTTCCGTTATTATTTTTATTTTAATTTTTTTTTTTCGTAGTAAATAAGTACCATTTTAGATCATCAAGTTAGCAATAAAATGTTTGATAAGATATTTTTTTTCCATAGTTGGCTGCGTAAATCTTTTATAATTTATTATTATGCTTGAATGAGTTTTATTGCACTATGACTTCATGTGTGTGTATGTTGGAAAAATAAAAATATCTTTATAAATACATATGTGAATGTGTATGTATGTATGTTTATATGTGTGTTGTATAAAATAAAAACATTTGTAGTGTAAGATAACATTTTTACCCTAGTCAGCATTATTGATATAGTAAATAAATATTTTGTTGTACTAGAGACGAAGAATAAAAGAAATCATTTTATTTAAGGGGTTACACATCCCTGTGTTGATGATTACACAAACCCCAAGACATTGAATGTTAAAATGGTAAAAGCCATTTAATAATTTAAGACAACTATAAAAAAAACACATATCAAAAGGGATTTAACGTACAAGGAAAATACCGTAAAAACTTTAAACACACATTTATTCATACGTTCAATAATCATTCTCAATGAAGTATTTTTAGGGAACTAAAGCTTTATAGGAATAATATAAAAAAGGTACTCAAACTCAGATAATTTTCATAGACCAAAACATTTTAGTTTAATACTGTATACTAGAAGAGTATTGGGACAAAACGTAAAATTTTGATAAAAAATTTATTTTTCTTTGCTGAATTCGATAATATTTGGTAAACTTGTTTTCCATTTCAAAATTTGCTTTAGTTTGATTTTGATATAGGTTCAAAGTTCTTATTTAATATCTTAAATAATATCTCTGTTAAATGCATAACAGTGCACTGTTAACTGCAAAATGAGCTCTGTTACAAAATGTGGTTTGTGTCTCTACTAGTTAAATACGAATTTATCATAATTTATTATCATTTTATATAAATTTTTCTAATTTAGAAAACAAAATTTCCATTAAAAATCTGTTTTATAAAACATTGATAGATTTAAAATTTTAATATGAATAAGGCCTTAAGTTTTTAAAATTAATATTTGCATGTTTCTTTTCTTATTGGATTATAAAATGTTTACTAAATGTTTATTATTATATCGAGATCCCCTCATTGTTCCATTCTGAATTTTGTATGTCTTGTTAACCATACAATGGCTTATAATTGAGAAAAATCTTAAGAATATGGAAGATATCTTTTATGAGATATCCTTTGTTCAAGGAATTTGTTTTTGGTTCAATATCAATTTGAGGCCAATATTGTAAAAATTGGTAAAGCGGTTAAAAAGTTATATAGAATTGAAATTGCTCGATTTTACACGCGATTTTTTCTTACATAAAATGTTAACTTTAAATCTCGTACCAAGTTTTAACAAATTTGGAACGGATAAGATCCGATGCCATGTCGAAACTTTTCGTTTGCTCCCTATTTTTAAAAATATTTATTTTGCTTTAAATTTTAATTGAATTAAAAAAGTTGTTCAAATACACTCTCTATCAATGACTACTTTTACAATTGTCTAAGGCTTAAATTTCTCCAAATTTATTTCCTTTAAATCGCTTTGAATTCGAAATTCCCCATAGAAAAATTCAAAATATACAACTATCTTGAAAATTACATAACAAATTGTTGCTCATATTCCCAACGAAATGTAATGTGGGCTATTGAAAGGCACAAATGCAAGAAATCCAAAAGTTTTTCCTTGATTTAAAACTTTTCGAACGGCAAATTGAATTAAAGTAAAAAAGAAAAATGAAGAAATAACAAAAACTAACTTTAAAATTAAGCAAGCAAATTAGACTGAAAATTAGATTTGGAATTAAAGCTCAGAAATAGTTTTGTGTGTGTTGAAATACAGTAAAAAAAAAGCAAAAGAAAGGAAAAAAAGGAAAAGAGAACGAACACAATTTTTCTTTTATTATTTTAACCCACATTTGTTTGTGGAATTTGTGATGTTTTCTTGTTGTCTTAAATCCAAACTAAAAGAAACACGTACCAACACACACATGCCGTGTTAAACACGCACACAAAAATTGTAGAAGAAAAAAAAACTAGATGTGGTATAAAAAAGACTATTGTGTAAGGACACATTTGTTGGCTACTGACACGAAAACATACGCACACCCAAAACATACATACATATACACATGCTATATGGATATTTGCACAGAAAGGTCCACCATTACAGACAAATTATTTTTTTCTAACATTATTTGTTGTTATCAAGAGAAAATTGGACTGAAAATTTAAAATATATTTGTTCTTGCTCTCAGCTACTTCATTGTTTATATATTTATACATATCATGACATATCAGAACAAGAAATTATTACAAAAATATGAAAATATGCCGAACATAGCTCGATTAATGGTAACTTTTTTATTTTTCTCATGCTAAAATGTCGCGTTCCGGTCTTAAATCATTGTTTGCTATCAGTACTCCGTGATTGTTCTAATAAAGTGTCTGACATTTTTATTCCATATCATTTAGTAGCTTTAAATTAAAAACAATTTACTGCACTAAATATTGTTACGTTTTTACCTTTTAAAAACGGTGTTTTATTTACTTTAAATAAACCGTATTCTTTTGATTGCAAGGAAAAGTAGTTTAGTAGTTTAAAATTGTAACAACTCTGTATTTATATACTTTTATACAACAACACGGTATAAATAGTCGTCGCAATGTGTTTTTATACAAATACACGTTTAATCTACACAACTTATACAGTACACTGTAAGCCAGTTAATTTAACAATGCTTCAAATTAGACTAAATCGTTGATGTTCTCACGTCCATCTTATATACACTGCATTACCATCCAGATGTTTCTACCACCATCTATATTTATACAATGAACACTGTTGTATTCAATGTTGTATGTTCCACAACTATGTTGATAATATCCACAGTTATGTTAACTTCTGTTAATCGGCCGGTAAACAACATTGTCCATAATTAGAAGTCTCTAGAAATAGAAATTTTGAGAAACATGATGCAACTTGAAACCAGCCGTTAGAAACCGTTATATTTGAATTCAAAGTAGGGTAGAAGTGGGCCATACCCATTTTTTTTTGAGGTGATCTCAAATTAAAACCGCAATACATATTCTTAATTTTTTTCTTGTTTCGGATACTTAGATATGTTGGCTTTAGTTTTATTCATTTCAATCTTGCCTATCTCAACTGAATATACATATTTTTTTAGCATTTCTAGACTGACCAAAAACGGCGAAACGACCCCACCCATGGGGTAAATACGCTAATGGAATGGGGCAGATTTGTCATTTGTAAAATAAAACAAAAAAATCCAAAAATATAAACGTATTTTACTGTTTTATACCTTAATTCACAAAACCAAGATAATAAACTAGATATTTATTGTTTATTTCACATAACTTTACAAACAAAAAATTAAACAAATCGCTCATTTGCTGCAACAACGTCATAATTCAAAAAAAGTCGTTTCAAGAAAAACGGCTTTTAATGTTTTTTGACATTTTACTATTTCTTAAATAAATTTTCAACAAATCATGCGATTTCAGAAATAAAACCTGATTTAAATAGTAGATGTTAATATCATTCTAATCCGTATTTAACCCAAAATTTTACTTGTCAAATATACAAGAAAAAATAATTGACTTTTTTGAATACTGACAAAATATATGAAATACTAAAGACCGGCGCATATTTTGTATAACTCAGTTAAAAAAACCCGGAATTTGAGTTATGACGTTGTTGCAGCAAATGAGCGAAATTGTGATTGATTTTTTCTATATTTTATCAACATTTTACTTTACATCACAGGGATTCCTTCTATCTGACGAATGTGCCCTAGGGGTAGTTTTGAGATTTAATATAAATTCTTTTCTTACTTCAAATTAAATGATCGAAAAGAGTATTGTCACTTATTGTTCACTATTATTAACATTCTATCTTCAACCAATATCTCTTTTGTATCACAAAAACTAAAGAAGTTAGCACAAAAAATGTACACTATGAAATATTTTCACAGCTTATTGAAAAACAATTAATCACTTCTGCCTCACGTTATGTGCAAAATAAAAATTCCCAACTTTAATCGATGGTAAACAATCGATAAACGAAAACATAACTTGATAATGTAACATAATCGATTACTCGGTTTTTTAAGTTATTCGGTGTTGGCAGATGTGCCCCTATGCTGTATGATCCCCCTTCTACCCTATGTCACGTTCATTATCGTATGTGTATCATGATCAAGATAACAGCTTATATTTTAATAATTGTTTTATAAGTATATAGGAGTTATATGATTTTAAAGTCATTATATATATTATATATTAATATATCCCCTATAACACCCTACAATAATTTTAATATTTTCCAATGCATATGTAATAATCGATATAGAAATAGATGCGTGAAAATAGACTTAAAAATTTCAAGGCATAACCAGTTTTTTAAAAATTTTATAATTACAATATAAGATAAGATATTTGATCCCAACTTTATTAAACTGTTGACCTTCTTAGCTTTTGTTTGATACCCATATGTATCCTTTGAAATTTGAATGCCCATTAAAAAGGATATCTGACCCGATAAAGAAAAACTGATTACGCAGTGGTACTATAAATGGCCTCTACTACTACTTATGTACCGATTTTCCATGTGTACAAATGAATGTTGCACGGTGTAATTATCTTATATATAATAATAACAATAAAATAATATAATTAATACAAAGGTTTTTGTAGCTTCTGTAATTTTGAGTTGAAAAATATGTCGCGTGACAAATTATATTAAATGTTATGTAAGGCAAATAATCAATGCAAACATTTCCAAAAGACAACTCGCAATTGTTAGCTACACCATTCCATTTTAATTAAAAAAAAATTCTTTAATAATTTATGTTTCGCTGATTTTGGCAGTTTTCTAAGGCAGCCGAGTTCTATTTTTTGTCTCTTTCGAGATACCCTGTTCATTGCTAATATGTATATTGGAAACAACTAATCGGCATAACCTAACTTTTGCACAAATCACAGTGCTACAAATATGCTATCGAAAAAAAATAAATCAGAAACAAATTTTTCAGATTTCTTAATTTTTTTTCACTTCAAAGGCATAGGAATGTCGCGTTCGGAACCGTGGAAATGCCCATATACAAATATAACATACACATGGAGCAAATAAAAGACTAAAAAGCAAAACCAAAAATAAGAACATACATGCGCATAACACACAAAACATTAACAAACTAACACATTTACACTCACACGCAGTTATTTACACAAACAAAAACATACACTCAAGCAAACTTCGACACAAATATATAAAACGATGAGCTTCAATGAATTTCTGTTTATAAACACACACACACGCACACATCTGTTCCACACTAATTCCAAACACTGTAGCATATCTTAGGGAGCTTTCGCTCTATACTGCTTGTTCTTTAATTAAATTGAATGAATTCGTACGATTACGACGAACTCGTACACTCGCATATACAAACGAATAAGTGTGTATGTATGTGTTCGTTTTTTTTTTTGAAAGGTTAAAATAATTTACATTCCAAAAAGTCTTATTTTAGTTTTAATGTGAAATTATTTTAAGCCCATAAACCAACCGTATTGTGTAATTTTGTTATTTTATCCTTCTCCAAGTTCGTTAAGGTTTTTAAAGCGACGATTCTGGAAAAAAATTTAACTTTTTTCCGTTTAATTCTGTTTTTGTATTAAATCTTCACTTTGGTGCACAATTTTTAGAATTATTCTATACGAAAAACGTGTCGTCCTCGTTGTTGCTTCTTCGAAGCTATAAAACCGTAAAAGTTTTTATCTTTTGCACGTGTCGGATTTTAAGTGTGTGTGTGTGTGTGCGTTTACGAATGGGTGTGTGTATTCGTACATATTGGTGTTATTATAGATTTAAGCACATGAAAGTATACATTTTATTTGAAGGTTATATAGGTTTTGGGTATTTTTTCTTTTCTTTTAAACTAAATTCTTGGAAACATTTATCACTGAATTGTTTGTGTGAAAAAAAAACTAGTCTCGCAACAATGTTTTCTCAGAAATGTTTTCCACAAAAAAAAAACTATATTTCGACTAAATATTCGGTTTTGGATTAGGCCAAAAATCAGAATAATACAAGTCTTCCGGCGAAATTTTACTGGAATTTGATTTATTTCTCGTGCTCTATAGAAAACTTGTTTCTCACCAAAAGTTTTATATAGAAAACTTGTTTCTCATTTTCTATTGAAAACATGTTTCTCAACCATAGTACATATTGCAACAATGTTTCTTATAAGTCTCTTGTCTCACAACAATGTTTCTATAAAAAACTTTTACTCTCAACATTGTTTTCTAATGAAAGTTTTTTCTCTCAATAAATTTTTCCATAGAAATCTAGTGTCTTTATAGGAAATGTGTCTCTATTTTCTATAAAAAAACATGTCTCCAACAAGGTTTTCTATAGAAAACTTGTATGCAGCAATGTTTTCTGTTGTAGACTTGTCGACCAACAGTGTTTCTGCAAAAAACTTGACAGGAAATAAAGTTTCCTATCGAAAATCGGTCTCTTTACAATGTTCTCTATCAAAAAAAGTTGTCTTTAAACTATGTTTTGTATATTTGGATTCGATTCCTTTAAATTTTGTTAATTTTTTTTTATAGATAAATATCACAAACAAATATTCCATTTCCGTGCCTAATTTTGATGATGAGTCATCAATGATTAAATTCATTTTTATTAATGTGGTTTATTAATATATTTTAGGCATTCAAAAAAAAAAAAAAAAAAATAAACAAAAAAGCACTCATAAATTAATAAACATTATATATTCTTATTAATATGGCATTAGCTTATTTAATATAAATATATATAAATACATACACTAATACTTGAACATTTTTAACAACATGCAAACATTCTCACATACATTGAAATACATACATACATATGTATTAACTCAGATACAGTGACAGCTAAGAGCGTGAGGATGTGGTGTATGATAGAAGGGCTGAGGAGTGTATTCTTTGTGTATTTATGTTAAACATAATGTCCATGTCATAACAACCATACATGCATACAATTACATGTACTAACACCAGAATATGTAGGTACACATACAAACGCACGTACACTTCCATACATACAAACAAACAAACAACCATACAAGTGCAAACACTCAATAAATTCGAATTACATAGTAACAGTGTGTATTTTTTCGCTTCCTTACTTCGCTTTAAATGATGCAATACACACAGAGAAACATTCGTTTACTTTTTCCACACATACATTTTCATAAATATATAAAACAATTTTTCATATTTTTATAATTTTCGCAAAGTATGTGTGTACAATTTTCTTTTTTTATCGTCTCTTTGCTTAATAATAAAAAAGGCAAACAAACAAATACAAACAATTTTTCGCCACAAGTACAATATCAACAACACAGATGATGAGCATTCACACACTCACCAACACACTCAGCAAGTTGAATTTAATACATCCTGATTTCGGAGTATGAGTTTGAACAGCACAAGTGACTGAAAATCTAAAAAGTAAATGACAATATAGAAAGCAACAGTCTTTATAAACAAGCATCACACTAATGCAGAAATTACAAATTGTACCAAAACCATACAAAATGTACTTTTTTCGGTTGTTAGTGGTGCTAACATTTCCGTTAACAATGTTTAGATTAAAATCCATATAGATGTATTAAGGTACATACATTTTTGGAAACATTGATATAAGTATCTCGTTCCTCATAATTGTAACAAAAAAAGTACTATTTTACCGTTTTTATCCCTGACATAAATCTCTTTTTCGTATGTATGACTCTGTAGATGAAAGTGTGTGTGTGTATTATGTGGAATGGATATTAAGTCTATTTATGCCATTATATTTCATATTGAATTTTTGGACATGAAATGCAGAAATGTCAGAGAAAAAATAACACTCTTACACTCATACATAGAAGTACACACTCGTAACAAGTGTGTGTGGTGGGGAAGTTATTCATTCACATTTTTCCTTTTCCTGTTGTTACAGTTGGGTATTTTTTGTAAATATTTATGCATGTGTGTATTTTATAGCTTTAGGTTGTTTGTAAGTAATGATGATGCTGATGATGAACAAAATTAAATTTTCTCTTTAAATTCCAGTAAAGTAATATTTAAAACAATAGGATATCGATAAGTCTCAAACGCTCAAAAGTCTTAACTTTTTAAGCACATGATTCATTGGAAAACTGGCAGCAGTATTTTTTTTTTATAGAAATTTTGTCTCGCAACAATGTTTTCTATGGAAACTTGTCTATCAACATGTTTTTTTATAGACAATTTGTCCATCAATGTTTCTATAGAAAACAAAGTTTTGTCTCGCAACATAGTTTTCTATAGAAAAGTTGTCTCGCAACATAGTTTTCTATAGAAAACTTGTCTGGCAACATAGTTTTCTATAGAAAACTTGTCTCGCAAACTTGTCTCGCAACATAGTTTTCTATAGAAAACTTGTCTCGCAACATAGTTTTCTATAGAAAACTTGTCTCGCAACATAGTTTTCTATAGAAAACTTGTCTCGCAACATAGTTTTGTATAGAAAACATGTTTCGCAACACAGTTTTTTATAGATACATATGTATTAACTCAGATACAGTGACAGCTATGAGCGTGAGGATGTGGTGTATGATAGAAGGGCTGAGTAGTGTATTCTTTGTGTGTTTATGTTAAACATAATGTCCATGTCATAACAACAATACATGCAACATAGTTTTCTATATAAAAATGTCTCGCAATATAGTTTTCTATAGAAATCATGTACCGCAACATAATTTTCTATAGACAACATGTCTTGCAACATAGTTTTCTATAGACAACATGTCTCGCAACATTGTTTTCTATAGAAAACATGACACGCAACATAGTTTTGTATAGAAAACATGTTTCGCAACACAGTTTTGTATAGAAAACTTGTCTCGCAACATAGTTTTCTATAGAAAACTTGTCTCGCAACATAGTTTTCTATAGAAAACTTATCACGCAACATAGTTTTCTATAGAAAACTTGTCTCGCAACATAGTTTTGTATAGAAAACATGTTTCGCAACACAGTTTTGTATAGAAAACTTGTCTCGCATCATAGTTTTCTATAGAAAACTTGTCTCGCATCATAGTTTTCTATAGAAAACTTGTCTCGCATCATAGTTTTCTATAGAAAACCTGTCTCGCAACATAGTTTTCTATAGAAAACTTGTCTCGCAACATAGTTTTCTATAGAAAACTTGCCTCGCAACATAGTTTTCTATAGAAAACTTGTCTCACAACATAGTTTTCTATAGAAAACTTGTCTCGCAACATAGTTTTCTATAGATAACTTGTCTCGCAACATAGTTTTCTATAGAAAACATGTCTACATGATTGTTTTATATAGAAAACTTGTCTACATGATTGTTTCTACATAAATTTTGTATCTCAACTATATTTTTATCTAAATCTTGTATCACAACAATGTTTTCTATAGAAAACATGTCTCACAACATAGTTTTCTATAGAAAACATGTCTATGTTTTTATCTAAATTCTGTATCACAACAATATTTTCTATAGAATACTTGTCCTACAACAATATTTTCTATAGTAAATTTGTTTCCAAAAATCACGATTTGTTTGCCTCTCATCAATATATTCTATACATAGCTTATATCACAACAATATTATATACTAAGTATATTGAACTTTCCTCTGAACATGTTTTTATAATAAACTAAGTAGTCTCTCACAACATGTTTTTGGTCAGTGGAAAGAATGACTGTCAATATATTTTCTATTGAAATCACTCTTATCAAGATGTTTTGTTTAGAAAACTAGTTTATCAACATGTTTTCTATAAAAACATGATTGTCAACAATAATTTTTTAATTGCAATTTTTCTTATCAGTATATTTTTTTAGAAACTCTATCAGCCTGCTTTCTATACATAACTTATCCATCAACATATTTCCGGGGAAAATGTTTAAATCCTCAAGATTTCGAAATAAACTTTGTAACTCAAGCTGTTTTTCGTAAAACCCATTAATGGACATTACGACTCGCTACCAACAACTTTTTACTTTAAGTAATTTTGAGATATTCCATGCCACTTTTAAAATCTTATTATATTCTACCTCTCCAGTATTTTAAATTAAGAACAAGCTTATACACAACTCTACAGGGAAAATATTCGTATTTAACTTTAAACATTTTCAAATAAATCTAAGCATGAAGTCTTTTAAATTTTCTATCCCTACTTTAAAACCTTTATCTCTTTATTTTCATTTACTGTCAAAAAATTTAATTTCTTGCCATAATATAACCAGAATTTTCCGCTTTTCTTAGAATATTTTTACGCAGATTTAACAAGTTAAAGCTGCTGCTAAAAATAAAAGTATAAAATAAACAGAATTACGACATGGTTTCTGCCATAATAAAATTAAATAATACGTATGATTATGTGTAGACTTTAATAAAACACAAGAAAAAAGTAAATCAAATAAATCTTTAATTTAACTGTTTAGATTTATTACATTTTACAATTTCCCAGAAGTCTACGAGGGGTAACATTTTACAAAGTGTAACAGTTTTCAATGCATTGTTCTCCCAATGACTATCAGCTACTCTGGATTAAATTTATGATTTAAAATAAAAATATCTTTAATTTAATTTCTGATTCATTTAGAATGAAATGAAAAAATTTTGTTAGTTGGTGTGTATGTGGTTTCGGCTCATCTTATATTTCTACCCTTTAGAAGTATTAATAAAATCAAAATCTTTCCTTAAATGCCCACGATGAGTTGGAGATTATAATGACGGTGATTACTATAAATACTTTTTAAATGGCTTTTAAGCTATGGGGGGAATTAAGCTTACAAAGACTTGAACTTTTACATACACATAAATTTATACTACAGTACTTTTCCTAAACAGAGTAACAAGGAATATTAGTTGCATCTTTTCCACAAATTATAATAGAAACCCAAAAGTAAATATCTCATTTGGTGCTGCTGACATGCAATGAAGGTGCAATTTAAAAACTTTTCGAAAAAGAAGTCTAAAGCAAAGCAGCAGGGTCGTGACTTTTCCAAATAAGAACGCCAATTGGTCTTAAGAAACTTGAGATCCTAAAATTTATGATAAATAAACTATTTTGCATACGTTTTAAATATTTTTTGTTACACTGTATGCGTTAATATGTCACAGTTAACAGTTTGTATACAACAACAAAAAAAATTTTATAGAAAAGGAGAGGATTGATACATTTCGTTGATTATGAATAGAAAAAATATATCTCAGAGCTTTAATGTCTGTTTCATGGAATATCAAGAATAGTTTTAATCACATTATTCAACTTAAATGTATTGAACGCTTCATAAACTAAAATTTATTTGCTTCTTTGAATTTGAAAGAAATGACAGTAAAAATTTAATATAAATTTTTTTATGAACAGTTTTGCATATTCCCTCAACATGTTTAATATAAAAACTTTTTTCCTTTTCATGTCTTTTTATAGAAAAATTTACTACAAAAATCATGTTTTCCTTAGAAATCTTGTCCGCCATGTTTTTTTTTTTTTTTTTTGTAAATCAAGTTTTCAATATAAATCAGGTTTATCAACATGTTTTGTATAGAAATCAAGTCTATCCACATGTTTTCCTTACAAATCATCTCTATCATGATTTGTAAGGAAAACATGTTCTATCAACATTTTGTCCTTATAAATCATCTCTCTGTTTTCTATAGAAATAATTTCTATTAACGTGTTTTCTATAAGAATCTTGTCTGTCAACATGTTTTCTATAGAAATCATGTCTGTCAACATGTTTTCTATAGAAATCTTGTCTGTCAACATGTTTTCTATAGAAATCATGTCTGTCAACATGTTTTCTATAGAAATCATGTCTGTCAACATGTTTTCTATAGAAATCATGTCTGTCAACATGTTTTCTATAGAAATCATGTCTGTCAACATGTTTTCTATAGAAATCATGTCTGCCAACATGTTTTCTATAGAAATCATGTCTGTCAACATGTTTTCTATAGGAATCATGTCTGTCAACATGTTTTCTATAGAAATCATGTTTGTCAACATGTTTTCTATGGAAATAATATCTAGCAACATGTTTTCCTTAGAAATCATCTCTATCAACATGTTTTCTATAGAAACCATTTCTATCAACATGTTTTCTATAAGAATGATGTCTGTTAACATTTTATCTATATAAATCATATCCATCAACATGTTTGTTATGAATTCATGTCTCTATGTTTTCTTTAGAAATCATGTCTGTCAAAATTTTTCCTTAGAAATGATCTCTAACATGTTTTTTTATAAATCACCTCTAGCAACATTTTTTCCTTAGAAATCATTTCTAGCAACATGTTTTATTTATAAATCATCTCTATCAACATGTTTTCTATGGAAATCATGTCTGTCAACATGTTTTCTATGGAATCATGTCTATCAACTTTTTTTGATAGAAATCAGCTCTATAAAATGTTTCCATGTAAACGATGCTTATTAACATATTTGCAATATAAATCATATCTAGCAATATGTTGAGTTGTTGTTAGTTGTCAAATATTAAAAAAGTAGCAAGACACAAATTGTTGCGTGCATAAATAAAAGGGGTTTCGAAGCAATTTTAAAAGAAAATTGAAATAAAATCACAGCGCTTATTCCCCAATGTAAATAGGCTCTATGAAAAACATTGTTGTAAGACAAGTTTTCTATGGATACATTGTTCCGAAACAACTTTACCTTAGAAAACATTGCTGCCAGCCTAGTTTTCTATGGGAAATATTGATGCGACACAAGTTTTCGAAGACATGTTCTATAGAGATATAGATTTATAAATTGCTCTGAATGGGTTGAAAAAAAAAAAAATAAAATCAAATTCGTACACAAACGATTTTCATTTATAAAAAATTATTTTATCGCAGCTGTACTGCCTTGCTACGAATAAATAGTAAGAGTAAAACATGAATAAAAAGCTAAGTGAAAATTAAATGAGATACTTATACACGTAACAGTCTGTATAGAATATTCAATGATGATTTGAAAGCAAAACCAAAATGAATTTGCATCATGAAACATTTTTATTAAAAATGCAAAAGTAGGAGGAAAGCAAAAAATATTAAAAGAAAACTCATAATGATGCTGTGATTCTGTGTTCCACTTTAATATAGGATCCAAAGATAACAAAGAAAATATTGTTGAAATCAGGGGGATTTTTTTTAAAGAATCTATTTACTCACTTATTCATTCATTCGTTCGTTCGTTTACACATTTTTTTTTTTTTTATTCATTTAACAATGAACTTGAAATTTATGGTTGCATAATACATACTTAATATGCTTCATAATAGTCAGACAGAAAATTATAACAGTTAAAAGAAAAATACAAATGGGGAGGATGCTAAATTCAAACGAAATTATTTTGAATTTTTTAACAAAAACATGTTTGTTCATGAATCCTCCTCCGTTTAAATACTCCAAAAGTTGAAAACAAATATTATTTATTTGTTCTTAATAGCTGATATATTTGTATATAATTAAAATAACAACAAAATTTAATTAACAACAACATCCCAAATAATCATAAAAATTTATTTAATTTTTCCTAATTAACGTATTTTAATGACTTTCAAATGAAGTTGGGCCAGCACGAGTTGTAGTCGTAAACATAATAATTTAATGTGGTGTATTTTCCAAATGTTCATCTCATAAATTTTAATGAAACTATTTAAAAAACAAAAATGGTATATAAAGAAATATTCAATTTTAATTGCGGTTTAATACAGCATTATAAATACCGACAGTGTTACAAAAGATAATTGGTACAGTTTTTAAATTTTTGAAGCTGGACATTTTCTAACTAAATAAATATAAAGAGAGTTAATCTGTATAAGTAAATACTTTCAAATTATAATGTTTAAATCCGAGCATGTTTATTTTCGTACTGATTTATGGTGTAACCCAGCAGTTCTAGGAGACAGTCCCGATTTAGTGATTTTACCCATCATTTAGGGTGGGAACTAGTTACGTCAATAGCTACGTGACTAGTTATATTGACCCTTATTGACTACAATGAGACTATCTAATAGCTGGTCCAATGTAGTCAATGCATTGGATTCACATACTGGTTATAAAACGTCAGTTACCTTACTAGCTACTTACTAGTGGTAACTTGATTAGCTGCATAACTAGTTATTTTAACATGTACGAGTGCTAATTGACCTCAAATAGTCAGCTAAAAGATATATCATAGCCAGTCCAATCAACAAGCTAACAAACCTTTCTTCGACAACTCTCCAATGGATTGCTTCTAAAGTGCAGTACAAAATAAACGTTTAAAGTGACTTCACTATAGGTTACTAAGAGACACTAAAGTGGCTATTGACTTCATGCTATGTTACATGGGATATCAGTATACTTAAGCAAAAATACAAATTAACTGTATGAGAATTATAACAACATAATTTGTATAAAACCAGTTTGAACGAATTATCACACAACACGTTTAAAGTGACTACACTCCAGATTACTTAGAGACACTTAAGTGACAGTTGTCTTCACGCTAGATTACCTGGGATGTATAAAGTAAACAATTGTCTTATCTCTGCACTACAAAGAGCACATACGTGTCAAATGACCAACATATATAAATTGGAGTCAGCCAAGTGATAAGACATTTGTGACAATTACTGTCTATAAGGGTTAGATTGACATCTTTACTAAATAAGCATTTTGTAATTATTTTCATTGTAATCCTGTAAATTTTCGTAATAATGTAAGAATTAGTTGCCATGTTAAAAGTTTACCACTTGACCTTCTTATTTTTATTTCTGAATAGGGATACTTTTTCTTCTTAAACTACAGGGTTTTCCAACAAGAGGTGTTATTTGGGTATTTAAAGAAAAATGCCATTTTTGAGATAAATGATCGGATGTTTATTTCATAATAAAGAGGAAGGTATGTCGTTTCTAATGAAAAACAACATCAGCCAAATGGCCACCACGACCAAGCTTACAGGACCATATCCTTTTCATGAAATTTGTCATAACCAAATCGCTAAGTTGCCTCCCTATGTCCTCGATAGCCTCACAAATTCTATCTGTGAGGTCTTGAATCGACGCTGGTCTGTTGGCGTAGACCTTATATTTCACGTGGCCCCAAAGGAAGATGTAGCAAGGTGTTAAATCACAAGATCTCGGTGGCCAATTGTGATCACCTCTTCGAGAGATAACACGGTCCGGAAACTTTTCCCGTAAAAGAGCAATGGTTTCGTTGCTTGTGTGGCACGTAGCGCCGTCTTGTTGAAAGCAAACGTTGTCCAGATCAATATCATCCAACACCAACCATAAGATACGGTGTAATGACGTTTGTGGAATGTTCAATTACAAAGAACGACGAGGAATGAACAAATCTGGGTTTTCTTCAACACTTTGGGCTACAGCAGCAATATTCTCAGTTGTTCTTGAGCGACATGCAGGGGTTTTATTCTTCACATCACTAACTTGTCCCAACAGCTCGAATTTTTCCACCAATTTCTGTATTGCGGTCCGACAAGGTGCCGTGAGAAGGGTAGATACAAATTTGTCATTCCGTTTGTAATTTCCACAATATAATTTTCCGACCCTATAAAGTATATATATTCTGAATCCTTATAGATAGCGGAGTCGATTTAGACATGTCCGTCTGTCTTTCTGTTGAAATCAATTTTCTGAAGACCCCAGATATCTTCTGGATCCAAATCCTCAAAAATTCTGTCAGACATGCTTTCGAAAAGTTTCCTATTTAAAATCAGCAAAATCCGTCCATAAATAACGGAGATATGAGCAATAATCCGAGACAACCTCTATTTTTGACCTATTTTTTTTTATCTATATCTCGATTACTAAGTCACAAATATAGACAATATGGATATCTAATGATAGATATTTCAAAGTCCATTGCAACGATGTATATAAGGCTATACAAAGTTGGACCTACAATGGGTCGAAATCGGGGAAAATATTTTTTAACCCGAATTTTTTTTCACAAAAAACATTATTTTGTCATAAATTTTTTTCACTAATAAATTAAAAAAAAAAAAAATTTTAAATTGGAAAAAACTTTTAAAAAACAATTTTGAAAAAAAAAAAATTAAAAAAAATTTTAAAAAATTAAAATTTTTTTTTTTAAATTTTATTTTAAAGTATAATTTGGTTCTCTTACTTGTTAGTAATGGCGTAGTTTCTACTTGTCAAATGTCAAAGAATAAAAGCTTCAAAAGTGACTGCTACCGAAATACCGGGTGATTCAAAATAACACCTCTTGTTGGAAAACCGTTTATTTTGGTTTTTGAATTTTTTTTTAGCATATTTTGTTTTTTTTATGCAGCCCATTTTCTGTAAAATTTAATTTTGAACGTGCAGCTTATTTTCTTTATTCCTCTGACTTTAAATTTTAATGAATATATTTCCTTATTTGTATTAATCTACCCAATTATTTAAATAAATTTTATAAAATTTCCTCTAATTAAATTCAATTCCACAACTAAATGTAAATTACATTGAATATTTATAAAACTGTTCAAAACATGTTGTTAAACATTAATTAAGAAATTAGCTATTATTTTTTCTATATCATCACTAAATAATGAGTTCAAAAATAAAAACATTCATTTAGATTACTTTACGTCATTATTTTCCTTTTCATTCCTTTTTTAAATATAAATTGAAATTCGTATACAAATATTTATCGCAACACACCCAAAAAATGAAATATGTACGTACATAAGTGGAGGAAAGCGATAAGTTATAGTTGTTGATTTTGTTTTTTCAGTATTTTCCTTTATGAATAATGTCAAATCAATTTTGAATTATAGGTTTTAATAACAATAATAAATAAATAAATGTATACGTTATTTTCTATTAGCAATGGCCACTATTTCTTATACTGCAACACTTAACTTTTTTTTCGAAAAATAAAGATGATAATGATGATCATTATATTTACAAATCATCGTTATTATCCTCAAGTTACAGCAACAAAATCAACACAATATTACAATAACAAGAACAAAATAAACTTCACAATAACAAAAACCCCAAAAAAAAGTATACAATTTTAACAACATTTAGTAAAAAAGAAGAAAAATCAAGTAAGAGTGTTATAATCGGCTGTGCCGAATATTGTATACCCTACCATCAATCAATAAAATCACCCCTATCGTGATAAACATCTAAAATTTATGTTCCCATGAAATATCCATTTCCCTCGAAGGGAAAATTGCTATCGTGATATTCCCATGAACTTTTCATTCACAATAGTTGATTTTGTTCCTAACAGCTGTTTATTGTTTACAAAATTCCATCTAAAAATTTCACAACAAGAGGAATTTGTTCACGTGAACAAAATTCATGAACGAAATATGGGAAAAGGCAACATATTTCATGTGAAATATTGACTCGCGATAGGGGTAAATATTTTTCTGATATAGGGGTTATATGGGGAGTAGGGTCAACTATGGACCGATCCTCACAAAAGTTCATCACGATATCGGACAAATGTTGTCCGATTTTCGCCATACTTTACAGTATAATATCAGAGTACTTAGAACTAATTTGTGCAAAATTTTATCAGGATTGCCTCATAATCAACATATTTATGACTGCTCAAACAGTATTCCGCGGCGTCATTTGTATGGGGGGTAGATGAAAACATAGATATTGACCATTTCCAACAGAGAGTATTTGTGGAAAAAGTCAGCTACCTAGCTCCATTCGTCTTGGAATCTTATGAGGACCCATGATATACTATATTCTAATATGGGTCTGCGACAAATATTTTGATGTGTTACCAACGGAATGACAAAATCAAAATACCCCCCATTTTTTATGATGTTGGGTATAAAAACACAACATTACACTAAGAAAAATGGTGATTGTGTGTATAGGGGTGAGTGCCTATAACTGTTATTTGGCAAGATGGTGGTTAAACAATAAAAAACAGCAACAAGAAACAAGGACTAAGATTTTAAGAAGACTACGAAATGACTTAAGTGACCTCACTTGTGTATACACACACACACACAGTAAAACATACATACATAAAAACATTACACATGTACATACAAGAATAGGAAAAGGAAAATTAACAAAAAGCAACAAAGTAAAACATGTTTGCCTTAAACATGTTTTGTTGTTGTTTGCTGAGAAATAAACCACGTTAACATAAACTTATATATTCGTATTAAACGACATTAAATAATAGGTTTTTTGGTTCAAGTTCCGAAACTTATATTTTGTTATATAGTTGTTGGTAATAACTCTAAACCTCATTATCACAATGTATAGTTATGGTTTAACCTAAAGTTAAACTGACAGTTTTCATACAAACATTATTTTAACCGACAGTACAATTATAAGTTAACATAGAGTTTCCAGTTTGGTTTTAACCGTAGCTGACCCGGTGCGCTTCGCCATCCCAATTGGAAGAAAGAAATAGTACTATTAAGTCTCCCTTTGTGAATTTATATTAATACACGATAACATGTCTCTAGTTTCATGTTTATAGATTCTAGCTCATTTGATACGTATTACTAGAATAAAAAAAAGTACCATACAAATACCCAGATTTTGTATTTCCACTCAGCATCATGATTCTTGGTCCATTATTATAGAAAATGCCATAGAAAGGTACCACTAAAGTCACCTTTTGTGAATTCTAACACATTCAGAATCATTTGTGCCTAATTTTTAATTTTTAGGTTTGTTTATTATTTAAAATAGTCAAAAAGTATTATTATTTAGAAAAAAGTACCTTTTTTAAAATACTAACTAGGTCAGGATCATAAAAGTAAAATAATTTAATATAATAAAAAGTACCATTAGAAGAAAAAGTACCAATTTTCCATACTTGAACCCCTGTCAAATTTGAAATCAAATTTCCAGATTCTGGGTTCAATATTATAGAAAATTCAAAAAGTACCATTTTGAAAAACGAAAAAGTACTGTTTAGTTCTCCTTTTTTGGTATCATAATACCATTGAGCCCCCTATTGTTGATTATTTCTTTACTGAAAAGCATATTAGCCAACTTTAATGTATATAAGCTGACTAATTTAATATATTAAAAGAGTACCATTAAAAGAAAATTTCCTTTTATCTTCTTAAACACCCGTCAAGTTTGAATTTTAAATTTGTATAGCATTTCCTATATTATCAACAGATTTGGTTTCTATAAAACTTAATATTTAACAAATTATCACAAAACTGAAACCGATCGGTTTTCAATTTTTTAAAATTTTTTTAATTTTTTTGGAAACTCTAAGTTAACACATAAGATATACTTTGGATTTCAATAATATCTTTGGGGTTGATGGTAATCCACTTTATTTTCAACTAAACAGTTTTCCAACAGGTGGTGTTATTTTGAATCACCCAGTATTTCGGTAGCTGTCACTTTTGAAGTTTTTATTCTTTTACATTTGACAAGTAGAAACTTCAACATAGAAATTATTAAAATTCACTACAAAAATTGTGAAAATCTTGCAGACACAGTTCGCAAAACTAAAGCATTTTTGGGTCGTCCTGAAACACCTTGTCGGACCGCAATACAGAAATTGGTGGAAAAATTCGAGCTGTTAGGACAAGTTAGTGATGTGAAGAATAAAACCCGTGCACGTCGCTCAAGAACAAATGAGAATATTGCTGCTGTAGCCCAAAGTGTTGAAGAACACCCAGGTTTGTCCATTCCTCGCTCTATGCGCTATCGAGAGATGAGTAATGATTTCTTATGGTCGCAGTTGGATGATATTAATCTGGACAACGTTTGCTTTCAACAAGACGGCGCTACATGCCACACAAGCAACGAAACCATTGCTTTTTTATGGGAAAAGTTTCCGGACCGTGTTATCTCTCGAAGAGGTGATCACAATTGGCCACCGAGATCTTGTGATGTAACACCTTGCCATTTGGCTGATGTTGTTTTTCATTATTAAGCGCATACCTTCCTCTTTATTATGAAATAAACATCCAATTATTTATCTCAAAAAATGCCATTTTTCTTTGAATACCAAAATAACACATATTTCAGAATGAATTGCTTTAAAATATTATTATGTTCATGGCCTTTATGGCATGTAGCTTATCTTATTTCCTTTTGTTTAAAAAAGTTTAAGTTTATTTATTTTCAATAATAAAATATGTTCACCATATTATCACAGCAGGTTAAAATGCCAGTTCCGAACTAGTGAGTTTATGTATAATTTAGGGTCACCAATGGTTACTTAATTAGCTACGTGAGTAGTTATTTTAACATGTGCGTATCCTAAGCTGACCTTCTGCTACATAGAATAGGAAGAGACGGTTTGATAGCTGGTCAGTTACCTTACTAGCTATTAACCTAACTGGTTACTTGATTGAGCTACATAACTAGTTATTCTAACTAAAGTGTCAAGTGACTTCACACCTGAGAAGTCAACACTATTTGTATAAAACCAACCAGAAGTTCTAGGAGGCAGTCCTAGTGATTTTACCCATCATTTAGTGTGGAAACTAGTTACTTCAATAGCTGCTTGATAAGTTATTTTAACACGTGCATGTCCTAAGCAGGCGGTCAATTGACCCTTTTGATTGCAATGAGACTGTCTAATAGCTGGTCCAAAGTAGACAATGCACTGGATTCACATACTGGTTAAAAAACGTCAGTTACCTTACTAGCTACCTAACTGGTAACTTGATCAGCTACATAACTATTTATTTTAACATGTACGAGTGTTAATTGACCTCAAATAGTCAGCTAAAAGATATATATATATATTCAGTCCAATAAACGATTGCTTGTAAACAAACCTTTCTTCGACAACTCTCCAATGGATTACTTCTGGTGGGTAAAATAACTACTTTCTAAAGTGCAGCACAAAATAAACGCTTAAAGTGACTTCACTATAGGTTACTAAGAAGCACTAAAGTGACCATTGACTTCATGCTATGTTACATTGTATATCAGTATACTTAAGCGAACATAAAAATAAACTGTATGAGAATTACAACAACATAATTTGTATAAAACCAGTTTGAACGAATTATCACACAACACGTTTAAAGTGACTACACTCCAGATTACTTAAAGACACTTAAGTGACAATTGTCTTCGCGCTAGATTACCTGGGATGTAAAAAGTAACCAATTGTCTTATCTCTGCACTACAAAGAGTACATATGTGTCAAATGACCAAAATATAGAAATAAGAGTCAGCCAAGTGATAAGACATTTGTGATGATTACTGCCTATAAATGATACATTGGCTACATGCTTAACTGCTGGTCAGTTTGTACGTTGCACACACAAATAAGTGCAGTAGAAAATAAACGTTTAAAGTGACTGCGCTCTAGATTACTTAGAGACACTTAAGTGACGACTGACTTCACTCTAGATTACCTGGGATGTATAAAGTAACCAATTGACTTATCTTTGTATTATTAAGAGCACATACGTAACAAATATACAAATTGAAGTTAGTGCTTTTAGCATATATGCAATATTTCACACCTCCTGGGATTTTACACTTCAGATTACAAAAGGAAACTGAGTGACTCTCCAATAGATTACCTATGATGGGTAAAATAACTATTTTCTAGAATAAAATACAAAATTAAATGTAGCGTGAATACAATTTGAATCGCTTTGTACATTTAGAACGATAATCCCATAATGCCTGTACTGCTGCCTAACTAATAAGGAACGGAAAAGATACTGAAATAAATTATATTAATACAAGGAAGACTGAAAGAAAAACAAAAAAAAAAAAAAAAAAAAAAACAAAAACGGATATTCTGTTGTAAATAGAAATAAAACAAAAAACGCTACAACAATCGAAAAAAGTAAAAAAAAAACAGTATTAGGCAAGTGCTTGTTTCAAATATTAACACACCCATCTTCTCACTGTCTGGTACTGTAATCTATACACTTTTGCAGTTTCAAGTTGGTTTGGTTTTGGTGTTGGGCTTTTTATAAACTGACAATATCTTGAAAAAAATTAAAAATAAGTAGTTTAAAAAAAATTATAATTGAAAGGTTTTAACGAACATATATACTAAAGATATACGATTTTAAACCAAAGTATACAGGCCTGTCACTGAATTCCATCGGAAAAAGTAAAACGAACATTTATTTTGAAATGAAATCGCTTTCAGTTTTCAAAGTGTAATTAATATTTTTTTGTAATTATTTGTTTTTCTAAAATTTTTAATCAATTTCTGTATCAAAAACTTCACTTTCGATATAAAAAACGCTGTCAAATTAAAATCAGAAATACAGAACTAATAAATTAATCGATCGATCGGAATAAAAACTACAGAATTGTAACCATTCCGAACAAAATGTGTCACGGGCCTAGACCTATAAGAGGCTTAAAATGTAGACGAAATTTAATATTTTTTTATAATAATCTATTGGTTAACTTTGAGTTAAACTATCTATATATATAAAAATGAAATGGTCCATGTATGTAATGTCATCACGTGAGAACGGCTGGAGAGATTTGGATGATTTTTTTTTATTCGATTTGAAATGTTCAGGAGATGGTTTGTAAAGAAAAAAAATTAAAAAATTCAGAAATTTAAATTTTTAATATATTGCCTCCTTTTCACTTCTCATTTTTCATAATAAAATAAATTTTTTGGAGAAACTTGAAGAACTAACATTAGTAAATAGATAACGGGCGAAGCCGGTGCGGTCAGCTAGTTTACAATAAATTACATTGCAAAAATAACTTTCTTCAAGAAATTTGTTTTATTTATTATTTTTCAATATTCTTAAATATTGTATCCGTACTTTTACGGATAATTTTTATACCCTTCAACTTCGTGAGTAATTTATCGAACCTATAAAGTATATATTTTCTGGATCCTTATAGATAGCGGAGTCGATTTAGCCATGTCCGTCTGTCTGTCTGTTGAAATCAATTTTCTGAAGAACCCAGATATCTTCGGGATCCAAATCTTCAATAATTCTGTCAGATATGCTTTCGAGAAGTTTCCTATTTAAAATCAGCAAAATCCGTCCATAAATAACGGAGATATGAGCAAAAATCCGAGACAACCTCTATTTTTGATCTATATCTCGATTACTAAGTCATAAATATAGACAATATTGATATCTAATGATAGATATTTCAAAGTCCATTGCAACGATGTATATAAGACTATAGTTAGTTGGACCTACAATGGGCCAAAATGGGGAAAAATATTTTTAACCCGAATTTTTTTTCAAAAAAAACTTTTTGTCATAAATTTTTTTTACTAAAATTAAAAAAAAAATTTTTTTAAATTAAAAAAAAAAAATTGGTAAAAACTTTTAAAAAACAATTTCGAAAAAAATTTTAAATATAAAAAAAAAAATTTTTTTTTTAATTTTATTTTAGAGTATAATTTGGCGAATATAGATAGCTCTCTTACTAATTTTTTTGTTGAGTACTAAAACCTTAAAGTTTTTATTTTAATCTGTATTATTCCTACTTAATTTCTTTTCCCTTCACCAATGACTACTGTATGTCTAGGTAGGTGAGAGAGTGTGAGTCTTTGTTTTTTACGAATTAAGTCTGTTATATATATATATATATATATATATATTTTTTTTTTTTTCTGTGTAAAAGTGTGAGTTTGTGTGTACATGTGTTAAGATGTTTGTATTATATTTCATTACGTATTTGTTTATGCTTCATTCGTTTAATGTTATAAAAAAAAAAAAAACAGAAAAAAAAAATTAAGTGAAAAATGTGGCAGCATAAAATCATTATGCCAGCCAACATTTTCTTTTTTTGTTTTATTTTGGCCAAAGGATATTGTTATAATTCCCGTTGCCATTGTAAACCATGTTGTGAGCACTCTATGATTATAATATTAGCAATTTTAGTTGTTCATTTTGTTTGAAAATTTTCAGACATGTCTACATTTTTGAACAATTTCAAAATGAAAAACCACCCTAAGCATACAAAGTATTGGGAGTATGACTAAAAAATGCAGGATTTTATGGTTTTAATAACTTATATGTCATTTATTCCCACTTACACGCAGAGAAATAATATAGTATGTTTACAGTAACTATTTCAATATTTTTAAAAGTTTTTTTGATTGTGGTAACCATAATATGGTTAACTTACGATTCACATGATTGTATCAATCATATACATATATGGTTACAGTAAACGAGTATATGTTTGTGACAACCATTGTTATGATGAATCTTTAAATCATAATATGTTGTTCTCAGATTATGATATCAATTAGCCGACAGCAACATAATATGGTAAAACCTTTATCATAAAAATGGTTGTCACAAACATATACATTTTAACTGTAACCATATACCGAAATCGACAATTATTCTTCAGTTTTTACTTTTAATCTATTTTCAGTAGAAAAATTCAAAATTTAGAAATGAGAAAGAAACTTTTTCATCCAATATTGATCTACGAGTATTTCCTGACTGTTAATTTATTTAAATTAAAATTTTTATAACAAAGACTTGGTCATTTTCAAATATCCGATAAAAGTATGATGTAGTAGCTGACCCGGAGCACTTAACCACCCCAATTGGAAGAAAGAAATAGTACTATTAAGTCATTCTCCCTTTGTGAATTAATACTAATTCAGGATAACGTGTCTCTAGTTTCAGGGATTAAAAATGCAATAAAGTTGTTGTATTTTATATGTTTAGGTTATTTCATACACTGTAATACAAAAATATACAAAAAATCGAAATGAACATATTAAATTCAAGTTTTCTTTAGCAGATCTAAAAGCTCATACTTATGTAATTAACTAAAAAAAGAATATCTGAAGTGTTAAATCAAAGTCGTCTCTACCTACATCCTACATTTTTTAAACTTGTCTATAATTGTGCTATTTTTAACATGGCATTTTCTCCAATGTCTTAAATGTCGTTGGTAGTTGGTGTTTCGTATTAACGTTGTCGTGTTTTGTTATTTTCGTACTATCTTGCATAAATTGTGGCCTTAATAACTTCTGTATTTACCTACCATACATTTAGCTGGTACATATACGAATTACTACTACTACTACTACCACGGCCAACAAATATTTGTGAAAAAGATGTGTAAAAGGAAAAGCGGAAGTAACTCTCAGACACACAAATACATACATACACAACTTAATCATTTTGTGTCGCCACGAGTTGCCGCATTGAAATGTATAAATGTTGTTAAACGTTTAATACTCTCTTAGTATCTAACTCTCTCTTGTTAAAAAATATTAGCGTTAATTCATATTCATGCTCTCTCAAAAACCTTAATACTCTTTTTATCTTAATGCCTTTAATACTCTTTATAAGGGATTTTGTATAATAGTTATTAACAAATACTAAGAGTATTAGTATTAGCCTAATATTCAAAGAAAAGAGCTGCAGGAAAGCTAAGAAAGTTAAAAACATAATAAAAGTGAAATAAAAGAGTAAGATAAACCTTTCGTTGAACCTCTTTGCTGGCCCTTCAAACATAAACAGTTAGTTACGATGTAAAGGTGTGTGTGTGTTCTCAATGTCGCGTGTATGTATACATTATCTTTACATGTACACACACCCACATACTTACAAAATTTACACATGCTTTTGCTGTTTAACTACAACTTAAACATCAATGACAGTCAAAAATTTTTATTTATTTTACAACTTTTACACACTTACACTTACTAACAAATTTTTTAGAAATTTTACTTTGGCGAAAAACACACACTGACTTACTTGTATTTTCAAGTATTTTAGGGGAATTGCTTTAATTTTTGTACAACATTTCAGCAGTGTATGTTTGGTTTTTCTCTCTTTCTTTCCATTTTTTGTTTTCCCCCTTAATCCCTTTACCTAAGAGCAAAATTGCTTTAGGCTTTAATTCATTTCATTTTTATATTTCCCTTTATTCTCAGTTTGTTATAAATGTTGTTGCTTTTCTCGATGTACGCTTTTTTGTACTACGGTTTTAAGGAGCTAAATTTTTTAAAATAATTTCTATTAAGTTGTTGATTTAAAAGTGTCAAGTTCTTGCAAAATTATTGCTGGCATATAAAACACACTATTTGTTCTACAGTATAGGAAAAATCCTAAGCGTACACAATAAAAAAAGTAGGAAAAATCCATGTCTGAGTTTAGTGATCCTGAGAACGATATCCTTTAAATGATAAAGTGGACATTGTAGCCTTTCAATAGTAACAACATTAATTATTAATTTATACATTCAGAACGAAATAATCTAAGCATACAAATTATAACAATATTCACAATTAATAATTATAGTATTACACAAATATACTCAATGTATGTTATAATATAAAGCTCGTTGTAACGAATACCGAAATAACGATTGAGTAAATATTTGCATTAGCAAGGTTAGGTTAGGTTATAAAGGCAGCCAGTGTTAACCAGCTCACTTGGGTCCATAAATTGGTCCCCTTGTGATACCCTAAAGATCATGATCAGGTCCTTAAGAGGTCCTTCACATGTCGGAAATGGATTCAGTGCCGAACCAACCTGACGCATGGATGAACGAATCTATCTTCCTGACATCCACAGTAGATAGATCCGCTAAGCCATGCAAAAGAGGACTGCCAATTGTAGCAGACCGAGCATCAGATAGAGCTGGGCAAAGACAGAGAAGATGTTCAACCGTCTTCATCGTGGCAACTTCTACAGAAGTCATTGTATGGAGTGTTCAGTCTCCTGGCATGCACACCAATCAAGCAGTGCCCAGTAAGCACTGATATCAAAGCTCGTAGCCTAGCCCGTGATAGCCCCGTTAGAGACATTGACCTATGTTGGTCAAAAACGGTCCATGTGAGCCTCGATATCGAGCAATTTGTTAAATTAGTCCATCTGAGATGAGCGGACTTAAATAAGCTACGCTGTATGAGTGATTTACAGCAGGATAGCGGTAAACCGACCATGGGATCTATCTCATCAACTTGTAGTCGAGAGCCTCTTTTGGCCAGTTCATCCGCGATAACATTGCCAGGTACATCAGAGTGACCCGGCAACCAGAATAACTCCTTGCATTAGAAAACTCATGTAACAAATAAAGAACATATTGTTACGTTTTAACCTTTTTTAAAACGTTGGTTTATTTCCTTTAAATAAACCGGATACTTTTGATTGCAAATAAACGCCGTTTAGTAGTTTAAAATTTGTAACAACTCTTTATTTATTTAAAATGTACAACAACAACAGTTCAAGTAGTCACTTTTTTCAAATAGTCGTCTTTAAATGCACACACACTTAATAATGTACAAACTCAAATGTACACGACCGTTGATGTTAACTCTAACAGCGCCAATGATGAACTCTACTCACTACTGCAACATCTGCCACTATTTATACAGACGCCATCTCTCGGGAATCTTCTACAATCCTCTTAACGGACAATCTAGTACATTCGAATTCTAGAACTTTCGATGTTAATATTAGCAGCTTCAACATGCAGTGTTGCCATACTTACGAACAATGCTAATAAACGCATGCTATCAACATTGTTGAGAAGTAGAAGCTTCTACTGATGGACGTGTTTATAAACATGATGAATGCTGCAGGCAGTCGTTACAGACCGTTAAATTCAAATCGCTATTGCACATTCGTAACAATATTTTACTTTATATATTTAAGGGTAATATCTTCCCTCTTTATTTAAGATTGACCGATTTCAACATTTTATTTTAAGTGTTTTAAAGTATAAATGGCAATGAAGAATTTTGAAAATAAATTATTTAATATGTAAAAAGTTTGAATGAAAAATTTATTGAACCAGCTGTTTTTGTTTTTTTATACCCTTCACCTTCGTGAGAAGGGTAGGGTATTACGTTTGTAATTTCCACAATATAATTTTCCGACCCTATAAAGTATATATATTCTGAATCCTTATAGATAGCGGAGTCGATTTAGCCATATCCGTCTGTCTGTCTGTTGAAATCAATTTTCTGAAGACCCCAGATATCTTCGGGATCCAAATCCTCAATAATTCTGTCAGACATGCTTTCGAAAAGTTTCCTATCAGCAAAATCCGTCCATAAATAACGGAAATATGAGCAATAATCCGAGACAACCTATATTTTTGGCCTATTTTTGTATCTATATCTCGATTACAAAGTCATAAATATAGACAATATGGATATCTAATGATAGATATTTCAAAGTCCATTGCAACGATGTATATAAGGCTATACAAAGTTGGACCTACAATGGGTCAAAATCGGGAAAAATATTTTTTAACCCGAATTTTTTATGACAAAAAACTTTCTTTTGTCATAAATTGTTTTCACTAATAAATTAAAAAAATTTTTTTTTTAAAAATTGGAAAAAACTTTTAAAAAAAAATTAAAAAAAAAAAAAAATTTAAATTTTTATTTTATTTTAAGGGTGAAGGGTATATAAGATTCGGCACAGCCGAATGTAGCTCTCTTACTTGTTTGGTGTCAAACTGTCTGCCTTTATCAAATATCTGAAATAAGTAATTTTGGTTGTCGATTATTCGAGTTTTATTTTAATCGAATAAATATTTAAAATCCGAAATTTTTTAATAATTTGTTGTAATAGAATGGAGATGGAGTATTTTTTTAATCGTTAAATATTTTATGAAATAATTGTTGATTGAAATATACTTTCAGATTCGTATAAGGCTTTCAGTAAATTTTCAAGACGTTTGTCTTAAGTAAATGTATTGTAAGTGATATCTATCAGGCCTGTCACAGAATTCCATTCCGATCGAAAGTGGAAGTGGAAATTGTTTCTAATAAAATTTTCAATGTAACGAAATAAAAATTATTGGTCTTGCTTCATTGCTTGGACTATTAGATTAATTGACAATTATTAGTCAAATAATTTTTTATTCTAAATTGAAAAATGTTATTAATTCGAATAAAAAAATAAATATTTTTTCCTCGATCTAAAAAAAAAATATATAACAGTTTATATTGTTCTGTATAACAATATTTTCTGTAGTATAACAGTATTTTTTTATAGAAAATTTTCTATATAATAGTATTTATCATAGAACATTTTCTGTATATTCGTATTTTCTATAGAAAATTGTTTGTAATGTATAACAGTATTTTCTATAGAACCAGAAACAGAAATTTACTGTATAACAGTATTTTTTATAGAAAATTGCCTGTATAACAGCAATTTCTATAAAAAATTTTCTGTATAACAGTATTTTTTATAGAAAATTTCCAGTTTAACCGAATTTTTATAGAAAATTTGTCAGTATAACAATACAACAGTATTTTCTATAGAATATTTTCAGTATAACAGTATTTCCTGTAAAAAATGTTTAGTATAACATTATTTTCTATAGGAAATTTTCTGTATAACCTTAATTTTTATAGAAGGTATTATATTCTAATTACTATTTTGTGTATAACAATAAGAGTACTCATTTAAACGCTTAAGTTTCCCATTTGTGCAAATGTGCAAATTTGCGCGACGTGTTTCATGTTAAAAATGTCAAATAAAAATAAATGCAACAAAAGCTGTAAAAAAAAAGTTTTAATTCTAAAAATGTTGAATGAAAGTTCAATCTTTGGAACAAACGATGATATACATACATAGTTTGGAAGATTTTGTTTATGTTCTAACTGTTAATGTTTCCATACACATTGCCATACAATCCAATCATTCTGTTCCAAAGTTACACAATTTTCACATGCACAAAATATTTGTATTTTATTTGATTTTTATTTTTCATAAATAAAAGTAAACAAAAGCAGCTGATTAATCAAATGCACAATAAATTCAAGTTTGCGAGTCTAAATTGTCGCGCAAACTTATCGGAGTTGTGAAAAAGAATTTCCATACATTTTTTGACGTTCATTTGCGAGAGTGTAAAAATGCACAGATTGCACAGTTTGCGAGGCATTTAAGCGTTTACATGAGGACCCTTATTATTTTGAAACAGAACAAAATTTAGCCACTTTAATTTCTAGAACATTTAGCTAAGACACTCTATACAAATAAGCAAAGACACATTACAGAGTCGCATGATATATTTTCGACGTAAAATTTATGGGAAACGAAGTAACTGAGTACATGAGCTAAAACATTTTTTTTAAATTTCAATAATATATTTTATATGGAAGCTATGTCTAATTATGAACCAATTGCCATGAAATTAAGTAGTGTGATTTATTTATGTCTATATGAAACTTATTTCTGTTGAATTTTATGTGAATAACAACATTTGTAAGAGATTTATGCTCGTTAACGTGATTTTCGGAAGCGGGCCTTATATGAGAGCTACAACTAATTATGAATTGATCATCATAAAATTAGGTGACATGACTTTCATATACATTAAACTTATTTCGAGCGAAATTTGTGTATATACCTATATAAATTAAATAGTTATGACCGATAAAGTCTAATTTCGGGAGGACATTTGTATGGGGGCTAGGTGAAATAATGGACCGATTTCTAGTTTCAATATATCTTCAAAATTGTGACCTGTACTTTGCGCACAAGGTTTAATCGACTCCGAAAGTGTTTCTGAGTCGATCGGTATGCTTTAAGGTGGGTGTTACAAACATCAACACAAACGCATTATACTACTATACTACCCTACTATGATGATGTAAGGTATAAGAATATCGATTATAACGATTTTTAACATCAACTTTAAAAACATTTTTAGCTTTTTATTTCCTTTTGCAAAATTTTCTGCAAAACATACATTACGCAATCCTTATGTAAGCAATTTCAAACAACTTCTAATTTAAAAATTAACTAAAACCCCCTGAACTCGTTACTTTTAATTAAACAAAATGGATATTAGATTTTTCTGAGGCATCTTAATTTACTCCAAAAATAAGGTCAACTAATTCAGGTATTTAAAACATAAAACCCATTTCATAATACATATTTCAGTAAACAATCAAAAATGTATTAAATATATATATTTTTTTTTTTTTTTGCTAAAGACCAGGGATAAATTTATATTTTAGGAACATTTCTTAATAAACAAATGAAAAGTTATTTTGGGAAAATGTTGTTAAAATGTGTGAGACAAAATCACACACACACACACACGCATACATGCTACCAGTTTGCAAACAGTTTCAACTACAAAACCAACAGTGTTTGTGTTTGCTACATAAAATTAAACAACAAAAAGGTTAAAGAAATCCTTGTAATCTAAAATAATATACAATAAAACTTATACAAAATGTTGCTGACAGTTAGACAGATAGGCGGGCACACAAACAGACTTACACACACACACACGTTCACTAACTTACTGTTATACATGTTTAGCTGACAACAAAACCAACAAGAAAATTTCTTTCTAATTTGTAAAATTATCAAGAGATATAAAAAAAAAAAATCTTAAAGATTTTTTTTTCCTTTTTCTCAGCTTTTATCGTTTCTTAAATAAGAAAAATCCCAGCAACAACAACAACCATACAAAAAGAGAACAAAAATATTTGCTTAAATTACAATAGATAAAATTAATACCAACAACAGCAGCAGCAAACAACAAACAGTGGGACCGTTTTGGAAAAAAGTGGTGGGATTTAAAAAGAAAAAAACTAGTTTTAATTTCATTGAATATGAAACAAATCAAATTTAATTATACCCTGCACCACCATAGTGGTGAGGGTATTATGCGTTTGTGCTGATGTTTGTAACGCTCAAAAATGTTACTCTAACACCCACCCTAAAGTATACAGATCGACTCAGAATTACTTTTTGAGTCGAGTAAACAATGTCCGTCCGTCTGGCTGGCCATGTATCGCAATATTTAAGATATTTCGATAAAATTTGGGACATGCTTATTTAAAGGGCCAATGACGAGCCCTTTAAATGTCCTCCCGATTAAGGACTTTATAGGCCATAAACGTTAAATTTATATAGGTATGATGATCGGTTCTAATTAGTCATAGCATAAGGTCGACTTCTAAAAATCACTCTAACTCTTTCAGCCAAGCTTTTTTGTGTATAAGTTTAAAATCAAAACAATTGCATTTTTACTTTAATCAATGTTAGTTTATTATAAAAAGTAAGAAAAAATAAATCAAAACATGAAAAAACCACCCCATTCCAAGATTTTTTGTGGAGTGAAGTGGTTAGTTTACTAACCACCGTGGCGGTTGAAATTAAAAATAACTATGATAAAAATGTTTGTTTCGTATACATTTTTTTGAAATCTAATATTTTTGACTAAATTTTCTGACTAAACAACCGAAATATCAAGTAACACTGAATTCGATGAACAATAAACACTCTGTGCTTTTTTTATTGAATGCCTCTTAAAAAAAAACAGATTTTTACAATATTTTCAAACTAATTTATTTATCTAACCAGAGCACCCTGACGGCAAAGTTTTGCAAAAATCATAAACGATGACTTCAAAAAATATAATTGTTTAACAAAATGGCAATAGATGCCAATAAACTATGTTTTAAAGACTATAGAAAATGTGGTTAGTAAAGTAACCACCCAACAGCAAAGAGTTAACGAGCATAAATCTCTTACAAATGTTTGTATCCACATAGAATTCAAAATAAATAAGTTGCATATAGATATAAATCACACGATCTAATTTCATGGCGATCGGTCCGCCACTTTAACGATAATAAATCTCTTCAAAATATTGGAATCCAAATATAATTTAACAAAAATAAGTTTTATGCAGAAACAAACTACACGGCCTAATTTCATGGCCATCGGTTCATAATTGCTCATAGCTCCCAGGCACACTTCCGAAAATCACTCACAGAAAAATTTTTTTTAAATTTTAAAAGAAAAATTATCGGGATTGAGCGATCATTCTTTCTTACTTGTTTTCCCAGGATTTTACAAAATGTTTTGAGAAATAAAATATAAACTGTTTTCATCGGCAGCCTATAATGAATGTAGTTTTTTATGAGAACTTTTGGAGATGAGTTTTCCCAGGGAAATTCGCTGGCAATTTAAAAAACTTAATTTTTGAGATATTCCTAACAATTTTAAATGATTCTAATGATTTATTTTTCATTTTATTCTTGGGAAATTTTGGGTATTCTAGAAACAATTTTTGGCAATTGAAAAAAAACTTAGTTTTTAAGCTATTCCTAACAATTTTAAATAATTGTTATGAAATCAATTTTAAATGATTATGAAATTTTGGAAAATCGCTCCGGAAAAGTCGAAAATCGAGTTTGTTTGAAGGCTTAAAATTGGGGCGAGGCGAAGTTCGCCGGGTCCGCTAGTTTTTTTTTTATAAAAATAGTCAATTTTGATTCCAGGAAATTTTGGAGATTTTACACAAACTTTGTGGGAATTGAAAAATTTTAATAATTAAAGTTTTAAAAATTTTATATAAAATGACAATTTTTTGCATAAACTAAAGTTTTTTTTTAGAGAAATATAAAAATCACAGAAACAATTTTGGAATTTAAAAACATTTTTTTTTAAGAAATTCATAAAATTTATTTTTGAAAATTTTAAGAATTTTTAAATTTTTAGTAAATTTTTTCTATAATTTCTTAAAAGCTAAATTGAATCAAAATTTTGTTACTGAAATACATAACCATTTTACCATTAAATGATATTTTCAAAATACTGTTGGAAAATTTTTGGAATTTTTTCAAAAACTTTTGAAAATTTAGAAAAGTTAATTTAGTCTTGTTAAGAGTTGAAATTAATATAAGGATTCGTTACAGAAATACATATGTACTTAACTTTCAACTGGCGAAGTTTTGGTAAATTTACTAAATGTATATGAGAATTTTGAATTCCCTGAAACATTTAGTAAACAAATTTCAAAAGTTTTGTATACTTTTAGATATTTGTTTAAACAAATTTTTATTTTGAGAATTTATTTCTTTAATTGCTTAAAAGTTAAAATTAATATAATGATTTTTTGTATTTCAAAAAATTTATTAAATGTTTTTGGGAATGAATAATGTTATATTATTTTCGATATAAAATTAGAATTAATGAACTTACTTGCAAAATAGTATTTAGTGTTTATTATTTATTATTTTTTTTATAACTACAGTGCAATACTACAATTGTACTTAAGAGAAAAACCAAAATATTAAAACGACAATTTCTTTTCACCAAAAACAATAAAAAAAAAAAAATGGAAACAAAACCAAACATTTCTTGCCAGCAACACACAAATTTACATACATAGACTACTATTTCCTCACCAAATGCTAAACATTTTGTTATTAAAAAAAATCCAAAAGCACTTGAAAATTTGAAAATGAAAAAGCTGTTTTCTTTATACATACACTTACATAGAGTAGCAATTTAATATTAACAACAACAAAATAAAAATAAACACAAAATCAGCGGCAACGAGAAAGCCAGCCAGGTCAGACAACCAGTCACTAGATGTTAAAACAGCAGGGTGGGTCATAAAATACGAATTTGAAAATAATGCTAAAATCAAAAAAAAAGAAAAAAAAGAATATTTAAATTTTCGCCCCTTAAAAATATTCACAGCTTTGTGTGTTGAAAACTAGTATAACAACCGTTCAATAAGAAAATTTTAAATTTTGACTGCAAACACGTGTCCCTTAACCGTTTAAATAGAAAATGGAATTAAAAAAAGAAAAAAAATATAGATATTATGAATGTGTATGTGTATGCTGCTTTAAGGTCTTGATACTACTTAAGGATTTGCCCACCCTGCCATTTGGAATGCTCTTGCCTGTAAAGGAGTACTACAAAGGATACTACAAGAGATCTTTGTATGTGATACGGTAAACGTTAGAGCAGTTGTAAGGCAGGGTTGCGTCTTATCACCTTGACTCTTTAACGTAGTTTTGGATAACGTAATTAGGAACACAATGTGTAACAGAAGAGGGATCACGTGGCCGTCTTTCCGATCTTGACTACGCAGATGGCAGATGCCTACTCACTCAAAATCACTCAGATATGGTAGAAAATTTCAAAGGCAGGTCTTAGAATAAATATACCAAAAACAAAAGTAATGAGAATCAACTCTTCATGCAGCATACCGTTCTGCATTCAAAATATCACTCTTCAAGACGTGAACCAGTTCTGCTATCTAGGTGGTTTCCTAACTATAACGGGCGGATCTTTGGATGATGTCTCCAACCGTACCATGAAAGCCAGACAATCATTTGGCCAGCTAACAATTGTATGAAAGTCTCCATTAGCACAAAAATCAGAATTTTCAATTCGTGCGTTAAGTCCGTGCTATTATATGGAACACAGCTCCGAGAGATCTCTAAACTTGCAAGATTCTCAGAATAATCTTTTGGTCCAACACTTTCGAATAACCAACTCTGGACCCGCACGCATCAGATGGCAGTAAAAGTGGCTAGATCTCTGTATAGAAATACAGCCAGTTACTGGCTAGATTTCTGTATAGAAATACAGCCAGTTACTGGCTAGATTTCTGTATAGAAATACAGCCAGTTACTGGCTAGATTTCTGTATAGAAATACAGCCAGTTACTGGCTAGATTTCTGTATAGAAATACAGCCAGTTACTGGCTAGATTTCTGTATAGAAATACAGCCAGTTACTGGCTAGATTTCTGTATAGAAATACAGCCAGTTACTGGCTAGATTTCTGTATAGAAATACAGCCAGTTACTGGCTAGATTTCTGTATAGAAATACAGCCAGTTACTGGCTAGATTTCTGTATAGAAATACAGCCAGTTACTGGCTAGATTTCTGTATAGAAATACAGCCAGTTACTGGCTAGATTTCTGTATAGAAATACAGCCAGTTACTGGCTAGATTTCTGTATAGAAATACAGCCAGTTACTGGCTAGATTTCTGTATAGAAATACAGCCAGTTACTGGCTAGATTTCTGTATAGAAATACAGCCAGTTACTGGCTAGATTTCTGTATAGAAATACAGCCAGTTACTGGCTAGATTTCTGTATAGAAATACAGCCAGTTACTGGCTAGATTTCTGTATAGAAATACAGCCAGTTACTGGCTAGATTTCTGTATAGAAATACAGCCAGTTACTGGCTAGATTTCTGTATAGAAATACAGCCAGTTACTGGCTAGATTTCTGTATAGAAATACAGCCAGTTACTGGCTAGATTTCTGTATAGAAATACAGCCAGTTACTGGCTAGATTTCTGTATAGAAATACAACCAGTTACTGGCTAGATTTCTGTATAGAAATACAGCCAGTTACTGGCTAGATTTCTGTATAGAAATACAGCCAGTTACTGGCTAGATTTCTGTATAGAAATACAGCCAGTTACTGGCTAGATTTCTGTATAGAAATACAGCCAGTTACTGGCTAGATTTCTGTATAGAAATACAGCCAGTTACTGGCTAGATTTCTGTATAGAAATACAGCCATTTACTGGCTAGATTTCTGTATAGAAATACAGCCAGTTACTGGCTAGATTTCTGTATAGAAATACAGCCAGTTACTGGCTAGATTTCTGTATAGAAATACAGCCAGTTACTGGCTAGATTTCTGTATAGAAATACAGCCAGTTACTGGCTAGATTTCTGTATAGAAATACAGCCAGTTACTGGCTAGATTTCTGTATAGAAATACAGCCAGTTACTGGCTAGATTTCTGTATAGAAATACAGCCAGTTACTGGCTAGATTTCTGTATAGAAATACAGCCAGTTACTGGCTAGATTTCTGTATAGAAATACAGCCAGTTACTGGCTAGATTTCTGTATAGAAATACAGCCAGTTACTGGCTAGATTTCTGTATAGAAATACAGCCAGTTACTGGCTAGATTTCTGTATAGAAATACAGCCAGTTACTGGCTAGATTTCTGTATAGAAATACAGCCAGTTACTGGCTAGATTTCTGTATAGAAATACAGCCAGTTACTGGCTAGATTTCTGTATAGAAATACAGCCAGTTACTGGCTAGATTTCTGTATAGAAATACAGCCAGTTACTGGCTTGATTTCTGTATAGAAATACAGCCAGTTACTGGCTAGATTTCTGTATAGAAATACAGCCAGTTACTGGCTAGATTTCTGTATAGAAATACAGCCAGTTACTGGCTAGATTTCTGTATAGAAATACAGCCAGTTACTGGCTAGATTTCTGTATAGAAATACAGCCAGTTACTGGCTAGATTTCTGTATAGAAATACAGCCAGTTACTGGCTAGATTTCTGTATAGAAATACAGCCAGTTACTGGCTAGATTTCTGTATAGAAATACAGCCAGTTACTGGCTAGATTTCTGTATAGAAATACAGCCAGTTACTGGCTAGATTTCTGTATAGAAATACAGCCAGTTACTGGCTAGATTTCTGTATAGAAATACAGCCAGTTACTGGCTAGATTTCTGTATAGAAATACAGCCAGTTACTAGCTAGATTTCTGTATAGAAATACAGCCAGTTACTGGCTAGATTTCTGTATAGAAATACAGCCAGTTACTGGCTAGATTTCTGTATAGAAATACAGCCAGTTACTGGCTAGATTTCTGTATAGAAATACAGCCAGTTACTGGCTAGATTTCTGTATAGAAATACAGCCAGTTACTGGCTAGATTTCTGTATAGAAATACAGCCAGTTACTGGCTAGATTTCTGTATAGAAATACAGCCAGTTACTGGCTAGATTTCTGTATAGAAATACAGCCAGTTACTGGCTAGATTTCTGTATAGAAATACAGCCAGTTACTGGCTAGATTTCTGTATAGAAATACAGCCAGTTACTGGCTAGATTTCTGTATAGAAATACAGCCAGTTACTGGCTAGATTTCTGTATAGAAATACAGCCAGTTACTGGCTAGATTTCTGTATAGAAATACAGCCAGTTACTGGCTAGATTTCTGTATAGAAATACAGCCAGTTACTGGCTAGATTTCTGTATAGAAATACAGCCAGTTACTGGCTAGATTTCTGTATAGAAATACAGCCAGTTACTGGCTAGATTTCTGTATAGAAATACAGCCAGTTACTGGCTAGATTTCTGTATAGAAATACAGCCAGTTACTGGCTAGATTTCTGTATAGAAATACAGCCAGTTACTGGCTAGATTTCTGTATAGAAATACAGCCAGTTACTGGCTAGATTTCTGTATAGAAATACAGCCAGTTACTGGCTAGATTTCTGTATAGAAATACAGCCAGTTACTGGCTAGATTTCTGTATAGAAATACAGCCAGTTACTGGCTAGATTTCTGTATAGAAATACAGCCAGTTACTGGCTAGATTTCTGTATAGAAATACAGCCAGTTACTGGCTAGATTTCTGTATAGAAATACAGCCAGTTACTGGCTAGATTTCTGTATAGAAATACAGCCAGTTACTGGCTAGATTTCTGTATAGAAATACAGCCAGTTACTGGCTAGATTGGGCATTTCACAAACGTCATTGCACCGTATTTTGATCGGAGTTTGATGATATTGAACTAGACGGCGCTACGTGCCACACAAGCAACGAAACCATTGCTCTTTTACGGGAAATGTTTCCGGACCGTGTTATCTCTCGAAGAGGTGATCACAATTGGCCACCGAGATCTTGTGATTTAACACCTTGCGACTTCTTTCTTTGAGGCCACGTGAAAGATAAGGTCTACGCCAACAATCCAGCGTCGATTCAAGACCTCAAAGATAGAATTCGTGAGGCTATCGAGGACATAGGGCAGCCACTTAGCGATTTGGGTTTGGAAAATTTCATGAAGGGGATATGGCCCTGTAAGCGTGGTCGTGGTGGCCATTTGCCTGATGTTGTTTTTCATTATTAACGGCATACCTTCCTCTTTATTGTGAAATAAACATCCCATCATTTATCTCAAAAATTTTCTTTGAATACCAAGATAACACCTCTTGTTGGATAACTCTATAACAAATTAACAAATTTGGAAATTTAAGGTTTTTATTCCTTAATATTTAGCTTTAAAACATTAAAACACTTTTTATGATATTAAAATCTATGAAAACAATGCTCTAGTATTCTTTCACTCTCAAATAGCCGTATGTGCAATATGAATTATTACAAATAATACTCATACGCCCTAGGATGTAATTAAATTTTGTAGCAAACTGGAAAATTTTAGTGTTTAGAAGCTAATAATCATACGAACATCATACTGGGAGTTAATTAAAGCATTATTACCACACACACACACTCACTGCCACCATTTTCAATAATTTTGTCTGCTTAATAAAATTCAATATACATATATATTTCAGTCACGTTCACAAATTCCATAGAAAATAAATTCTAATTATTGATAATATCTTCGTAACAATAATTAATACATTTGAACTGTGTGACTCGCTGTTTCTCTCTGTATAAATGTAAGTATGTATATGGTTTACTCTCTAGCCCTGTGACATAAAAACAAACACCTTTTCATATAATGTCAACTAAATGATTTTATTATTATTATTATCATCATTGTCATTATAGCAGTTGTCGTTGTCGTTGTTGTTGCAGTTCCAACAGTCGTGCTAGCATTAGCTGAAACAGCAACAAATTACTTTATAAATAATTAAAATAACATGCTTCTCTCTGAACTATTTGCAAAAAAATAAAAAAACGAAATTAAAGAAAAACCGACAAAAACATGTGTCTGACAGTTGTGTTATTTAGTGAGTTTTTTTTTCCCATTTCATTCTTTTTTGAGCTTTTAGTCACATGCTTTTTGCTATAATAACAACAATAAGACAAGAACAAAAAAGTCATTTAAAAAAACATGTAGGTCATGGTAATTGTAAATGGCTGTATTGTATGAATGTCTGTAAGTGTGAGGGAATGTGTTTTATAGTTGTTGTATATTTAATAAACAATATGGAGTAATTTGTTTTTGTATGAGAGTGTGTGTGTGTGTGTCAGAACGTGTGTATGCACTAAACTACATTAACTGGCATGTGACAGAAGACATGCAGCACAACACAGGGAATTTATTTAAAAGTAGTAAATGTAATTATTAATGTATCCTAATAGATTCCTAGTTGTATGTGTAAATATGCAGTTTTTTAATTAATATACCATCTGGTATTTAATTATGTTTAGAAGAAAATGTTGCTGATTTTGTGCTGGCAAGAAGTAAGAGAAATTCAAGTTATTTATTTTCTTATTTTCACCTCTATAATAAGTATGTAATGATTTTTAATCGTACTAAGTAGTAGGTTTACAACATTAGAAGAACAAACAATTTCTTTCCAGAACACAATCGAACAATTGATGAAAAAAGTATTTAACTAATATTTTATCAATTTTTATAAAACAGTCGAATACACAAATATAGAATAAAAAGTATTCGATTAAAATTTTTTTTTTCGAATAAATTTTCAATAGATATTAGTAAGTTATTCATTCAGGCTTGATCTCATTAAATTGTTTTCCTTGGAAATACTATTTTTATTTATTAAATTTTCATAATTTCATAGAATACAGAAAAAGTTGTATTTAGATACACGGCTGAATGGAATGCATTTTAGGGGTTAGCCACAAACCCCTCCTCAACACTAAGTTGTGTCGATGAAAGTGTCACTTGCTATCATCATATAGTTTAACTCACCAGTTTACACACAGAGAAAACAGATTCGTGATAGCAACCGAATTTGTTGCCAATCGAATTATTCGATTGTACACATAGAATTTTTCGGTTCTATTAACAGAAAGTCAGTTGATAAAGAGGAATTTTGGTTAAAGCAACCAAAGTTTTGTAGCCATAACTGTAAAATTCGGTCACTAAGGTAGAATCATTCGATTGGCAAAAAATATGGTTGCTATCACGAATCTGTTTTCTCTGTGCAGAAATAGAATAAAGGACTTTTATTAACAATGCTTTAATCTTATTTCTGTTTATACTGTGATCGAGTTAGACGAAGTTTATGAGGTTTTTCAGCGTTGTATTCTTTGGCATTATTATTTGATTAGTTTTGCCTTAGTCAGCTGTCAATGAAGCAATTGTTTGTTTATCTTCTATGTTGATTCTGTTTTTCAGCCACAACTCGACAGAAGACCATGACACATGTATCACCGTGCAATAACAAATTATTTGATCTATATTTGTTAAATAAACTCGATTATCAAATAATATTTTTTTTTTTTTCGATTAATCAATGAAAACAATATATTTTATTGAAATAAGTAAAATTGTTTACCTTATAATAAAAAAAATTTAAATTAGTCGAATAATCGAATAAAAAGTTTTCCGATTATTCTTCAAAAAAAAAAAATTTTTTTTCAAATGAATTGTAATAAAAAAAAATACACAATCAACTAATCAAATATAATTTTTAATCTAAACTGAAAAATTTTTTCGTTAAAAAAATATTTTCTATTATTCGACAAATGTTTGAATATTTTTTATTCTTAACTGGCAAATGTATTTTTTCATTGTTTAATAATTTTGATTCGTATAATCGATTAAGTTATTCGATTGAACTGAGTTACCAGTTCAGAATAAAAAAGATTCAAACAAATTTATCGAATAATCGATTTTCTAATAAATATTAATAAAAAATACTTTTTCGAATGTATACAATTTTGTCAGTATTAAATAAACAAAATATGCGAACAATATTTGTTGAATAATCGAATAAAATTTATATTCGATTAATCGATTGTATATATTTTTTAAAGAATGTAATTTTTCAGTTCTGAATAAACAATTATTCGGTCAATATTTCTTCAGTAATCGAATACACGAACAATTAATTAAAATTATTCGATTAATCTATAAAAAGGGGAAATATATTTTTTTCAATTGTATACAATTTTTCAATTAAAATAAAAAAAAACATTCTATCAATATTTGGGAAATAAAATATTTAACGAATAAAAATTATTCGATTTCGAACGAATAAAATTTTTCGGTTTATAATATAAAACAATAATATTTTTTCGAATGATTCAAAATAAAAAACGTTTGACGAATAATCGAATACAAATTATTTCATTAGCCAATAAAAAATATATTTGTTGCGATTGAATACAATTTTGAGTTCAAAATAAAAATATTATTCAATTAACATTTGTCGAATAATCGATTATCGAATCAATATTATTTTTAATGAATAATAGTTTTGGCTTTAGAATAAAAATTTAAGTTAAGAATAAAAAATATATGTCGCATAATCGATTGTTGAATAAAAATTATTCGATTAATCGATATTTTTTTTTATTTTTTTCGAAAGAATACAATTTTTGAGTTTAGAATATTTTTATCGAATAATGACTACTAAAAATATATTTTTCCCCGATTGATCGATATTTTTTAGTTTATTAAAGACTAAACAATTATTCGATTAATATTTGTCAAATAATCGAACACACAATGTATTTTTTAAGAATTAATAAATTATTTCAGTTTTTTTTTCAGATTAATCGTTGAATTTTTTTTTCGAATGAATAAAAGTTTTCAGTTTGAAATAATAATTAATTCTATAAATTTTTGTCAAATAATCGAATAATCGATTCAAAAATTATTCAATTAATTCTATTACTATTTATCGAACACACCAGTAATACAAACTATTCGATTAATCGATTAAAAACAATAATTTTTTTTAGCAATTAATAAAGTCTTTCAGTTTCAAATAATAAATAATTCCATTAATCGTTGAACATTTTTCCGGATGAACAAAATTTTTCAGTTCAATTTTGTCAAATAATCGAATAATCGATTTAAAAATTATTCGATTAATCGTTGTACTTTTTTCCAAATGAAAAAAAGTTTTTAGTTTAGAATAAAAAATAATTCTATCAATATTTGTCAAATAATCGATTCAAAAATTATTCGATTAATTCTATTAATATTTATCGAAGAATCGAACACACTATTATGTAATACAAATTATTTGATTAATCGATTAAAACAATAAATTTTTTAGAATTAAATAGATTATTTTAGTTTGAAATAATAAATAATTCTATCAATATTTGTCAAATACTTGAATACTCGATTATCGAATCAAAGTTATTCCATTAATCGTTGAAAATCTTTCCGAATGAACAAAGTTTTTCAGTTTGAAATAAAAAATAATTCTATCAATATTTGTCAAATAATCGAATAATCGATTTAAAAATTATTCGATTAATAGTTGTATTTTTTTTCGAATGAAAATAAGTTTTAGTTTAGAATAAAAAATAATTTTATCAATATTTGCCAAATAATCGATTCAAAAATTATCCGATTAATTCTATTAATATTTATCGAAGAATCTAATACAACAGTAATACAAATTATTTGATTAATCGATTAAAAACAATAAATTGTTAAGCAATTAATAAATTCTTTCAGTTTGAAATATTAATTAATTCTATCAATATTTGTCAAATAATCGATTTTCGAATCAAAGTTATTTCATTAATCGTTGAAAATTTTTCCGGATGAACAAAATTTTTCAGTTTTGAAAAAAAATAATTCTAACAATATTTTTAAATAATCGAATAATCGATTCAAAAATTATTCGATTAATCGTTGTATTTTTTTCCGAATGAACAAAAGTTTTTAGTTTAGAATAAAAAATAATTATATTAATATTCGTCGAATAATCGATTCAAAAAGAATTCGATTAATTCTATTAATATATATCGAAGAATCTAATACAACAGTAATACAAATTATTTGATTAATCGATTAAAAACAATAAATTAATAAATTCTTTCAGTTTGAAATATTAAATAATTCTATCAATATTTTTCAAATAATCGAATACTCGATTATCGAATCAAAGTTATTCCATTAATAGTTTAAAATTTTTCCGAATGAACAAAATTGTTCAGTTTGAAATAAAAAATAATTCTATCAATATTTGCCAAATAATCGAATAATCGATTCAAAAATTATTCGATTAATCGTTGTATTTTTTTTTCCGAATGAAGAAAAGTTTTTAGTGTAGAATAAAAAATTATTATATTAATATTCGTCGAATAATCGATTCAAAAAGAATTCGATTAATTCTATTAATATTTATCGAAGAATTATTTTATTAATCGATTAAAAACAATAAATTTTTAAGCAATTAATAAATTCTTTCAGTTTGTAATAATAAATAATTCTATCAATATTTGTCAAATAATCGAATACTCGATTATCGAATCAAAGTTTTTCCATTAATCGCTGAAAATACAATAATCGATTCAAAAATTATTCGATTTATCAATAAAAACAATATATATATAAACAACTAATATATTCAGTTTGAAATATAAATAATTTTATCAATATTAATCAAATAATCGAATACTTAATTGTCGAACAAAAATTATTTGATAATCGTTAAAAATTATTAGTTTTTTCGAATGAACAAAATTTTTTAAAAAATTATTTGATTACTCTTTGTCAAATAATCGAATACTCAATTATGTAATCAAAATTATTCGATTAATAAAATAAAAAATGATTTCAATTACAAAGTCAATATTTGTCGAATAATCTAATACTCGAATAAATTTTTAGATTTTCTGAACAGCTTTTGTTAATCAAAGGTCAAATTAAAAGCGTGTTTGCATTATTTTTCCCTTTAAAGTTTAGGCTAAAAAAAAGATTTACACAAAATTTAATTTTAAATTTTCATTTCCCTTTAAAATACTAAAATATACATTAATGCCATTACCAACCCACTTATATCCTAAATCTGTTTATAATGGCCACCAACTCATTTACACAAAAGTCGTAAAGGCAAAATTTGGCAAATATTTTGACAAAATAACAAACAAATAACTGCAAATATATTTTTTCAATAACCCTTTCATATGTGAGGGGGTTTTCTTTAAAATTGATTGGTAAATAAATTAAAGGCCAAACAAAATAAACTGCATAGAAACTCAACGAGGACTAAGTGATAAATTCAAGTGAGCTTTATATTATTTGCATAATACAAACTTAATACTTTGAAAACAACCTATGTAGTTAGCAAAACATATAATAATCTTAACAATATTCGCTTTCAAATGTGTAACCATATGAAAGTGAATATTGTTTGTTATTCGTAGCCATATTTAACCATAAAAGGATTTCTTATTTTACATTTTTATTATTTTCTTTACATTCTTAGTTGATTTCTTATTTTTAACATGCGCTCCATAAAAGACGTCAGTCAATGAATTCTTTCTGTTTTTGCTTGTTTTATGAAGAAAAAAAAAAAAAATCTAAAAATATCGATGAGTAATAGCGAAAAGCAGGCGTCTAACTGACAAAGAGCCAAAGCAACAACATTGTTAAACATAAACTAATATATTTTATACTTTTTTTGTTTGTATATGGTCATTTCCACAGATAAAAAACATTCTAAACGTTCTTGACATCAGTGTATCTTTTTAAAAATGTTTGATATTTTGTTTTTGTTTTCCATATAAACCTATCACTTGGCGCCTGAGTTTAGACATTTAGTCCCTAAACGGTATTACAAACATGACGAAAAAATATGTAGCGTTACGAATGTCATAATGGTTGTGATACAAAAACCAATGCAAACATTTTAACAAGACAAATCTCAATTGATAGCTAAATTATTCCATTTTAATTAAAAAAAAATTATGTTTCAAATCGCTGTTTTTTGCATTTTTCTAGAAAAGTCGAGTTCTATATTTTGCATAAAATCATATCGCGAAATATAATTAAAAAAACAAAATTGTTTAGATTTCTTTATTTTTTTCACTTCAAAGGCGTACGAATGTCGCGTTCGGGACCGTGGAAATGCCCATATACCAACAATCATTCTTATACACTTACACATATATGTAAGTATACATATGTATGTATATGTATGGGTATATGTTTATATGTATTTGCTTTTCATTTATTGTATCCCTTTAACACATACTGACACAAATCCTCACAGACTTGTGCCAACATTAAAAACAAACTTTTTCTTTTAAGGCAGAAGTTTATTGTTTCTACTGCAAAAAGAACAAATAAACAAAAAACACACACCCACACACACAAATAAGACTGAAAAACTCCTTGCCATACTCCAACAACAACAATGACAACCACAACTTCAGCTGAAAACCAAACAAAAAAATAAAATAAAAATAAAATATTTACAAAAAGAAATAAATTTATTTTACTGAAACGTGTTTCAATGTTATTGACTTGAAAATATGCATAGAAGTGTAGCAATAAAAAAAGGAAAGAAAAAATTAAATTAGTTTAACAAAAGGATTTAGTTATTGGCAGTAAAACAAAATTTGCATACAAAACTCCAAGTGGCTTGAATATTCAGTGATTAAGTCATTTGTAAAGAATGTTTGACTTTAACAAATGTTTAAAATAATACAATTTTGGAATTCTTCTAAATATATTCGGTTATATTTGAAATCTACATAACAATTAAGATAACTAAGAATTTGTTTATTAAAAAAAAAAACTGCTTCATTTCAGTTTTTCATATTATACCAAAAACAAAAGTCACATAAATTACTTTACTATTTGGCTTTACAAGGATTTACAATAGATGACGTATCTTTAATAACTTGTATGTCATTTTGAAGGGTACATATCTGTCATTTATTCTCACTTAGTTATGGAACATTATAGTTTAAACAACAAGGTTTTTTTTTCGAAAACGACGAATTTTGTACCGTCATATGCAGGAAGTTTTGTTTTACTTCTTTAATTTGAACAAGTAAAAGAGCAATATTCGGCTGTGCCGAATCTTATATACCCTTCACCAAATTATACTTTAAAATAATTTAAATATTTTTTGGTAAACAAAATTAAAAAAAAAATTTTTTATTTCAAAATTGTTTTTCAAAATTAAAATTTATTTTTTTGTTTTTCAAATTTGTTTTTCCAATTTTTTTTTTTTTTAATTTCTTAAAAATATTTTGTTTTAGTGAAAAAAAATTTATAACAAAAAAATTTTTTTGGTGTAAAAAATTCCGTTTAAAAAATATTTTTCCCAATTTTGACCCATTGTAGGTCCAAATTACTATAGCCGTATATACATCGTTGCAATGGACTTTGAAATATCTATCATTAGATATCCATATTGTCTATATTAATGACTTAGGTCAAAAATAGGCCAAAAATCTAGGCTGTCCCGGTTTTTTCCTTATATCTCAGCCATTTGTGGGCCGATTTTCTCGATTTTAAATAGCGACCGAGCCGGATATATTAATGTATCGATTATGTTTGTAAGATATTTGGAGGCTACGGAAAGTAGATTTCAACATACAGATGGCCAGAGGGACATAGCTATATCGATATCTATAACAATCCAGAATAGAAATTACAAACGAAATGACAAACTTCTCGATTTTCTCGATTTTAAATAGCGACCGAGCCGGATATATTAATGTATCGATTATGTTTGTAAGATATTTGGAGGCTACGGAAAGTAGATTTCAACATACAGATGGCCAGAGGGACATAGCTATATCGATATCTATAACAATCCAGAATAGAAATTACAAACGAAATGACAAACTTATTTATATATACCCTTACCACTCATGGTGAAGGGTAAAAAATAGTGGAACACAAATTGCCCACCAAGGCTTATGGTCAGGTGCAGACCAGAGGGGTTGAAATAGGAATGAATCCTGCAATATGTTTGTGACAACCATTTTTATGATTAAGGTTTTACCATATTATGTTGCTCTCGGCTAATTGATATCATAATCGGAGAACAACATATTATGATATAAAGATTTATCATAACAATGGTTGTCACAAACATACACATGTTTACTGTAACCATACATATGATTGATACAATTATGTGAATCGTAAGTTAACCATATTATGGTTCCCACAATCATGTAAATAGTTACTGTGACTATAATATTGTTAAAAAACTTTAAAAAGTGTGGAAATGGTTACTGTGAACATGCACAACAATATTTTTTCTCTGCGTGCAGAATATGCGGCCGGAAATGAAACCGTATGTTTCCACCATGACATCGCTCGGCCACACCTGTTTAAAACTATTTAGAATGAAATGGTTGGGAAGTTTTGCCTCAACCGCCCTAAAATTTAACTTTAGAAGTTTTAGCTCTTGTTTAGGTACCCTGCAGCCTAAAAACTTAACATTGTGGACTCTGTTAATCTTGTTTTTTTTTAGATTTAACTAAAAAGTAAAAATGGCAGCCCATTTTAAAGTAAATTGTAGGCCTTTGGTTTATATTTATTACATTAAAAACTTGTTACTTTTTTAAAATTCTATACACTATGTTTTTTTTTGTATTAAATCTTCGGTTTCGGCACGATTTTGTCTGCTCGGATTCTACAAATCATACACATTCAGCAAACTAAATTTAATTATTATTTCAACAATTTTCAATAACTTCATATTAAATAAACCGCAATGCACACAATGATGTCTTTATAAATAATTGCAAAAAAAAAAAAAAAAAAACACACACACAGCTTTCAAATGTCTAAAGAAGCAAACAAATTTGCACAAAATTTTAAAAGCCAATAAATTTTGTGTTTAACACAAAGAAGAGCTATTTAAACATTATTATTTTCGCAAGACTACAGCAGCAGAATGTTGCCATTTACACTAATACAACATGCAGAGTAAAAGAGTAAAACTAAATTTGCCACTGGCACTTTACGCCGGGCACGTTTTCAACATGAATTATCACACACCTCCTACCTTTATTTCAACATCATCTGTGAGAAATTTTCCAAATGTTTGTGCAAAATTCAGCTGGATGTACAGCTCAAATTTATTGGTTCTTTTTTCGTTTACAAAGCGTAAAAGGTAGCAAATATGCAGGTGTATAAACATAAAACAAATTCCCAAATACAGTGCGGCAAATAATAAAAATACAGGAAATTTATTTATTTAAATAATATATAACCTATAAAACAAACTGGAAATTATTTGGAGCTAATTAATTAATTTACAACAAATTATAAAAAAAAAACATTATTTATATTTAACTGTTGTTAAACTTATTTCGAACACTGTATTTACCTCTAAGAACTGCATGCCATTAACAGCAACAGTGTTTTTTTTATCAACACTATTTTCTCATTATGACTGGCAGTGGCTTAGAAAACAAATTTCTCTAGACAAGAAAACCTGGCAAAAAATATAACTAAATTTGAATTTTCCTCTTTTTTTTTTTTTTTTGGAAAAAACTAAATAAAACATTTCAACCATAAAAAAGCAGCACTAGTGGAAAGAAAAACTCGAATATTAATGCCAGTAAGGGAAAACATGCAACTTATAGTTTAACCCAGTTTCAGTTTGAAGTGGCATGCATGAAAAAGAGATGCAAAAATTCCTGGTGTTGAAAATTTTATAAAGTAAATACAAATTTTGTTCAACATAAGAGATCCATAAATCCCTGTTGATGAAACATTTGAGGCACATCATATTAAGAAAATTAAGCAGTTTTTAAAATTGTTTGAGAAGTTTTATGTTGAAATTGAAATGTTGTAAAACCAACAAAATGTTTATAGATTTGTAATTATTCAGACCTATAGAACATTTTCGAATTTTCAAAATTTTTCGAACTTACTTTAGAATTTTCGAACATTGCCAAAAACTATATTTTTAAAAGACATTTAAAATACATTAAAGAGAAATAAAAATATTGTATTTTTCTTGAATATTAATAAATTCGAAATTAAAAAATGGTAATTGTTAAAAAATTAAAAAAAAATAATAAACAGTTTAAAAATTTTGTCTGGTGCTAGGTAGTTAAAGAGATAATGGCGAAACAGTGAAATGATATTTGACAAAATATTAAAAAAAATCTACTAATTTTACATTGTTTGAGAATTTTTATGTTCAAATTGAAAAATGTGAATTGAAATGTGGAAAAAACTATAAAATATTGATTTATTTATAAATATTAAGTCTCAAAAAAAATTTTCGAACTTTAAAAATTTTTTCGAACTTAAATTCAAAATTTTGTATTGTTTGAGAATTTTTATGTTCGTATTGAAAAATGTGAATTGAAATGAGGTAAAAACTATAAAAGATTTATTTATAAATGTTAAGTCCCAAAAAAAATTTTCGAACTTAAATTCGAATTTTCGAACATAACCAAAAATTATATATTCTCTGATGAGATTTGAAATACATTCTAAATAAACAAAAATATTGTTGTTTTTAATGTTTATTTAATTTCGAAGTTTCGATTTTTGTTTAGAAAAAGGTTTTTCTGTACATATTCAATTAAGTATTTCTTAGATAAAATTTTTATGGGTTTAGGATTGTAAATATCAATTTGAAATGTGGAAAAAAATAATATATTCAGTCCCACGGAACTAGAGTGTGCAAAAAACCGGCAATTAAAAAAAACGGTTTCCGGTTTTCTCATTCTAAAAAAACCGGTTACGGTTTTATCATTCTAAAAACCGGTTAACCGGTTTTATATTAATTTTTATTTAATATGAAAAATGTCTATTTAAATTTATAGACAATTTTGGTAAGGCAAAAGGTGTTATATGTATATTTCGTTAAAACCCTCTTAAAAAAAACCGGTTTGTCAAAAAACCGAAAAGTTAAAAAAAACCGAAACCGGTCGGCTTTACAAAGATGAAAAAACCGGTTGACCGGTTTTCGGTTTTTTCGAACTTAAATTCGAATTTTAAATATGGCGAAAAATTTAAATTCTTCAATGAGATTTGAAATACATTCTAAAGAAACAAAAATATTGTATTTTTCTTGAAAACTATAATTTCGAAATTCAAAATTGGTGGAAATTGTAAAAAAATTCAAATTGTTTTTAATTTTTAAAACAGTTTTTCCAATTTTTTGGGGAAAAACTTATAGTTTCATCAGAAAATGTTTGTGGGTTTAGACTAGTTTAGTGCATTTATACATATTGTTAGAGAAATAAAGGCAATAAATCCAAAAATATTAAGAATATTGATACAAATTTTATGTTCGAATTGAAATGATGGGAGAAACAATAAAATGTTGATTTAGTTGTAAATATTCATTCCCACAAAATATTTTCGAACTTAAATTCGAGTTTTCGACCATAGCGTATAGAAAATTTTAAATACTTTAAAAAAAAAAACATTTAATATGGAAATTCAAAATTTTTGGAAATTGTAGAAAAATTCAAAATTTTTTCAAACAGTTTTTCAGATTTTTTCGGAAATCGTATTCTTTTGCTTCATATTAAAGAAATTATTTCTTAAAGAAAATGTTTGTGGGTTTAGACTAGTTTGGTGTAGATTCCTGAAAGTTTGAGTCACTTCCAAAAAACAGTGCTTTTTCAAAAAAAAATATTAACAAGTAAGAGAGTATTCGGCTGTGCCAAATCTTATATACCAAATTATACTTTAAAATAAAAATTTTAAATATTTTTAGTTAAACAAAATTAATTTTTTTTTTTAAAAAAAATTAAAAATTTTCAAAATTTAATTTTTTTTTTTTCAAAATAGTTTTTTTATCTTTTTTAAAATTTTTTTTTTTTTTTAAATTATTATTGAAAAAAAATATTTTTCCCGATTTTGACCCATTGTAGGTCCAAATTACTATAGCCTTGCAATGGACTTTGAAATATCTATCATTAGATATTCATATTGTCTATATTAATGACATAGATCAAAAATAGGCCAAAAATCTAGGTTGCCCCGGTTTTTTCCTTATATCTCAGCCATTTGTGGGCCGATTTTCTCGATTTTAAATAGCAACCGAGCCGGAAGAATTCGCGATATATTGATGTATGAATCAAGTTTGTAATTTATTTGGGGTCTTCAGAAAATTGATTTCAACTGACAGACAGACGGACGTGGCTTAATCGACTCCGCTATTTATAAGGATCCAGAATATATATACTTTATAGGGTCGGAAAATTATATTGTGGAAATTACAAATGGAATGACTAACTTATATATACCCTTCTAACGAAGGTGAAGGGTATAGAAATTTTTAAATTTGTTTGATAAATTTTATGTTCGAATTAAAAAAGGTCAATTGAAATGTGAAACTATAAAATGTTGATATATTTGTAAATATTCAGTCTCATAAAATATTTTTGAGCAATAATTTGCTCAATAGCTTATCGTTTTTTTTTTAAAACAATTTAATGCTTCAGGTTAGTGTTTTTTGAGCCTTTAAATTATATTTTAATAAAAATTTAACCTTTATGGCATCATTTGTGTTCCAAACTAGCTTAAATTTGTATAAAGTAAATAAATTATTCAATAAGATATTCATATATTTTCTCTCGCTCTCTTGACGTATGAGCAACATTTCATACCAATATCACTAATACGCACTAGTGTTGCTCTCATATAACAAATATTCTATTACAGTGCACTCGCGGTAACGTGAACACCGTCTAACGTGAACACCCCCTAACGTGAACAAGCTTTTGTTTACATTGACTACTCTGTAACGTGAACAAACTCAGAAAGCTCTATAACGTGAACAATTTTTTTCACTACATTTGTTTTCTAAGCATGTACACAACAATGAAATACATACATTAAATTCGATTTTTAGAGTTTAGGGAATCCCCTTATATTAAAAATGTGTTTATATCCTCTAAATTAATATTTTTTGTATGGCAACGAATGAGTAATTTTATTTGCTATGTATTTTCTCGTGATCTCGTTTTGTTTATTATGCCTTTTAATCAATAATTTTTGTTTTATTTTTAATAATGAAAATAATAATACAAGAATTTCACGTTCAAGCGTGTAAAACACAGGTTTATATTATAAATTTTTATATTTTTTCCATGAAATTCGACAATCGCTAAAGTGAACAATTTCACTAACATGAACTCCCTTGGTTTTAATTAGTTCACGTTACCGCGAGTGCACTGTACTATGTTTTTGCTGCGCTGCGCTATAATAAATTATTAATACATATTTAACATCTTGCACTGACAATCAACAATTAATTTCTAATACTTTGTTGACATATTAAGCGTTCGCAAAAAAGAGAATGGAAACAAAGGAGAAAGAAAAATTAAAAACATTTCTAAGAAAAATAATAATGATGAAATTGATATGGACGTAGTACTTGCGAGTATACTAAATATATTTATGTATAAGTATTAAGGGTGTACCGAAAGTTGAAGATTTTAACATGTATTTTAAACTTTACATTGGATGATTAAAATTCAACATAACTCTATAAAGCTAGGATGATTTTGGCACTTTAAAGTGTTAATATTTTTGATTTTAGATAGTATGAGTGTCGCTTTAACAATGTCTATATGTATGTTGAAATCAACTTTACGAAGCCTTTATATAAATCAGTGATGTACTCGGTGCATAAATCGTCGATATATAGTCGAACATCTGGAGGAAAACTTTTCTCATAAATATTATGTTTTTGTTTCTTCTGTGATAAACATTTATAAGCTGGTATTAATGTTATTGAGTTGCGTGTGTAATAATATTTTACATTAAAATAAAAGCTCTTTGTAACAATAAAATAGGTGTCAATTTATAATCTTATTGAAAAATTTTACACGAAACTGTATATTAGTCATATAAAATATTGCATTATTTTCCAAACTTTTCGTCATATAATGAAAATGACATACCTCTTGCGGTTTACTCTAATTTGGTAAATATTCCTATAATAATGTTGCATGCAACATGTGTTTTTTTCTGAATGGACTGAATAAACAATCACATTTTTTTCCTCTATTTTTCATTTTTGTTTCATCCTTCCTTTTCAAGTTCTTTATAATCAAAGAGTTTAGTTTGCAACAAGAAATTTGTAATGATAATAATAATGAAGATGATGACTTTGTTGTTGTCACAAGCTGAAAGAGAATCTGTTTAAAAATATAAATTGTAAATTATTATTTTAGTATTTTGACATTTTAACTAGATTTTTAGCTGCTTAACTTTATTGTCTTTCAACATTTCTTTCTGGTAGCTTTGTGTTTGGTTTGGTTGCAACAGACAAAATGAATTTATTTTGTGTAAAATTATATTTCTCATTGTTTTACGAATTGCATAAAGAAAAGCGTTGTTGACAGTAAGGGATTTATAGAAAATGCCAGCAGCAGTATCCAGCTGATGTTCTCATAATAAAACGAATGATCATCATGATGATTTGAATTGAATTGATGTACTGAAAATAAATGAATTGTTTTAGTTAAAGTTTTTTTTATTTTATACAAACTTGGCACTGCTGCACAGCTAGTAATAAGTACTCATATTAGTCAAAGTACTAAACAAATGAGGCAATACAAGATCTATTATTAAATATATAAACATATTAATGAAAAACAAGTTGTTTGAAAATCCCTTATAATAATCAACTTTTAAATGTATGAAATGTTATATATGTACTAGTTAGCTGTCTCGGCAAACGTTATTCTGCCATAGCTCACACAAAGTTTGAAGACTCCCACTATAATATTACTCCAGATATGCAATAATAAATGTTTACTTCGTATGGGAGGTGCCACCCATCCAAGGACCCACTCAAACACATACAAAAAATTTCATCGAAATCGGCCCAGTCGTTAAGGAGAAGTTCAGTTACTAACACACGTACAGAAGAATTATATATATAAAGATTTTTAATTTTAGCCAAACTTTTTTTGGCCACAGCCTTTCATATTGTACAATTTTCAATGAAAGATGCTGCCTTGAAAGAAGACAAACTGTTTTTATTGTTGCCATTATTATTGTTGGTTCAAATATAATGGAAAAACCAACATTTTACACCTTTGCTAATTGTTGCTTTACGCATTCTTGAACCTACAGCAACAACATAATCAAAACCAGCAAAGAGAGACAGGGCGTGGAAAAGAGATAATTTCTGTTAAAGCCTCTCGAAAAAACAGGTTGCCTAGCAAACACCAAAGCAATTAGAATCAGTTTCTTCAATAAACAAAGGAAAAAAAAAAGATTAAGAGCAGAAGAGTTAGTATGTGTCGTGTGTGCAGTATGTAGCTGTAATTGTTATCGTTGTGGGAGAGTTTAGTTGCAGTATTTTTCCGGGGAAATTTTAGGCTGAAAAATTTTGTTATTTTTAATGGCTGCATTTTCAGTTAAACTTACACAAACTAACACAAGTATAAGTACTACTTGATGTGTGTGAGCCAATAATTGAATTAGAAAAACTTTTAATTTAATTAAATTTTTTTTTACTTATTAAATACACACACACATTTATGAATATTTAGAATAAGAAAAATAAAGTTCTTTGAAAAGCTAGTAAAACCGAAAGAAAACATTTAAACGAGGTACATTTACACAAGTTTTTATTTTATAAAGTTTCAGATTTCTTTTTTCGACAAGAAAGAACATTTAACATATAAGGATAATTTGTACAACTTTAAGGTAAACATTTTAGAGGCTTTTTAAACCGCTACACAATTTTTATGTATTGTGGTTCCAGTAGTACAAATGTGATCCAAATTATAAATTCTATGGAGAGGTTTTTTTTTTTTAAAAAAATTAAGTAAAACTGTGAATCTTTTTCATCATGATTACTCAAAAACTGTTAGTCCGATATTATTACATAACCTTTAATCCGTTTATATATTGCGCTTTAAATCGGCTCAGTAGTTTCGGAGTCATAATAACAAATTGAAGCAAAAAATATATATTTTTTACGTTAAAATAACAAATTTTTATGTTTTAAAAAACTCATAAAAAATCGAAAACGGCAGGAATTGTTCAGGTTTATTGCTGTACCACAAAGCCACATATAATAGCAACAAAATGAAATATCGATCATAAAACTGGAATGATTCTTTACGAATTTATTCACAATTAAGTGAATTCGGTCATTTTCACAAAATTATAGTTTCTTGTTTGATATTCACAAAATTGAGTAGTTAATGTTCTTCTTTCGATTGATTAAAGTTTTAAAACATTTTCCCCATGCTATGTACAAATTTCCACATATAAATTGCGTTTCAATCAGCTCATTAGTTTCAGATTTATAATAACAAATTGAAGCAAAATATATATTTTTTATGTGAAAATAGCAAATTTGTTTGTTTTAAAAAAATCATGAAAAATCGAAAACGGCAGAAATTTTCAGATTTATAGCTTTATCGCAAAGCCACATATAATAACAACAAAATGAGATATCGATCATAAAAATCGATGGATTCTTTTCGAATATATTCACAATTAAGTGAATTCGCTTATTTTCACAAAATTATAGTTTCTTGTTTGTTATACACAAAATTGAGTAATTAATGTTCTTCTTTCGATTGATTAAAGTTTTAAAACATTTTCCCCATGCTATGTACAAATTTTCACATATATATTGCATTTCAATCAGCTCAATAGTTTCGGATTTATAATAACAAATTGAAGCAAAAAAAATATATTTTTTACATGAAAATAAGATATTTTTTTTTTTTTTTTAAATCATGAAAAATCGAAAACGGCTGAAATTGTTCAGATTTATAGCTTTATCGCAAAGCCATAACTAATAGGAACAAAATGAGATATCGATCATGAAAATCGATGGATTCTTTTCGAATATATTCACAATTAATTGCATTCGCCCATTCTCACAAAATTGTTTGTGCTTACAAGCGTAAACTTTGAGTGAAAATAATCACTTTTCTAAGTTTTTTTTTGGACTGACCTGAACCTTTTTGAAATATCATTAATTATGTGGAGAAACATCTAACAGAATTTATTATTTTACTTAAAAATGTATCAAAAAAAAAAATCTATCCATAGCCATGATGCATCAAATCTATATAGTGGTTAGTCAAGCATTTTTTGCTGTTGATCTGTTAGATTAGATAACAAACAAGATATATTCTATTTATAACAGAACTTTTAAGCACTTTAACTCCAAACAAAATTTTACACTTCAAAGCCAAATTATAACAATTTTAATTTTGAAATAATAATAATAAGACTGATAGTTATGGTTTTTAATTATATCAAGTTGGAGAACTATTTAGGAATTACGGTTAATATCTAATTGATATAACATTCTATCATGTATTTAAACTTATCTTTAGGTTTGAGAATTATTTAGTTATTGTTATGATAAAATTACATTTGTAAAATGTTTTTTCTGGAGAGAAACCTAATATTTTCAAGGTCCAAAACCGAAACCTTAATTCGACAATTATTCTTTGGTTTTACATGCGCTATAATCCAACAAAAATCGGTCCACAAATGGCTGAGATATAAACAAACAATTGTTCCCAAAAAAAAAAAAAAAAAATTTTTCAACCGATGCACAGTGTGGTGGATCACAAATCTAACTGGACAAAATTAATAAATCTCGTTGGGTTCACTTCTCACTTATGAATTAAATAAAAAATGAGTTCAAATATATGAAGGATTTTGGGAGTATTTACCCATTGTTCAACAATTTTCTTTCGGTAAAAAGTGGAGGTCATACTGAAAGGGAGAAAAAAAAATGTGTGACGGTCGTTAAAATGCGCAATATGTTTTTGATTTACCTTAAAGTGAACACTTGAAAGATTAATCCAAATATGGTTTTACTCCACTTGAATTTTTCTCACTTTCTGAACTTCTCATAAAAAATTGTTTTTTTAATACTTACAGTGGAAATAATTAAAAGAAATTTTTAATATATTTCCTTGAAATAATTCTTAATAATAATAAAAAAAAAAAAATATGACAATAAAATCACCCTAGACTTTATAATCATAAAGTAAAGTCATACAAAAAATATGCTTCTATATAAAATCTGAATGCACGTGTTCACAACAACTGACTTTAAAGCTTACTTTTTCCTAATCAGAGCTAAAAACAAAACATGAATTACAGTTACCTATTATATTGAGAAGCTGATTAAATGATCAGAAGGAATGATGCCAGACATTTTTTATTTTGTCCAGCTAGATTTGTGATATTCCACAGTGTGCGAGGTTTTGAAATTCTTAGGTTTTTTGAAAATTTTAGTTTTTGCTCATATCAACCTTAATTTGAATATAAATTTGAAATGTCAACCTCTGTCTAGGTTTGAATTAAGTTTGAGAATCATGTCTGTTATCAAATGAATCATATAAAAGTTGCGTAAAATTGAGGTTACGAAGTAAATTGGCTTAAACACATTATGGCTGACTTCATAAACGCATTTTGCAAAGCAACACTACAATGCATAGTGTTTATAAACTCAATAGATTTTGTTTAGACAATGTCGCAAGTTCATTATTGCATGAAAATGCTTTTCAATTAGAGTTTCCAAAAAACCGAAGAATTTCAAAACTGCGGTTTCGGTTTTAAAAAATTGAAAACCGATCGGTTTCGGTTCGGTTTTGTGATAATTTATTAACTATTATTTCAGTTGTTAATATAGAAAATGCTAAACAAATTTAAAGTTCAAACTTGACGAGTGTTCAAGAGAATAGTGGAAAATGTGTACTATTTCTTTTAATGGTACCTTTTTAACATATTATATTATGTTACTTATATGCCAACTGTTATGGCTGATATGCTTCTGAGTGAAGAAAGAATCAAGGATAGAGGACATAATGACTTTGAGGTAACAGAAAATAATAGTTTCTATAATAATGAACCTATAATCAGGAAATTAAACACACATGATCCTGACTGAGTTAGAACATAAAAAAGGGACTTGCAGGTACTTTTTCGAACTAATAGTACTTTTTGAATACTTTATAACGATGGACCTAAAAACGCGAATTCAAAAGGGATAATTAATGTTAATTAATGTTTCTTTATTGGAAAGGTACTTTTTGAATATTTTATAATAATAAACCTTAAAATTGAAAATAGGGCACAAATGATTCTGAATGAGTTAGAATAAACAAAATATGATTATAATAATGGACACAGAAATATGAAATGAGACGTAAATGATGATAAGTAGGAATACAAAATGTGGGTCTTTATGGTATTGTTTTCATTATGAATATACGTTTAGAATGAGCGAGCTAGAATCCACATTACAATGAATCAATAAACATGAAACTAGAGACATGTTTTCCTGAATTAGTATAAATTTACAAAGGGAGACTTAATAGTACTATTTCTTTATTCCAATTGAGGTGGCGAAGCGCACCGGTCAGCTAGTACTCCATACTTTCATCGGATATTTGAAAATAACTAAGACTTTGATACTAAAATTTTGCATTATTTAGCCTGCTACATCATCTGAAGCAATTATTATAAAACAATTTAAAAAATTTAAACAAATCTTAAGATATTTTTACCGATCTGTGTTTAGAGATATTGGATGAATAATTGGATGAAAAAATTTGTTTCTCTTTTCTAAATTTAAAATTTTTCTAGTGAAAATAGATTAAAAGTGAAAACCGAAGAAAAATTGTCGGTTTCGGTTTTAAACATTAAAAAACCGCGGTTTCGGTTTCGGTTAAAACCGAATAGGAAACTCTATTTTCAATGCGTAAAATTTTTGAAATTTGGGCATTGTTTTTAATTATAATTCTTTATTATTTTTTGTGAGTTCTTTGGTATAAATGAATGATTTTACGTAAATTTAGAAATTCTTAAATTCAAAACAACTAAAAATTTATCATAAATGTACTAAAAAGTCATTGAACAGTGTTGCATTGCAAACTGCATTTAAAAAGTCAGCCTATTTTATGTTTGACAAATTCTGTTTTATTGATACCAATATTTAAGGTTTGTTTACTTAAACCCGCTATTTCTAATGACCCCAGAGGAAATAGTCCAGCGACATTAAATCTCAAGAACGAGGCGACCTATAAGTAAGTCATTTCCAAACCAATTTTAAGTAACGTAGACGATATGTAGACGGCATTTTGAAAAAAATATACGGGGCTATTCCTGTTCTTAATTTCACCGTATTTTTGGAAGCATATTTACACAATATTTATATTGAATAAAGTTTCTAAAATTATATAATTAAGGTTAAAAAAATCACGTGTAAACATTTATAATTAGTAATGCTGAGGAAATTACATAATATTGTTGTAATTATGATTACAAAAATATGGTGAATGGTGGAAAGTGTGAACAGGAATAGCATTATAAAGTTTCCTATTAATTTCTTTGCCAATGTTTAGGACTAAAACAACACTAATTTTCATAATTTTAAAAAGTGAAAATTCTATATAAGGACTGAGATCGTAAAATTCTTAACACACGTTTTTTATTAAAACTTTTATCGCAAGTATTATTTGATATTTTTTTTGATCAAGTTACCTTTGTAAAGCATGTCAGTAATTATGTTTAATGTCAATTATGTTCATTTGTTCTTAATCTGATTAAAATGAATGACAAGAAAAAAGTGCGTACTAAAATTATTAAATATTTTCAACAAAACCCAACTTGGTCCTACAAAAAGTTGGCCAAACAATCAAAGGTCTGCTATCAAACTTTTTACAATGCTATTAAACAGTACCAAGAGAACTTGTCCGTTGATATAAAACCTGGTTCAAGTAGAAGGAATGGTCCACATGATGTTTCTAAAGCCAAAAAATAGAAAGCCAACACCTTCGGTAGGAAAGCAGACCGGTTAGGTCAGTACTCAAACTATTTTGGTATGAAAAGTTAAAGCCAATGAAGGTTTCAAAGCATACAAGGCTCAAAAAGTTCCTGACAGGAACTCTGCTAAAAATTTAGAGGCCAAAGACAGATCACGGAAATTAAAGTCAAATTTTATACAAAAAATATACTTGATGCTTAATGAATGACCAAATGTACGTATGGAAAATTGTTCGCAGCTTCTGGGTCAATTTTTTTACGTTGCAGATGCTCGAGGGAATGTTGAAGAAAAGTTTAGTACCCAAAAGCACACAAAATTTCCCAAAAAGTTCTTGGTATGGTAAGCAATATGCAGTTGCGGCAAAAAAGCCTAACATTTGTTACAAATGGCTCTATAAATACCGAAATTTACATCAAGGAATGTTTACAAAAGAAGATGCTGCCATTCGTAAGACTTCTTACTGTGTCCACTTATTTTTGTCCTGATTTGGCATACTGTCACTATGGTAAGCAAGATCTTGAGTGGTATAAGAACAATAATGTGGTATTTGTACCAAGAGGAGCAATTCCTCCAAACTGCCTGAAGCTGAGTCCAGTGGATAGATGTTGGGCTCTTGTTAAAAGAGGATTGAAGAGCACATAAAAGGTGTCCAAAAGTGTGTTAGATTTTAATCGGAGATGGACAACCTGTTCGAACAAAGTGACATAAAGCACTATAAAAACCATAATGGACGGGTTTTCGAAAAAGGTTCAAAATTTCATCATTAGTGATTAGAACTATAAAAATAATTTTTTTTTTTTTTGTAAATTGTAATAATAATTTCAATCAAATAAAAAAAAGATTCAAAACTGTAAATTTAGTGGTTTCAATTTTATTAACATATATGTATGTTAAAAATTTTTGCGATCTCAGTCCTTAAATCTGCACTAATTTTCATAATTTAAAAAAGTGAAAATTCTATATTAATTTTTGGGCTAAAAATACACAAATTCATATTATTTTGATAAAATTTTAGCAACTAGGCGTATACGTATTAAAAACATGCTTTGTTTGGTAATAAATATTACTCATACTTGAAACCAGTTGACATTAATAACAATTTATGGATTTCAGGTTTTTTGTTTATTGTTATATTTCTTCTGTAGCTCCTAAATACATACATATATTTATTTGTTAAATTTATAAGTATATATAGATGTACATACAAAATAACATTTAGAGCTAAAGTTGCTCAATTTAATTTTATTATTTCTGGAAGGTATGTATGTATGTATGTATGGTATGTATTTTAAATTTTATTTATTTAATTGAATTACCAATGTATTTCAATTCAATAAAAAGGAATTTAAACGGAATTGCAAAATGGAAAATATGTATATAAGTATTTATATAAGTTTCCAAGAATAACAATAAATCATTATATTGTTGAGCTCTTTTATATTCTGTTTCGTCTTTGACAGTTTTCAATAAATTTTATTTGCTGTTATATTTCTTGGTTGAACTGCTTTAGAGATTTTTCTGCTAACTTCATTCATTTAACAAGACTGGTAATAATATTAAGAACATGTTGACACACTTGAAGTTGATGTCTTTTAACCAACAAATAAATCATTTTTTTTTTTTTTTTAGTATGCTACAAACAGAAATATTGAAATATAAATTAGTATTTAGCTTATTAAATGCAATGACATAAACAAAGTGTTTTCTTTTCCTAGATGGTCTATAATAACCAGATTATTAAGTTGTCAAGTTGAAAATGTTTATTTGAAATTAAAGCCAGTTTTAATCACTTAACTGTAATATGAGATTTATTTTAAATTAAACATATATCAATTAAGTTGGCTACACCCTTTTTTGAGTTTTGTGTGTATAAAGAGAATGAAGTATGAAGAGCATAAAAAGTTATGCTTGTTGTGTTAATTAAGTTAAAATATGTCAGGAAGTAAAAAAAAGTCGGTCTATGTAGGTATGTACTGTTTTATGGTTGCTATAAAAGTATTGTTACAAATAAATTAAAATAATAAAGTGTTGCGCAACAATGAGTAACAAAATTACACAGTTTGAACGAAGTATAAAAACACTTGCCATTTAATATTTAAAAAAATCGTGTGAGTTATATATGGTCAATTATTTCTTGCGATATTTATCTTTATGCTCTAATAGATAATTGGTCAATTCCCCAGGTTTCTTATCATGTCATATTGTTATAATGTCCTAATACATAGCATACAGAGTAGTCAAACCATTGTGAAATATAAGAACATTATGACAATCTGACATGAAAAGATACCTTGTGAATTGACCAATTATCTATTAGAGCATAATGGCAAATATCGAAAGAAAGAGTTCTAATATTATAACAATTTCAATATACTTACAACTTTAATGTAGCACCTCCTGCACACAGTTTTTCTATGTTGCTGTTCTTGCCAAGAGAAAACTTTACCATACCATAGCGAATGTGTATGGTAGCAAGAGCAAGAAACAAAAACGAACTTCAGTTTAATTGTTTAATTAAGGAATAATAAAAAAAAAAGTTTTAATGTTTTTTTTTATTACAATGTTCAAATATTAAGCAAATAAAATTAGATACATACATATGTTTATGCAAAAATGCAACAATATTGTGGAAAAGGTGGGTTTAAAGTGAAGTTAATGAAAATTATTTTCTACAATTTAAAGAGAAAACTCGAATTATTGCAATAATCGAAATTGTAGTCAATAGTTTTATGTTTTGGAGAATTTTACCAAAAACTCACAAAATAATGTTTTTTAAGCAGTCTACTTATATTTGAAAATGTTTACCACCTAGTCGTATACGTATTATAAACATGCATCGGTAGGTAATTAATATTACTCACACTTCAAACCAGTTGTTATTTTTGTTCGGCATCTCTCTAACAGACAAATGCTATGACGAACAAATGTGTTTAAAACTCAGTTTTCTTTCAACATTGTTATAGTGGCAGTTAAACTTTTATAGTGGCAGTTATTTAACATAGTTAATTAATACGTTTGAAAATCATTTCAAATTATTCGTTTGCTTTTCAATATTCGGATAAAATACAACACTGAAACCAAAACTTTTTAAAAGAAAAATACCAAATTTATTGAATTTTTAAGGAGAAACAAGTTTGGAATGTACTTTTTCTTTCAAGATGAAGTTGAGAAAAAATGTAAAAAAATTTAACCCTTTCAGTCATTATAGAGAAATAGTTATAGAGATCTGAAAATTTCAGTGTAAGCTAATTTGAGGCTGCTAATTAAGAATATGTTGGGATGTTTCTCATAAATAAATTTTAAAAAATGAATGTAATTAATTAAAAATAATATACAAATACCTAACAAATACTGAATTAATATTTACACGTTTTTTTTTTAGAGTTTAAAAGAATTGGTCAATTCACAAGGTCTCTTATCAGTCATATTATCATAATGTCCTAATATAGCACGACTCGGCGGCTCGGCTTAACCGACTCTTAGGCATTCGGCGTTGGTCTCTGCTGGTTCGCTACGATAACACAATAAAAATAGCATAGAAAGTAGTATTATTTTAAAAAAAGATTCAAAACTTACAGTTTTGAATCTTTTTTTATTTGATTGAAATTATTGTTACAATTTACAAAAAAAAAAAAAATTTTATAGTTCTAATCACTAATGATGAAATTTTGAACCTTTTTCGAAAACCCTTCCATTATGATTTTTATAGTGCTTTATGTCACTTTGTTCGAACAGGTTGTCCATCTCCGTTTAAAATCTAACACACTTTTGGATACCTTTTTTGTGCTTTTCAATTCTCTTTTAACAAGAGCCCAATATCTATCCACTGAGCTCCAGGTAGTTTTGAGGAATTGCCTCACTTGGTACAAATACCACATTATTGGTCTTGTACCACTCAAGACCTTTTTTACCATAGTGACAGATGCCAAAAATAAGTGGACACATTAAGAAGTCTTATGAATGGAAACATCCTTTTTTGTAAACATTCCTTGATGTAAATTTCGGTATTTATAGAGCCCTTTGTAACAAATGTTTAGCTTTTTTGCCGCAACTGCATTTTGCTTGCCATGCCAAGACTTTTTGGGAAAATTTTCTGCTTTTGGATCCTAAACTTTTCTACAGGATTCTCTCGAGCATCAGCAACATAAAAAATTTTACCCATAAGCTGCAAAAATTTTTTTGTATATTTTTTGTATACAATTTGACTTCAATTTGCTTGCTCTGTAAATTTTTAGCAGAGTTTCTGTTAGGAACTTTTTGAGCCTTGTATGCTTTTAAACCTTCATTGGCTTTAACTTTTCGTACCAAATAGTCCGAGTACTGACCTAACCGGGCTGCTTTCCTACCGTTTGTGTTGGGAACTCTTTTGAAAATGCTTTCTATTTTTTTGACTTTAGCAACATCATGTGGATCATTCCTTCTACCTGAACCAGGTTTTATATCAACTGACAAGTTCTCCCGGTACTGTTTAATAACATTGAAAACAGTTTGATAGCAGACCTTTGATTGTTTGGCCAACTTTTTGTAGGAGCAAGTTGGCTTTTGTTGGAAATATTTAATAATATAAAAGAGTAACGTTACTGACTGACTGACTGACTGACTGATTCATCATCGCACAGCCCAAACGACTGAAGCTAGAATCATGAAATTTTTACTGTGGATTCCTCCCTCCCCAAAACGATCCGATAAGAAGGGATTTTTGGAAATTCGAACGTTTAGGGGGTAAAAAAGGGTAAAAACGGGTAAATTCGGTAACCTTATATCTTCAAAACTAATAAAGATACAAAAAAACTTACAATATCATGTTACTCCATTTAAAAAATAAGCTGACAGGTGTCTGGTAATTTTTCAAAATTCGGACTTTTTAGGGGAGAAAACGGGTGAAAACTGTATTTTGGTACTTTTTTGGCACCATACGTATCTTTTAAACCAATAGACATACAAACAAATTTTAAATCATATTCTTTACTTATAAAAAAATAACAAATATAAGTTTGGTACTTTTTGGAAATTCGAACCCTTAAGGGATAAAAATTGTGTTTATTTTTGGTACTTTTTTCATAAACTATGTTTAGCTACAAATTGAAATAGACATATAAATATTTTTTTATAAGCTCCTACCATGATACAGAAATTTATTTGAATACAATTTTAACACCGCAATGGGGATACAAAAGGTACCAAAAAGGGGGTAAAAACGGAAAAGTACATTTTATTTAACATTTTTAGCCAATTTTGATAAATTTATAACATTGGTTCCTGGATTCATGCAAAAATTAACTAACAGAGTGCTATTTGGAACTCGACTGCCAAACTGTATATTGGGCCAAATCCGGGAAAACAGTTTGGTACTTTTTTTAAAACTTATTTTTCTTGAGCACATTAACACAGATTTTAATCGTTTGAGGCATGTCTTTAAGCAGAAACAATTTTGACAAAATGGAATATTTTTAAATTTCAAACTTGAAGGGTGTTCAAGGAGGAAAAGGGGATTTGGTACTTTTTGTCCTAATGGTACTTTTTTAATATTTTAAATTATTTCACTTATCGACATTAAAGTTAGCTGATATGTATCTGAGTGAAGTTAGAGTTAGGAGTAGGGGATAATATTTAGGTACCAAAATGTGAGAACTGAACTATAGGTACTTTTTTCTTCTTCTAATGGTACTTTTTGAATTTTCTTTAATAATGGGCCTAGAAACATGAAATTAAGCATATATGGTAATAAGTGAGTGAGAATTTTAGGGGGAGACTTTATCGCAGTTTTTCTTTATTAGAGTGGTACTTATGGTACTTTTTCTTTATTCTAATGGTACTTTTTGAATTTTCTATAATAATGGACCTAGAAACATGAAATTAAGCATATATGGCAATAAGTGACTTAGGGTAGACTTTTTGGTACTTTTTCTTTATTCGAATGGTACTTTTTGTAATTTCTTCACCAATGAACCTAGAAACATGAAATAAAGCTTATATGGACCCGAGTGAGTGAGAATCCACAAGTAGCTGCCTTTTGGTACTTTTTCTTTATTCTATTAGTACTTTTTTTAATTTTCTATAACAATGGACTTAGAAACATGAAATTAAGCATATATGGTCCTAAGTGAGTGAGAATTCTAGAGGAAAACTTTTTGGTACTTTCTCTTTAATCGAATGGTACTTTTTGTAATTTCTTCAACAATGAACCAATAGCCATGAAATAAAGGTTATATGCACCCGAATGAGTGGAAAACCACAAGTGGGGGCTTTTTGGTACTTTTTCTATATTCTAATGGTCCTTTTTTAACTTTTCTATAGCAATGGACTTAGAAACATGAAATTAAGCATATGTGGTCCTAAGTGAGTGAGAATTCTAGGGGGAGACTTTTTGGTACCTTTTCTTTATTTGAATGGTGCTTTTTGTAATTTCTTCAACAATGAACCTATAAACATGAAAGAAAGTTTATATGGAACCGAGTGAGTGGGAAACCACAAGTGGGGGCTTTTTGGTACTTTTTCTATATTCTAATGGTACTTTTTGATTTTTTTGTAATAATGGACATAGAAGTACGAAATTATGCGTATATGGTAATAAGTGAGTGAAAATTCAAGCGGACACTTCATGGTACTTTTTCTTTATTCTAATGGTACTTTTTTGACTTTTCTATAGCAATGGACTTAGAAACATGGAATTAAGCATATATGGTCCTAGGTGAGTGGGAATTCTAGGGAGAGACTTTTTTGTACTTTTTCTTTATTCGAATGGTACTTTTTGTAATTTCTTTACCAATGAACCTAAAAACATGAAATAAAGCTTATATGGACCCGAGTGAGTGTTAATCCACAAGTGGCTGCCTTTTGGTACTTTTTCTGTTTTCTAATGGTACTTTTTGAATTTTTTGTAATAATGGACATATAAATATGAAATTAAGCGTATATGGTACTAAGTAAGTGAAAAATCAATGGGATACTTCGTGATACCTTTCTTTTATTATAATGGTACTTTTTTAAATTTCCTAAGTGAATGATAATTCTAGGGGGAGACTTTTTGGTACTTTTTCGTACTTTATTCGAATGGTACTTTTTGTATTTTCTTCACCAATGAACATGATATAACGCTTATATAGACCTAAGCGAAAGAAAATCTACAAGTGGGGACATAATGGTACTTTTTAAATTTTCTATAATAATGGACCTAGAAACATAAAATTAAACATATATGGTCATAAGGGAGTGAGAATTTAAGGGGGAGTCTTTATGGTACTTTTTCTATATTCGAATAGTACTTTTTGTATCTTCTTCACCAATGAACTTAGAATTGTGAAATAAAGCTTATATGATCCCGACCGATTGGGAATCCACAAGTGGGGGCTTTATGCTACTTTTTCTATATTATGAAGGTACTTTTTGAATTTTCTCTAATAATGGATTTAGAAATACCAAATTAACTGCATATTGTTCTAAGTGACTGAAAATTCAAAGAGAATACTTAATACTTTTTCTTTGTTCTAATGGTACTTTTTAAATTTTCTATAATAAATCTAGAAACATGAACATAATATTATATGGACTCGAGCGAGTAGGATTCTATAACTGGGAACATTATGGCGCTTTTTCATTATTCTAATGGTATATTTTGAATTTTCTATAATAATGGACCTATAAATATAAAATATATGCTCCTCAGTGAGTAAAAATTAAATTGGAGACATTATGGTACATTTTCTTTGTTGTAATATTACTTAATACAATTATAGTAGAGTTTCCAAAAAGAATTTCAAAACCGCGGTTTCGGTTTTAAAAAATTTAAAACCGATGGGTTTCGGTTCGGTTTTGTGATAATTTATTAAATATTAAGTGTTATAGAAACAAAATCAGTTGATAATATAGGAAATGCTATACAAATTTTAAATTCAGACTTAACGGGTGTTCAAGAGGATAAAGGAAAATTGGTACTTTTTTAATATATTAAATTAGTTAGCTTAAATACATTATGGTAGGCTAATATACTTCTCACTAAAGAAATATGCAAGAATGGGGTGCTCAATTGTATTATGATACCAAAAATTGTGAACTAAACCAAACTAAGAAGTATTTTTTCGTTCTCCAAATAGTACTTTTTGAATTTTCTAATATATTGAACTTAGAATAAGGAAATTACTTTGATTTAAAACTTGACGGTAGTTCAAGTGTGGAAAATTGGTACTTTTTCCTCTAATGATACTTTTTATTAAATTTTTTTTTACTGATATGCTTCTGAGTAAAGAAAGAAAGTCACTAAACCATATATATGTCATTGAGGATACAAAAATAATTTGTATTTTTTCGTTCTTCGAATGGTATATGTTCCTGACCGAATAAGAATCTAAAAAAGGGACTCACAGGTACTTTTTTTCAACTAATAATATTTTTTGACTATTTTATAAAATTAAACCTAAAAATTCAAAATTAGGCACACATGATTCGGAATGAGTTAGAATTCCCAAAAGGTGACTTTAGTGGTACATTTCTTTAGCATTTTCTATAAAAATGATCATGTGTGGGCATATCAAATGTCTGTCTAAATGGTACTTTTTTATTATAATAATACGTTTGGAATGTGCTAGAAGCCACAATACAATGATTCAATAAACATGAATCTAGAGGCATGTTATCCTGAATTAGCTTTAAGTCACAAAGGGAGACTTAATAGTACTATTTCTTTCATCCAATTGGGGTGGCGAAGCGCACCGGGTTTAGTGCTAGTATTTAATAATTTTAGTACGCACTTTTTTCTGGTCACTAATTTTAATCAGATTAACAACAAATGAACATAATTGACATTAAACATAATAACTTACATGCTTTACAAAGGTAACCTGATCAAAAAAAAAAAAAAATCAAATAGTTCTTGGGTTAAAAGTGGTTTAAAGCAGCCGTCGAAACTCATTTTTTTTTCATATCTGTAATAGCTCTTGCCACTTTTCGTGTGCATATTGACAAGGTCTGCCACCGGATTTGCTTCGTTATTATTTTCAAACCATTTTAACAAGATATTGATGCTTTTAACAACTTTCTAGAAGCCAACTTTTGGTTGTTCAATATCTTGCTCGACAATTGACCCGTAGATATTATTATTGAACACTTCGAAATCTTAGTTATCTTCCGTAATTGGATCCTTGTTCCAGTATCCAATCAGCCCAATTATGGATAAACAATTCTCCATCATTTATAATTGTTTTGAATGTCATCAATGCTTATGTCAACATTGTCAACCACCACGACATCGACAATTGAACTTCTCAAAGTGTATCGTCATCCGCTCAGAAAAGTTAACTTTTTAGAGCAGCACGTGAACTCAGTAATTCTTCTTCGAGATTCTACTGTATTCACATATAAAATTATTCTTTATTGCAAAAAATATTAAAGCTACTTTTACCTTATCTAAGCTTTCATCAGAGGTGTATGTGAAAAAAATAATCTAAAATTATCTAAATGTCCAAAGACCATCTAATTTATCAGATGCGAAATTTTTTTTCCAATTTTTAGTTTTTATTTTGAAACATTTGTACAATATATACATTCATGCAAAGTATTGACCATTGTTAGCTATGACATTTTTCCATCTTCTGGCAACATATGGATTCTGAGTCAAAAGAACTGCTCATCTTCTGAGGCCAACAGCGAATCAAGCCAATATTGGATACTCTGTTGCCAAGTAAAGCGTATCCCAGAGAGAGCGTTTTACATCGATCGAAACAAATAGTAGTCGGACGGGGCAAAGTCTGCACTATAAGGCGGGTGAGGCAAAACTTCTCAACCACTTTATTCTAAATAGTTTTTAACAAATATAGCAACCTGAGGCCGAGCATTGTCATGATGGAATATTACGGTTTCTTGTCTGCGTTTTTCGTTTTTCGGCCAATGCTCTCTTCAAACATATCAGTTGCGTTCGCTACAGGTTCAATGTGATGGTCTGTCTGGTCAGATTTCACCAGCTCATAATAGATAGGATGCTTATGCTCCCACCAAATACAGAGAATTACCATAGCGCCATTGATAATTGGTTTTTGGTATCGATTCGGCTGGTTGGCCTGGATTCAAATACGATCTCTTATGCTTCGGGTTATTGTAACCAGAAGTAATGATGCAAGTATTTAAGCATAATTTTGGACATGCAAAATCGACTTTCAAGGTCTCTCGCCTACAATTCGTATGGTAGTATCCAATTTCCCTGCTGTTGGATGAATCATGCTGCTCACAAACATTTTGAAATTGCTGCTTGATTATCTCCCAGTGATTTTGCAAGCTTTATAACAATCGTCATAGAGTAAAGCTTCCAATTATTGGTCTTCAAACTTATTTGGCTGGCCTGAGCGATGTTTGTCTTTCCTGTGAAAATCACCAGTTCTGCACCGCACAATCCATCTCTCGCACATTAAAACAGATGTAACACATTTACTATAAGCTTTGTTGAGCAATCGAAAGAAAAACAAAGCTTCCCGCATTTGACGATTCTTTAGTACAAAATTCGACATTTTCGAAAAAAATCTTAGTTTTTTTACACTATAATGTTTAATAAACAAGTGAGAATAAATGACAGATATGTACCTTTCAAAATGACATATAAGTTATTAAAAACAAAGTCCCGCATTTTTAAGTTATACACCCAATATATATTGTGAACATGTCTGTGTTTAACCCAGATGTTTTCTTTTATAAATGAATGTTCAAAACTCAAGTGAACTACATAATTTTCCAGCACTTTTTTTTAATTATTTTTAAGCTTCAATTGAGGTTTTTTGTGTTTTAATCTTTTCATGTTTTTTTAAATTTTTTCTTTCAAAATAAAATTTGTTTTTAAGCTACGAATGGAACAAGCACACAATAAAAACAACAAAAACATGGTTCTTTATTTCGTAGCAACAACAGCAACAAAAAACTTAAACAATAAATTTTTTCTTATAAAAAAAAAAAGGAAACTTGAGCTGCTACTCAGCAATATTAAACTAATAGAAGCAATCGAGTAAGGCTGTGTGTGTGTGAGTGAGTGAGCGAGTGTGTTTGAGTTTTCTTGTTTTTGCCCATTTTCATTTCCTTTTTTTATGGTATTAGTTTTCGAAAGTTCGTGTTCTTATTTTTTTTGGAGCGGGAGGGGGTGGATATAGGTTTGATTTCTATTAGTAGAGTATGTATATTTTTGTTGTTTTCTTGTACATCTATGATGTCTTTTTTTTAAGTATTTTTTCTATTTTTTTTTTTTTATTTGATTTGTGCAAAAAATATGCGTTAAAGATAGAGTAGAAAAACAAAAGGCAACAGCAACAACAGCAACAACAACAACATGACTTTAGTTGGAGAATCCATGTTGAATGTTTTGTTTGCTAATTTTGTATGCTTTGTAGAACAATGTGTGCGTAAATGTGTGTGTGTTGGAATTTGTGTGACTAACAACCAGAAATATAACTAGCAGCAACGACATGATGATGAAACATGTGCTGTTTTATTTAACAACACAATCATAAAAACATACATACATATAAATATATGCATTCGCACAAGGGTTTTTAATTTCTATTCCCGGGAAATATTTAAAAATAAGCAGTTTTGAAAAGGGCTCCTAGGCAAAATACCTTTTTTTTTTTGTATAACTTTGGAATGCTGATCACACATTTAAATCATACAATGAGCAGTTTTCAAGATATTTTCACATTTAGGTTTTTTATCTAAAGAAAGTGGAATTTAACAGAAAGTATTTATGGAATCAAAATCTATGGAAGTTAAGCATTTAATTGAGTATCATCTGTTACTTCCCAGCGTCCAAAAATTGTTGGCTATCAAGTAGTGCAATCGGTGAAAACTTTATTAAAAGATTTAATAATTCGTCTCGAAAGATAAACTTTTTCAAATCAGAATATGTACCTTTATATAAACAAATTTAAGCCAATATTATTGTCTATATTTTTTCTAAATACGAATCCATATAAATATATAAATGTTTTTGTAAGTTTGTTTATTTGTTGGTTTGTTTGAGCATCACGTCTAAACGGCTAAATCGATTTTATTGAAATTTGGAACGTATATATATTTCAATACTTTTACCAGAAAGGGATAAAAAGGAGGTAAAACTGATAAAATTGGAACCTTTAGTTCTTAAACAATAATTACTAAACGGCTAAACCGATTTTTACTACGACAGGGGTAGCGAAGCGCACCGAGTCAAGCTAGTATCCTTATAAGTTTTAGTGTTAAGCATCTCCATAATTTATTTAAGAACTTAAAATTATTGTTTGTTTTACGTCGAAATTTTTCCCAATTATGAACCCTAATACGCACAAAATAGAGTGCAAAAATAGATTTGTTATAATTGAATTCATTTATTTGTGTTTAAACAAGAATAAAACTTATATATATTGCAATAAAAATAAACTTTTTCTACAAAATAACATAAATTAAATTTCTCCTTGTAAACGGTTGGACAAAACAAAGTGAAAAAGCAAAATATTGGATGAGAGCAACAGAAATATGGAGGATTGATATAGTAATCAGTACTTAAAAGCTCTCTCCTCTTTTAGGTATACTTAAAGTCAAGTCTTTCTTAATTTGTACAGGAATGTTCCATAAAATTGCTCCAAAAGGGGGCTACAAATTTGTCTTTTCTGGCAAAAAATTTTGCTCTTTTATTGCCCTATTTTTCGAAAAATAAGATTAAATGTACAGTATTGGTGGTTGAACCAAATTATACAAGATATTTTCAAGATATACCATAATATTAATAGGCAAATATACCATTTTAAAGGTATTTAAGTCTAAGACTCTGTAACCTAGGGCAGTTGCACATAATATGTTCCAATGTCTCTAGCTCCTCTACATCCCCACACACCCTACAAAAATCCTGTGTGTCGTTATACCATTTGCCTTTGAAGGCCCCAATTGCGCAATGGCCGGTTATCACTCCTACTAGAATCCTTAGATTATATCTATCCAACTCTAACAGTGCTCTGGTTGCTTTCACATTTAGTTTTGGCCAAATGGCACTGGTCACTCTATAATCCGTCCTACTGCTCCAGGATTGGTCGGTATAGTTCCGGAATCTTTCATAAATTGACCTATAGTAGTGACAAATAGGTGGTTTAACACACCTTTCCCTGCTATCATGATCTAGATCAGAACCATGTCTAGCCAATTCATCCGCTACCTCATTTCCCTTTATATCACAGTGCCCCGGCACCCAACACAATCTTAATAAGTTGTGTACCAATAACTCCTCAAGAGCTCTCCAGAGCTCCACCAGGCTGGAATGAATTAAATGACATTCCAGAGCTTTTAGTGCCGCATGACTGTCCACCCTGTGGCTTTCCAGATCGCGAGATCTCTGCCTGGAAGACGCTGCAGTCGTTAGAGAGTGTTGCTTGATATCAGTATCGACCAGATAAACTCCGGCCCCCGTACTAGAGCCCATCTTAGATTCGTCAGTGAAAACTACACGCCCACCGAACAGTTGAGCGGATCCAACCCAGTTATCTCTACTGGGGGTGATGCCCCGAAGTTGAAGGTCGCGACCCTATAGTCAGAGATTCCAGATGGAATTCTTTTCTGATCGATAAGGCCTACCTCATACAATATCTTAGTGTGACCTACTAAGGAAGTCTCAAGTAGTCTAAGTAAGTTCCTTTCTGCCACACTATCAACATAGTTTTCAATGGGTAATAGCTTTAAGATTATATCCAAGGCCGCCTGCGGGGTACTGCCAATGGCATAAGCTTTGTTGAGTATAACCTTAAAGCTACGTTTCCTCATTGTCTCCCACCATACCGTACAACCATAAGTAATAATAGGCCTAACCACCGATGTGTATATCCAATTAACCATATTTGGTCCCAGTCCCCAATTGAGTTCCTGCCTGTATAGTAGGCATTGGGGCCCTTCTTTAATCTTTCCTGAGTATTTATTTTCCAAGTCAATTTACTGTCAACGAAGGTTCCTAAATACTTGGCTCCCCCTGATAAACTCAGCTTAACGCCGTCTAATTTCGGCAAACTGAAGCTCTCCACCTTATCTTTCCTGGTAAATAGCACCAGTTCCGTTTTTGATGGGTTTACCCCCAACCCGTTAGTTTTTGCCCAGGACGAGAGGTCGCCAAGCGATAACTGCATGATGTCACTGATAGTGGATAGAAAGTATCACCACGTCATCCGCATAGGCGACTATGCGAGAGTTTACCCATAACAAGTTAGTTAGTTATTTTTGAATATCAAGTGATCTGTAATTGAGAGATTCTCAATATTTTGCATGTGTTATTTTCATACCATTTTACGTAGTTGGGATGTATCAGAAATCCATTCATATTTTTATATTTTACTACGATAGGTGAAGTGAAGCACCCGGGGTTATGCTAGTCACAATAAATATGGGATAGCTAACATAATATTCAAAAATTATACAATTTGGTTGAAATTTTAATTTCAATTTAAAAAATTTAAAAAAAAAAAATTTCGACAAAAAGGGCAGAAAAAATTACAAATTTTTAGAATATTGCTGTAATACTATAAAAATGTTACCCTATATTGATTGAATTAAATTTTACTTGTTAAACTTAAATTTGTTCATACATTGATTTATATATTTTCTGCTCCATTTTCTAACAATCGGAAATCATGTAGCATTTGAGCTCAATTTCAATGCAGTTTTACTGTAAGTTTTTAAATTTCCTTTCATATTTAATAAAGTTTACTATAGGTTTCACCATTATGTTCTGTTTCCTTTTCAGCTTAGTAACTATCGAAAACAAATTAAAGAAATGGATTATTTTATGTTAAAAATTCTAAAAGTCCTTTTTTTAACATTTAACTTTAGTTTAGCTCTGCTGTTTTACTTTTTCTACAACAATGTCCTGTGTCCTTGTGTGAGCTGGTGTGTTTGTATTTGTATAATTTAATATGCATGTATTGTTTTAGTTTGTGTATTTTGTTTGTATGTGTGTGTATGTTGGCTCACTCTCTTAGTTCTTATTCGCCCCGGAGCGAGTTTGATTATTTTATGCGTACCGTTAACGCTTTAATATGTTTTTATTACTGTATTTTGGCCATTCAGTTGGTATGTTTGTTGACTAAACATACTAAAAATACATAGTTATTATTCTTGCCTTCTTTTCGATTTTCAGCCATTAATAATGTGGTTGATTTTCCTTTAGGTAAAATATGTCTTTCTTACCTTGTTTAGATTTTCTTTTTTGCGTAAAAAAACCAAACAAATTTTTATTGGGCCCAATTACGAGTATCTTATATTAAGGGTGCGTTAAAGCATTGGCAACAGAAAACCCAGAAAAAAAAACACATTTATTTAAACAAAAATTTGTGTAAACCATATTTGCTTTGTTATTTTTTTTTTTATTTATTATTTTAGTTTTTTGTTTGAAACAACAGCAATAAAAACATTTTTTTTTATCTTTTGCATTAATTAACCTTAAAGAAAAACATTTTCTAAAGAAAATTTATCAACATTTGTACGTTTTTGTGTGTATGGCTGAATGATTGTTGTTGCTGTTGCTAGTGTCTGTTATGGAAATATTTATACACATTTGCAACAGTTTTTTAACCTTGGCCATAAACACAATGACATTTACATTTTTATATGTATATTAAGTCTTTCCAAACCAACCCAATCCAATCGAAACAACCCAGTGCCTCTGCCACCAACAGCAGCTAAAACTTTGTTTTATATATGTATCTTGCCTTCGTTCTTTTAGACTGTGTAGACAATAGACTATAGATATTGAGAATTCCAAAAATACATTTTCTATTTCATTTTATGTTATTTTACTTTTCTGTTTTATTTTATAAACTGAAATCTATTTTTAATTACACTGACATTATCCATAGAAATATACAGAAAAAAAAGGGGGACAATGTGTAGAGTACTTTTAAAGGTGTGAAAAGTGTTAAGGAAAACTTTTTTAATATGTGTCAGTTGTTCTTTGTTCCAGCAACACAATTTAGTTTCCGCAAAACTTTTTCTATATACGAGTACATACATACACATATACATATTTTAAAGCTGAGTTTCTGTACTTTATCTGTGTTGTGCTTAAACTTTATTTAAGTATTATATAATTATTTTCTCGGTATTTAAATATCCTATAAAAAGCAACAGTAAATTGTACCATACAAATAAACTATGTAAATTGATGTTTTTTACTTAAGCAAATATTCTTTATTTAACAAAACAAAATTTTGTTTGTGACCAATTCATTTTGTATACATACATTTCCAGATAAAAAGTTCACATAGGTCAAAGTGTCTGACCTATGTAAGCAGTCGGCTAAATTTAACATTAACTCTTTGCGGTTGGGTGGTTACTTTACTAACCACATTTTCTACAGTCTTTAAAACATAATTTATTTGCATCTATTGCGATTTTGAAAAACAATTATATTTTTTATGATTTTATATCGTTTATGGTTTTTTACCAAAACTTTGCCGTCAGGGTGCTCTGGTTAGATAAATATATTAATTTTAAATAATTGTAAAAATCATTTTTTTTAAGAGACTTTCACGCATTCAATAAAAAAAAGCACAGATTGTTTATTGTTCATCGAATTCAGTGTTACTTTGATATTTCTGTAAAAGTAATTTTGTAAAAAATATTCGATTTCCAAACAAATTTATACGAAACAAAAATCATAGTTATTTTTAATACCAACCGCCACGGTGGTTAGTAAACTAACCACTTCACTCCACAAAAAACCTTGGAATGGGGTGGTTTTTTCATGTTTTTTCTTACTTTTTAATAATAAACTAACCTTGATTAAAGTAAAAATGCAATTGTTTTTATTCTAAACTTATACACAAAAATGCGTGGCTGTAAGAGTTAATACAGTTCTACAAATAACATACAAATTTTTTTTTTAATTTAATTTCCCAATTTTATTTTTCCACTTTAATCTGAGATTATATTTGAATAAAGTTAAAGGTACTAAAGATTAAATAAAATGAAATGAAAATTTCAACTTTCTTACTCTGAGAAAGTATCCTAAGTATCCTTCATTATAAATAGGGCACTTAGATCAGTTATTCAAATAATGGACTTGCTTTACCGGTGTAGTTACACTTTGTAACTGAATATTTCTTTGTGAATAAAATGTTCAGAATTGAAATTATGAATAAAAAAAAACTAAATCAATGAAAAATTTACTTAATATCGAAAGTTATCATTTTGGTGAGCTTTGACCTCATATAAAACATGTTGCTGATCAGTGGTCTTAGGTCTGTGTCAAATTACATATCAATGAAGAAAATATTCAATTCAAAATTTTAGTTAAAAATTCAAATAGAATTGAAATTATGAATACAAATCTAAATCATTAAAAAATTAACATGATATCCAAAGAGATTTCACTTTAACCTTTTTCGGAAACCCTTCTCAAGGTATGTATAGTGCTTTCTGTCACTTTGTTCGAAAACGTAGTCCATTTCTTTTTAAAATCTACCACACTTTTGGACACATTTTTTGTGCTCTTTAATTCTCTTTTAACAAGACCCCAATATCTCTCCACTGGCCTTAGCTCCGGGCAGTTTAGAGGATTTGCCTCTCTTGGTACAAATACCACATTATCGTTCTTGTACCACTCAAGAGCTTGCTTACCATAGTGACAGGATGCCAAATCAGGCCAAAAATAAGTGGATACATTAAGAAGTCTTATGAATGGAAGCATCTTCTTTTGTAAACATTCCTTGATGTAAACTTCGGTATTTATAGAGCCCTTTGTAACAAATGTTTGGCTTCCTTTGCCGCAGCTGCATATTGCTTGCCATGCCAAGAACTTTTTGGGAAAATGTTCAGCTTTTGGGTCCTAAACTTTTCTACAACATTCCCTCGAGCATCACCAACATTAAAATATTCACCCGGATGCAGCAAGTATATTTTTCGTATAAAGTTTGACTTCAATTTCCGTGCTCTGTCTTTGGCCTCTATATTTTTAGCAGAGTTCCTGTCAGGAAGTTTTTGAGCCTTGTATAATTTTAAACCTTCATTGGCTTTAACTTTTCGTACCAAATAGTTAGAGTACTGAGCTAACCAAGCTGCTTTCCTACTGGATGTGTTGGGAGCTCTTTTGAAAATGCTTTCTATTTATTGGCTTTAGAAACATCATGTGCACCATTCCTTTTAGATGAACCAGGTTTTCCGAACAAGTTATATCGATACTGTTTAATAACATGGGCATCAGTTTGATGGCAGACCTTTGAATGCTTGGCCAACTTTTTGTAGGACCAAGTGGGGTTTTGTTAAAAATATTTAATAATTTTAGTACGCAATTTTTTCTGATCACTCATTTTAATCAGATTAACAACAAATGAACATAATTGACATTAAACATAATAACTGACATGCTTTACAAAGGTAACTTGATAAAAAAAAAAAAAATCAAATAATACTTGGATTAAAAGTTTTAATGAAAAACGTGTGTTAAGAATTTTTCAATCTCAGTCCTTATAGAAAACTTGAATGTTTCGATAAGGAATTAATTTCATAAAGAATGAATTCTTAAATTAGTGAATTCAATACATTTGAAGTACTAAGGAACTCTAAGGGCCGTTTTCTCATTAGGTGATTATCTTTTTTCCCAACGAAAAACTGCAGATTAAAGAAATTTGGTTTTCTCAATGTCTCATTTGCTTCTATTCTATCGCAAAGCTAACCCGACCTCATCTGCTAATTATTTATTATTCGTACAGATAAATAAATAACAGCTGACTGCTGTTCATAGTTTTTATGTGTTTGTGTTTTTGTAAACGAAATTAAATAGATTTTATAAAAAAAGTTTAATAACATTAATTTGATGGAGGACGAACTCAAATAACATGAGTTCCAAGTGAATGCTGAAAGAGTTTATCATGCCAGCCCTAACTACTTGGCAGACATGGAGGATAATGCATTTTTCAAAAGATTCCGGCTGTCGATGGCCACATTAAACAGCTGATTTATGTAAACATGTTGTCACTTGAAGGCAGGGTTCCCACCTTTCACGTCTATTTTGAGAGGTATTGCCAACAGAAAATAATGTTTTTTGTCGGTATATTGAGAAAGCCAAAATTGTTAACGGACAGTTTATCGGCCTAATAAATTTATGTCGACATTTAGTAACAGACAGTTTGTCGATACATTGAGAAAACGGGCCTAAGACTATAAATTAATTCATAATGAATTGTTTAATGGAATGGTTAAGAAATAAAATTTAAACGTATCGAATGAAAGTTTGTAAACAAATATATCAAAAACTTTCGATCGACTTTGTTTAGGTTGGTCGAAACCAAAACGTCTAATGACTGATTTTGACATATGCGTTCGCAGTGCTTGAAACAGAGTTATCAAATATTCTAAGAATGATTTCATTTTACGAGTTCTCATTCGCATATAAAATTCGCTTTACGATGCCTTAAGTTGATATATTTAGTCTTGCATTCGGATTCGTATGACGTTGTATTTTAAGAAGATATATATTTCGCGAATATTTTCGAACTTGTCGTTCACCAATGGTACTTCCAAGAAGTCTCTAGGGATCTTTTCATTTCTAATATATCATGGTATTCACGTCTTAATTGAATTTCGTATTTCCAAATAATTTTTAAAGTATTCATATACAAGAAGACTTTATAATCAGAGATGCCCAAAGTTAAAACTGTATTTGTGTTGGTGAGCAAAAGAGAGCTCCACTGAAAGAAAAGTTTAGTGAACTAAATAAAAGCTGTCCATAATTTTAAGAATTTATTTGTTAATAATAATCAAGTCAACAATCTTAAACAAATAGTCTGATATATATTATCATAGCTCATTAATTGAGAGTTCGATATTAATAATTTTCGATAAATTTGTAAATATTTAAAATATGTAAAATATTTTGTTTTGCTTATTTTATTACGTTGTTTTGATTAAAATCATTTAAAATCTGAAAACAATTTTTCACATAAGTAAAAAACCAGACAAAACTTCAACGATTTTTTAAAGTTCTAAATATATTAAGCAATCCAAATATTTCTTAAAGTGATCATGCAAAAAAATTCTAAGAAAAATTAAAAATAGCAATATATCCGCTTAGCGTGTTCATTCGTCGCTGTCTCAGTGACTACAAAACAAGAGAGAATATGAATATGTGTGTTAGTCAGCGTGAAAGCACTATGAAATGGACACCATTGCTTTATATGCAGCTTTCGTATTCATGTGAAATCTCTTGGTTTCTACTTATATGAGACTCCAAGTAAGTTAATATGAAGTTCAGTAACATTATTAGTCAATGGAAGGTTTATGTTAGCCAGTGTAATACAACCATTATATAATCATGACATCTACTTAATAGGTTTAAAAATAATCATGTTTTGCTTGCGCTCTAATCAAACTATAATTGGACCCAATTATAATATGGTGGTGCCATGTTTATGTAGAATTATAATATGCTACAACCATAATGTTTTAAACAACCATAATAGGATCCTATTAACTATCAATATTATTAAAATCATATTGTGGATGTAGTGGAATCAAAAGATGGTTGGACACAATCATATTACGGTTGTGCTACTATTAAAATATGATCGTTGAATAACCAAATATAATAACAAAGGATTCAATTATGTTTGCTACACATTAGTAATAAATATGGATACATACGAACCATAATTTGACAACAACCATAAAATTCAATCATAATATGATGATGCAACTGTATACTTGCGTGTACATGTGTTAGTCCTTACTATGTATTTTAGTTTAAATTTTCCATTATTTCAGTTTACCCTTACTAGCTTTCCAAATCATTCTAATTAATTTACAGCAATCTTTTTTAGAAATTAAATTTATTTTCACAATTCTTTAAATGATTATTTGATTCAATTTCCCAAGTTGTTTGTTGTGTAAATAATTATATGTTGTTTGTACACATTTACTATACTCTCTCATACTTTGGATTTTCCAATGACAATGTTGCAAATCTTTTGTATAAAATGTGAACATTAAAATCAATAGTGTAGTAGTTAAGTAAAATGAAATTGCAACATAGTTTTGATACTTTGCCAATTCTACTAAATGTATAAATGTAGTAGAAGACTAAAATATCTTTTATTCCTGTGTGGGTTCTTAAGCTCTTTTAAATTTAAAATTTAAGGATTTTTTTCTTCTACTAAGTAAGTACATATTTTCAAAAATCAAGTGATTTATAAAACAAGAATATTGAGTTTTATCATTCTTTTCTCTCTATATGTCTTCAAATCATTTATAAAGATTTTTTCAGTGGTAATCTAGTCAATTTTTCCAGTCGTTATGCAGATTTTTTTAACAACAAGTTATTGAGCCAGACATATTTGCTTAAAGATTTTTTTTAAATTAGTCATCATTTGATATAAATATATCTTCTATTGTCTGTTTTTTTTTTCCAAATGCTGCTTTAAGTTTCAAATATCTAGATAAATTTTTAGGGTTTTATGTGTATGAGGGGTGTATGTTACCAAAATAAAAAAAAAAATAAAAAAATTTAGCAGCAGTATTTCAGTATGACTCATCTGTTTGATTGTTGTTTGTTTTTCTTTTCGTTGCCATTTGTTTTCTTCTATTTATTTTAACGATTTATTACCTTTTTTTTCTGCTGATTTGGATGGGTCTATTACTGTTTGGGAAAAAAAAATGTATAAAAATAAACTTATTTTTTGACGTTAACTGTTTAACGTGTTATCAGTCTGTATGTTAGAGAATTTCAAGCTTTTAATCTTGAGTCGTTTGTTTTTATACTCATACTGATAAAGTTTATCGCTGTTACAGTTAGAAAAATTAAAGGGGTGAAGTTAGGTTTATTATTATACCTTTAACCAATTGTTGTATAGCAAATATTGCCAGATTCTATGTTAGATATTTTCAGAACTGTCAAGGCCTGACATTTTTCTTTTGAATTTTTCCAAATTCCAATTGAAAGAGGTACGGAGATTTGCTCATTTTCCTTTGCAATCGTTTAAACTTACCTGGATGGCATGTGCAACCTCTTGCCATAAATCATCTTTGGGAAGTTTATACTCAGCTTCCCATAAACTGTCTCAAATTCCTCGATAAGTTTGATAATATTTTCCACCTTTTAGCGGTAGGATTTTTGATTGTACCTTGATATTTTACCACTTTCAGAGCCTGTTGGCGACTGGATAAGAAAAGTCAAGTCAATTGGCTCATAGCTGCAATCTATGCAGGTTTCATTAATTGAACTAATTTATTAACTTAATTTGTTTTCCAATTTTGTTTTTGGATATTATTAATACGAACTTTTGTTTGTTTTTAAATTGTCTGACAATGCTGTCATTGTCATATCCATAAACTTCGTACATCTGACAATTTTCTTACAATAATCTGACAATTGTAACGTGATATGTTCACACGATTGTTAGATGTCTAACAATGTACTGACAACTTTGCAAGACAAATTGTATGTTCACACGGTTGTTAGACATTTTCTGAAAATTTTTCTGATAAGATCCGGTAACCATATAGAATGGAACCTGCCAATTTAACATGGCGATGAGAAATTAGACAGTAAATATATGTGTCCAATTATAAGATATATCCTTTCTTTATATGTCATGATACTAATACGTTTAAATCATTTGACAAAAACTTTGCTGCAGGGTATTTATTGAACATTTATAAAATATTTTAAGATAAAAAGGTTTACAGATTTACTGAAAATCAGCTTATTTTTGTCACCACCCTCTGTACTCTCCTCTTCTGAACACACCCCTTTGTTCACACCATTCATATCCCAAAAAAAAAAGCATAAATCCTGCAGCTACTTGCAGCATATAGCTTAAGGCCAAATGAAATTAACAAAAAGTGTTGTATATTTGCGTGCAAGGAAGTAATTCCGCAAGAAAAATCAACATGAATGGATTTCCGTGGCTTATTTCTCCGCCCCCTTCCACATCTTTCCAATCTTTTTACAAATAAAAAAAAACATATATTCACTTTGATTTGTATGCACAAAAGCAGACAGAGTGTTACAAAGCCATAAATATTTTATAATTCTTTCAATTCATATTTTTTTATTGTTAAAATCAACAAAAAAAAATAAATAAAAACGCAAATTCGTATGAAAATATAAAGGAAAACTATAGAATTGATTCCTGAGCTTTTTTTACAAGCACATGCCAAATTGGGTTAATGGACTTTTTATGTCTTATGTTTGATATGGAAATATGTTATTGACTGAGTTACTAACGCAATGGTTGGCTGATTCAGGGACTGGTTGATTCGTAAGTTTACTTCGTTTATTTTTAAATATGAATTAGGGTATCCATTCGAATAATCGAACAATTTCTTACGAATAATTATTCGAATAATTTAAAAATCCACATTTTCGAATAAGGAATAATTTTATGTAATATAATCGAATAAAACAATCAAAGAATTGCTTTAATTTATATTATTTTTTTTTTTGCAATTTTTCAATTTAAATAAATTTTTATTTTGAACGAAAAAACCATATTGTTATCGAAATCCAACAAATTTCTAAACATAGATGACAACTAGATAGATAACTGAGAATGAAAAACCTAAGTCTGTTGGCAAAAACCTAATTCATGAGAATGTATTGTATCACCCGTATGTGTTAAAAGATCGATATTTCTTTCCCCTTCCGTTCTATGCGTTTATTCTATGGTTCTAAAGTTATATAGCTATAGTTATTCAGTAAAGAGAAGACTAGATTTTGGAATGAAATTCGAAACAGAATTTTTAGGGTCCCTATATGACGGGGAGGTCGTAACACAAAATGTGGTGTGGGAAGTTTTGATTTACTTCTTTAATTTGGAAAAAAGTGTCGCTGAAGCACACCGATTGCTCACCAAAACTTATGGTGGATGTGTTTCATCGGTTACAATGAGCGAGAGATGGTTTGAACGGTTCAGAAATAGTGATTTTTGACACGCCAAGGCCAGCCATTAAAGTTTGAAGACCAAGAATCGGAGCCACTACTCCATTGTTGTCAAACTCAACAAGATCTTGAAAAATCCTTGGGATTTTTCCAAAAGCTGGCAAATTGGGTACCATACGAGTTGATACCGAGAGACCTTGAAAGACGATTTTGCATGTCTGAAATTAGAGTTTCCAAAAAACCGAAGAATTTCAAAACCGTGGTTTCGGTTTTAAAAAATTGAAAACCGATCGGTTTAGGTTCGGTTTTGTGATAATTTATTAACTTTTAAATCAGTTGATAATATAGGAACTGCTAAACAAATTTAAAGTTCAAATTTGACGAGTGTTTACGAGGATAAAGGAAAATTGGTACTTTTTCTTTTAATGGTACCTTTTTAATATATTAAATAAGTTAAAGTTGGCTAATATGCTTTTCAGTAAAGATATAATCAAGAATAGGGTGCTCAATTGTATTATGATACTAAACCAAACTAAGGAGTACTTTTTCGTTCTTCAAAATGAATTTTCTATAACATTGAACCTAGAATCAGGAAATTACTTTGAAATTTCAAACTTGACAGTGGTTTAAGTGTGGAAAATTTTTACTTTTTCTTCTAATGGTACTTTTTATTATAATAAATAATTTTACTTATTGTATATACATAATAGTTGGCTGATATGCTTCTGGGTAAAGAAAGAATCAAGGATAGAGGAATTGCAGGTACTTTTTCGAACTAGTAGTACTTTTTGAATATTTTATAACAATGGACCTAGAAACGCAAATTCAAAACTGATAATTAATGTTAGTATTTATGTATTGTAAAGGTACTTTTTGAATATTTTATAATAATAAACCTTAAAATTAGGCACAACTGAATCTGAATGAGTTAGAATTCACAAAAGGTGATTATAGTTTTACTTTTCCATTGTATTTTCTATAATAATGGACACAGAAATATGAAATTAAACATTCATGATGCTGAGTAGGAATACAAAATGTGGGTCTTTATGGTACTGTTTTTATTCTAATAATACGTCTAGAATGAACTACAATCCACATTACAACGAATCAATAAACATGAAACTAGAGACATATTTTCCTGAATTAGTATTAATTTACAAAGGGAGACTTAATAGTACTATTTCTATATTCCAATTGAGGTGGCGAAGCGCACCGGTCAGATAGGACTCCTTTTATCGGATATTTGAAAATAACTAAGACTTTGTTACAAAAATTTTGCATTATTTAGCCTGCGAAAGCTAGCCTGCTACATCATCTGAAGCAATTATTGTAATACAATTTAAAAAATTTAAACAAATCTTAAGATATTTTTACCGATCTGTGTTTAGAGATATTGGATGAAAAAGTTTGTTTCTCATTTCAAAATCTTTAATTTTTCTAGTGAAAATAGTTTAAAAGTGAAAACCGAAGAATAATTGTCGGTTTCGATTTCGGTTTTAGGCCTTGAAAACCCGCGGTTTCGGTTTCGGTTAAAACCGAATTGGAAACTCTATCCGAAATTATGTTTAAACGCTATAAAAGAAAATAATTTTTGCAACGAATCATTACGTGCGATGAAAAATGGATCCATTACGATAACTCGAAGCATAAGAGATCGTATTTGAAGCCCGGCCATCCAGCCGAATCGACACCAATGCCAAATATCCATGGCGCTAAGGTAATTCTCTGTTTTTAATGGAAGCAAAAGGTTCCTAACTATTATGAGCTGCTGAATATGCAGCCACACATGAAACCGTAATATTCCATCATCACAACGCTCGGCCACATGTTGCATTACCTGTTAAAAAGTATTTAGATTGAAGTGGTTGGAAAGTTTTATAAGTGATGTTAATTAATGATGACTTCTGAGTCTAAAGTTTAGGCAGTACATTTTTATGTATGACTTGCCAAAGAAAAACCCCCAATCTCTATTATTCGCTTAATTTTAAGTTGATATCTCTTATTTGAATTATTCATTTTGTTCGAACAAAATAAAAAAATCTAATAATTTGGTTACCCTAATATGAATACACATTATTATCCTTGTTTCTCATAAAAAAAAAATATATATAAAATGCCAGCCATTATTGCCATAATATTTTATTTATACATTTATTACCAAATATTGTTTTATTTTTCATTCTTCTTTACATTAAAGGACATATCCTATATCCTGTTTTATTTTTGAAGAAAATTTCAATTTAATTGGCCCATACAGGTTTGTTGCTCATGGGTGTTTTGCATTTCAGATTAAAGTATGTATGTGAAAGAAATTGATCATAAATAAATGGTATCATTTTGTTTACATAAGAACATTTTATTGTATAACATCTCTGCTTTGCAACCAAATAAATGTTTTCTTATTTTTAATTTGTCACCTGTTATAATAAATTAAACATTCCGGTTCGTTTGTGTGTTGATCGCCTGTAGCCATTTTTCTTTTTATTTGTTTATGATTTGAATAACACAATATTGTTCATTGGGTTTTAATTGTGGCCGTTTACATAAACTAACCTGTTTATCTACCATTTATATATTGTTATCTTTATGCCAGAGAACGAAAGTAACTTGCTCTCAAATTCATATGTTAGAAAGCAAAGTATAAGAAGTAGTCCCACTCTCTATTTATCAATATTTCTCTCTAACATATACGGGTACCGTGTGAATTCAACACCCTTGCGAGAGATGTAAACAAATCGAATGTCTCGATTTGTTTAATCAGAAAATCTTTAACACACTTTTTCATTTACGAAGAACTTCCATTTTGCACAAACTAAAAAATATATATTTTTTAATTCATTTCTGACAATCACATGTACATTTTTGTTACTAATACATACTTATAGTTAGGTACTTTTTTATTAAAATTTCCATATCATCGTACGTGACATTTGTACGCCTATAGAGTGAAATAGATTTGGCAAAAAATAAGAGTAACTGAAAAATAATTTGGTATTAAAGGACTGACATCGAAAAAATCTTAACATACATATATGTTTATAAAAATGAAACCACAAAACTTACAGTTTTGATTTTATTTTTATTTCATTGAAATTATTATTACAATTTACAAAAAATATTATTTTTATAGTTCTAATCACTAGTGATGAAATTTTGAACCTTTTCCGGAGACCATTAAGGTTTTTATAGAGCTTTCTGTCACTTTGTTCGAACAGATAGTCCATCTCCGTTTAAAATCTATCACACTTTTGGACATCTTTTTTATGCTCTTCAATTCTCTTTTAACAAGAGCCCAATATCTCTCCTCTGGCCTTAGCTCCAGGCAGTTTGGAGGATTTGTCTCTCTTGATACAAATACCACATTATTGTTCATGTACCACTCAAGACCTTGTTTACTATAGTGACAGGATGCCAAATCAGGCCAAAAATAAGTGGAGACATTAAGAAGTCTTATGATTGGAAGCATACTCTTTTGTAAACATTCATTGATGTAAATTTCTGTGTTTATAGAACCCTTTGTAACAAATGTTTGGCTTCTTTTGCCGCAACTGCATATTGCTTGGCATACCAAGAACTTTTTGCGAACATTTTTTGCTTTTGGGTCCTAAACCTTTCTACAACATTCCCTTGAGCATCAGCAACATAAAAATATTGACCCGGAAGCATCGAAAAATTTTTCATACGTACGTTTCGTCATCCATTATGCAGCAGCTATATTTTTTTTTATAAAATTTAACTTCAATTTCCGTGTTCTGTCTTTGGCCTCTATTTTTAGCAGAGTTCATATCAGGATCTTTTTGAGCCTTGTATGTTTTTAAACCTGCATTAGCTTTAACTTATTTTCGTACCAAATAGTTCGAGTACTGAGCTAAGCGGACTGCTTTCCTACCGGATGTGTTGGGAGCTCTTTTGAAAATGCTTTCTATTTTTTTGGCTTAATAAACATTATGTGAACCATTCCTTCTACATGAACCAGGTTTTCTGGACAAGTTCTCCCGATACTGTTTAATAATATTGAAATCAGTTTGACGGCAGATCTTTGATTGTTTGGCCATTTTTTTGTAGGACCAAGTTGGGTCTTGTTGAAAATATTTAATAATTTTATTACGCACTTTTTTTCTCGTCACTCATTTTAATGAGATTAACAACAAATGAACATAATTGACATTAAACATAATAGCTGACATGCTTTACAAAGGTAACTTTTCTCAGTCCTTATATATATAATTTATAATAATTTTCAGTGAAACACCTTTAAAAATATATTGAAAGCCTTTAAAAATACTTTGGAATCTAAAGTTTTTCAATTAACAATTATTTCATAAAATATTTTTACAAAATTGCATTATCAATTTGAATTTAACAGTCTGTGACGGCTGCTTGCTAAATTCATCAAGCTTATCAACATTTTCATCTGTAGAAACTTTAACATCTAACCTTAATAAGAATGACAACATTAACTATAAAACAGCTTTAAATGCTCATCGTAGAAATAGATAATACAGGAATTTCCTAGAAGATATCGTAAGCACTGATGAGTTAACATTAAACTGTATTACCAGTGTGTTTTTAAGTAGTGCAATATACAATGTGTATGCTTTAAATGGGTGTAACTACACAGTAGTTAAGCAATTAGTCAATGTATCCTTTATAGACTATAACTGTCACTAATGTCTGACCACTTGGATGAATCATATTTATATATTTTCGGTAATTTGATACGTAGGTGCTCTTTGTAGTGCATTGAGAAGTCAATTGGTTACTTTATACACGCCATATAATCTGAAGACAATTGTCACTTCAGTGTCTCTAAGTAATCTATAGTGTAGTCACTTTAATCGTTTATTTTGTACTACACTTTACAAAATAGGTAATTTTTTGACTATTTAGGTCAATTACCACCCGTACATGTTAAAATAACTAGTTGTGTAGCTGATCAAGTAACCACTTAGGTAACTAGTAAGGTAACTGACTCTATATTACCGGTATGTGAATGCAATTCGTTGACTACTTTGGACCAGCTATCAGATAGTCTCTATTGACCCCCTGCATAGTAAAAAATTATGATATTTTATTCAATATGACAAGAATATCAAATTTGTCTAACTCAAACAATGTAATGCAGTTATATGTTTGCGAACAATTTACTTCATATTTCTAACTTTATTAAATTCTATGTATGAAAAATTCAAGCAATAAATATTTCAGTTATTTTAAAATAGTAAAACAAAAAAATAATTTCCATAAATAAACATATAATTTAGTTTATTTTTAGAGAAAGCTAAAGAAATATGTTTAAAACTGCATATTAAATGTGCCATTATAATGCTTTTCTATTCTATATCCTGAACATTTATGTGTAGATAGTATGTGTTGTTGCATACAAATTAGGATGTCCCATATGAGCATTTATTTGTAATAATCACATTTATTAGGTTAGCAAACTTATTAGCTTTGCACTCAAAATACTTTGATTATTGGAAAACAAAAATCGCCAACAAATAATTTATAACAGTGTCCTCTCAAACTAAAAAATTTTAATACAAATCTAGTAATGTTAAAAATGCACATCACTTTACAACTAATTTATTTTTAGTAACAAAGTCCTTAATTTACTGAACACCCTAATTCTACACAAAACATACCTACTTACATGCCAACATTTGAACAACTAACCACTAACAAAAAATATATACAAACTTTTATATGTGCATATGGGTGAAATCAGAAAATGTAGCACAGCCATGTAACCCTTTATATCTTATTGATGGACCATATTGCATTGATTACTTTCCACATAATTTAAAATAAAATTTACCGTTGATCTGTTATATTTGCAGCAAATATTTTAAAATAAACACACATTTGTATTCAGTAGCAGTCTAGCTTTCAATAAAGAAGGTTGATTTCGCTTTATGAAGCGGAAGACGATGAATATTTAAATGATATGAATTTAATATGAATTTGTTTTTATAAATTCTTTTGACACATGCATTCATACCATCAGTCACATAAAAAATTACTATAACCAAAGAATACAATAAAAAAAATTACAGCATTCTTAAATGAACCTTCTTTGTTTACGACTGACTCTGGTGTAGAAACACAAGCTAGCGGATTTTATTTGCATTTGTATATTTGGTCACAAGGTCTCTTATCAGTCATATTGTCATAATGTCCTTATATATCACGACTCGGCGGCTCGGCTTAACCGACTCTTAGCCATTCGGCGTGGGTCTCTGCTGGTTCGTTACGATAACACAATAAACATAGCATAAAAAGTGGTATTATTTTAGGACAAATTTTGCTTGAAAAGCAATAAAAACCATTGTGAAATATTAGGACATTATAACAATATGACATGATAAGAGACCTTGTGAATTGACCAATTGTTTTTTTATATTAAGGACTGAGCTCGAAAAATGTTTAACTACATATGTGTTAATAAAAATTAAACCACTAAACTTACAGTTTTTAATTTTTTTTTTTTTTTTTTTGATTGAAATTATTTTTACAATTTACAAAAAAATAATAATTTTTATAGTTCTAATGATGAAATTTTGAACCTTTTTCGAAAACCCTTCCATTATGGTTTTTTTATGCTTTATGTCACTTTGTTCGAACAGTTTGTTAATCTCCGTTTAAAATCGACCACACTTTTGGACACCTTTTTTGTGCTCTTCAATTCTCTTTTAACAAGAGCCCAATATCTCTCCACTGGCCTTAGCTCCAGGCAGTTTGGAGGATTTGTCTCTCTTGATACAAATACCACATTATTGTTCATGTACCACTCAAGACCTTGTTTACTATAGTGACAGGATGCCAAATCAGGCCAAAAATAAGTGGACACATTAAGAAGTCTTATGAAGGGAAGCATACTCTTTTGTAAACATTCATTGATGTAAATTTCTGTGTTTATAGAACCCTTTGTAAAAAATGTTTGGCTTCTTTTGCCGCAACTGCATATTGCTTGCCATACCAAGAACTTTTTTGGAAAAATGTTCTGCTTTTGGGTCCTAAACTTTTGTACAACATTCCCTCGAGCATCAGCAACATAAAAATATTGACCTGGAAGCATCGAAAAATTTTCCATACGTACGTTTCGTAATCCGTTATGCAGCAGGTATATTTTTATACCCTACACCACCATAGTGGGGAGAGTATAATAGATTTTTTCAGATGTTTGTAACGCCCAAAAATATTAGTCTAACACCCACCTTAAAGTATACCGATCGACTCAGAATCACTTTCTGACGATGTCCGTCCGTCCGTCCGTCCGCCCGTATGGCTGGTTGTCCATGTAAACCTTGTGCGCAGAGTACAGGTCGCAATCTTGAAGATATTTAGACAAAATTTGGTACATATAATTTTTTCTGCTCAAGGACCAAGCCTATTAAAACTGGCTGAAATCGGTTCATTATTTCACCTAGCCCCCATACAAATGTCCTCCCGAAATTGGACTTTATCGGTCATAAATTATATATGTATCTACACAAGTTTTTCTCCAAATAAGTTTTATATATACAGAATTCATGCCACCAAATTTTATGATGATCGGTCCATAATTAGTCATAGCTCCCATATAAGGCCTGCTTCCGATAATCACTTTAACGATCATAAATCTCCTAAAAATGTTGGTATACACATAAAATGCAACATAAGTAACTTTCATATAGACATTAATCACACCACCTAATTTCATGGTGATCGGTCCGTAATTGATCATAGCTCCCATATAAGGCCCACTTCCGAAAATCGCTCACGAATATAAATTATTGAAATTTTGAAAGAAAAATGTTTTTGCTCATTTACTTAGTGTAGGGTATTATATGGTCGGGCTTGACCGACCATACTTTCTTACTTGTTTTTGTATACAATTTGAGTTCAATTTCCGTTCTCTGTTTGTAGCCTCTAAATTTTTAGCAGCGTTCCTGTCAGGAAATTTTTGAGCCTTGTGTGTTTTTGAACCAGCATTGGCTTTAACTTTTCGTACCAAATAGTCCGAGCACTGAGCTAACCGGGCTGCTTTCCTACCGGATGTGTTGGGAGCTCTTTTGAAAATGCTTTCTATTTTTTTGGCTTAATAAACATCATGTGAACCATGCCTTCTACCTGAACCAGGTTTTATATCAACTGACAAGTTCTCCCGGTACTATTTAATAACATTGAAAACAGTTTGATAGCAGACCTTTGATTGTTTGGCCAACTTTTTGTAGGAGCAAGTTGGCTTTTGTTGGAAATATTTAATAATTTTAGTACGCACTTTTTTCTGGTCACTAACTTTAATCAGATTAACAACAAATGAACATAATTGACATTAAACATAATAACTTACATGCTTTACAAAGGTAACCTGATCAAAAAAAAAAAAATAATACTTGGATTAAAAGTTTTAATGAAAAACGTGTGTTAAGAATTTTACGATCTCAGTCCTTAGTACAGTTACTGATGATGATATATGTTAAAGGTAATAAAAAAAATCGATAAAATTTACTAATTTTTATTGGTATAATTTTAAGTGAAAAATTTTTTGATTTCACCCATATGTATATTTATTTTAGTCATATATAAATAGTTATTCCATTCTATTCAGTTATAGTTTATACTGTTTTAGCCAGCTGCAGAATTCTTAATATTAAATAGTTCAAACAGCAAAAACAGCATCATCATTATTAAGAACATTATGAATGACTAACTGAATAAATGGCTGAATGACTTGGCTGACTGTTGCAAACAAGTCAAACAATCAGCCCACATTAACAATCAAATCAAAAACAATCATATACGATAACACACACACTCTATCACAAACCAACCCCATCTCTCTCTACTCTCATCCTTCAACAGAAAACCAAACGGAAACACACAGAGAGGCAGACATCCATAAATATGACATCAGTAAACAATGATTTTTTTTTCTATTTTTTTCTCTCTGCTCCTTTTTTTTATTGTTTGCTGTTTTGTTTTGGTTTTTTCACATTTTTTTTTACATAATTTAATAAACAACAATAAAAAGAATACAAACAACAAGGGGAGCTGCAGCAAGTGAAGAATTAACAGGGCTAGTAACAGAAATTTTCTGTTTGTTTGGCTTAAATCCTTTTACATATTTTTTCTCTCTCTGTGTTTTAACTCATTAATTATTGAACATTTTGTTGGCTAAAGAATAAACAATTTCTAGTGCTAAAATTATTTAAAACAAGATAATTGGTTTATTTTTTATTTTTTTGTGTATTGTACATATTTGTTTTAATAACGAAAACACTGACTGTAATTGTGTGAACAAAATGTAAATGTATTGTGGTTATTAAGGGGAGGCAAAATGCTTCTATATAAATAAACATTTGTAATAAATTCCATTACAATTGCCAGTGTGGTACTTTAATAAAATTTAAAACAAATAACGCAATAAATCGTCTAAACCATTAACCACAACGACAATTGCAAAACTCTAATTTTAATTATAGTGCAAAGGTGAATAGCCCACAATTTCCGGTAATTATTCACATTTAAATATTTCCATGGAAATTTAAATTTTGATTAAATACCAGTAGTTAAATATAATATTTATTGTAGTTAGGTGTACACAGAAATTTTTTGTGTCTAAAATTTGTTAACATGTACATACTTATATAGAAGCTGGCTAAATTTGTTTAAACCTACACCATCAAAATTATCAAAATGAAACTTAGGGTCTAACTTTACTGTCGTCTTCTATCTATATACAGCTGCGAGAAAAAATAGCACCACCCCCAAAAAAACTCCTCCATGTTTAATGGTTTTTGCAGTATATTTTGGATTGTAATCGGAGTTTTGAGAACGCCTAAGGAATGAACGATAGCACCTTTGAAAGGATCCTTTTTCCTCTAGCGCTTCAATCGTTTTTTCCACGTCTTTCAGCCTTATTTTTTTATAATTAAATGCGTTGTGAATCATTTTGTTAGAGAATCCAACCAATCGACCAAACTCTCTATAAGATTTTCCATCCGATATTAGTTTTTTGATTATTTCGCGTTTTGCCGCACTGCAGTATTTTACACGACACATTTTATTTAAAATATTTACTTTTCGTTAAACTTTATGATTGAAATAATGAAAATAAAAGTCGAATATGTAACCTAATAAATTAGGACAGATGAAATCAGAATGCAAAAAGCAAATGAATGCCGTTAAAAAATAAGCGGACGATAGTATAATACTTAAAACATCTCGAATGTGTTTTTAAATTTGGACTAATAAGGGCACAAAATTTAACTGTTTTTTTGGTACTTTTTCTAAACTAAATAAATTTGTTTATAAAAAATCTGCTCTTCTTAAAACTTATCCATATAAATATATAAATGTCTTTGTAAGTTTGTTTGTTGGTTTGTTTGAGCATCACGCCTAAACGGCTGAATCGATTTTATTGAAATTTGGAACGTATATAGATCCTTACTCGGAAGCGTCAATAGGCTATAAGTTTTTTCACTTTTTTTTACTTGGTCCAGAAAGGGATAAACTAGGGGAAAACCGGTAAAATTGCCACCATTAGTTTTTAAACAATAAATAATAAACGGCCGAACCGATTTTATTGAACATAGACAGAATGTTATCTAGAAGCATCAATAGGCTATACCCTTTTTCACTACTTGGACTTTAAAGTGATAAAAAGGAGAAAAAGGGCAAACAAGAAATTCCGGTATTAATTATATTCATTTATTTTTTATAAAATCCTTACATATTTTTCTTGACTACGACAGGGGTAGCGAAGCGCACCGGGTCAAGCTAGTGGAATATAAAGTAGGCATTTTAATCAACAAACACGCAAAGAAAAGATATATTTGTGCATGTTTACAGTAACCATTTCAACATTTTTAAAAGTTTTTTTAAACAATATTATAGTTGCTGTAACTATTTACATGATCGTCGTAACCATAATATGGTTAACTTCTGATTCACATGATCATATCAATCATATGTATGGTTACGGTAAACAAGTATATGTTTGTGACAGCGATTGTTATGATGAATCTTTATATCATAATAATTATGTTGTTCTCAGATTATTATATCAATTAGCCGTTGCTCTCGGCTAATTGATATCATAATCTGAGAACAACTTACTATGGTAAAACCTTAATCATAAAAATGGTTTGCACAAACATATATTTGTTAACTGTAACCATATATATGATTGATACAATCATGTGAATCGTAAATTAGGAATCTGAAATAATATATTAAGGACTGAGATCGAAAAATTTGTAACATACATATATGTTAATAAACAAGAAACCACTAAACTTACAGTTTTGAATCTTTTTTTTATTTGATTGAAATTATTGTTACAATTTACAAAAAAAAAAAAAAAAATATTTTTATCACTAATGATGAAATTTTGAACCTTTTTTGAAAACCCTTCCATTATGGTTTTTATAGAGCTTTATGTCACTTTGTTCGAACAGGTTGTCCATCACCGTTTAAAATCTACCACACTTTTGGACACCTTTTATGTGCTCTTCAATTTTCTTTTAACAAAAGCCCAATATCTCTCCACTGGACTCAGCTCCAGGCAGTTTGGAAGAATTGCCTCTCTTGGTACAAATACCACATTATTGTTCTTGTACCACTCAAGACTTGTTCAGCATATTGACAGGATTGCAAGTCAGTCCAAAAATAAGTGGTCACATTATGAAGACTTCTTAATGGAAACATCCTTTTTTGTAAACATTCCTTGATGTAAATGTTGGTATTTATAGAGCCCTTTGTAACAAATGTTTGGCTTTTTTGCCGCAACTGCATATTGCTTGTCATACCAAGAACTTATTGGGAAGATTTTATGCTTTTGGGTCCTAAACTTTTCTTCAACATTCCCTCGAGCATCTGCAACATAAAAAAATTTACCCAGAAGCTGCGAAAAATTTCCATACGTACATTTCGTCATCCATTATGCAGCAAGTATATTTTTTGTATAAAATTTGACTTCAATTTCCGTGCTCTGTTTTTAGCCTCTAAATTTTTAGCAGAGTTCCTGTTAGGAACTTTTTGGGCCTTGTATGTTTTTAAACCTGCGTTGGCTTTAACTTTTCGTACCAAATAGTCCGAATACTGAGCTAACCGGGCTGCTTTCCTACCGGATGTGCTGGGATTTTTTTTGAAAATGCTTTCTATTTTTTGGCTTTAGAAACATCATGTGGACCATTCCTTCTACCTCAACCAGGTTTTATATCAACTGACAAGTTTTCCCGATACTCTTTAATAAGATTGGAAACAGTTTAATAGCAGACCTTTGATTGTTTGGCCAACTTTTTGTAGAACCAAGTTGGGTTTTGTTGAAAATATTTAATAATTTTAGTACACACTTTTTTCTGGTCACTCATTTTAATCAGATTAACAACAAATGAACATAATTGACATTAAACATAATAACTGACATGCTTTACAAAGGTAAGTTGATCAAAAAAAAAAATCAAATAATACTTGGGTTAAACGTTTTAATGAAAAACGTGTGTTAAGAATTTTACGATCTCAGTCCTTAGAAAATAGGCTACTAAATGTCTTTAGATAAATAAAATTTTAACAAATTTAGAACCAAAACTTAAATTTTCTCGAAATCCGCCAATTTCAAATCAGTACCCACGCTAATCCATTATTTTAATCCTCATTTAGAATTTATTAGAATCTTGAAAAAAATATTAGATTTTTTTAAATTTCGTTAAAAAAAAATTTTAAATATCTGGTGTAGAGTCAACTCTCAATTTAGACTACTAGCGTTTATTTAATTTGTAAAAAGTTTAAACACAGATAAAGTAGAGTCAATATGTGCCTGATTTGGCATGTTTTTAAAATTATTTATGTTTGTCAAGAAAAAGAGTTAAAATCATATACAAATATATATGTATGTATGCATGATGTTGTATAAAAGCAAACTATACCTATAATCAACAATATGAACGTTGTTGTTGCACTATAACAATTTCACTTGTTACACCTACTGGAAGTTACAATTGTAAATCCTACTAAAATATTCCCTTTTATAATTGCGATAAATCCTTATCTGGTTATTAAGTACACAGAGAAAACAGATTCGTGTTCACAACCGAATTTGTCGCCAATCGAATTTTGTCGGTTCCATGTACTATCTAAAAATTCGATTGGGATGACTGAATATATGGTAGCTGTGTTATTCTATTGCTGAATTAATGGTAGACTCAACTGTTTAAAATAAAGTAATTCGGTAGTAATGACAGAATCTGTTAGTAGTGGTAATTACGATTTTTTCTTGCACATGAAATAAATTAAGGACTGTTTTAACTTTTTTCCAACTTATTGATACAAATAGAATGTCTTTATTCTTAAAATATGTACAAAATCTTAATATATAAAGAGAAGTTCATATGTATTATATATCGTCAACTTATGTGCAAAATTGCGTAATTAACATTACAATCATTTCGCATGGTAAACATGTATATGAAATGCAAAACCTATGTGTTATCATATTTTCTTGTGTAGATTGGAGCTGGAGTAGAACTTGAATAATCTTGACCTGTCTGCGACCTTAAATAAAATGGTTGAAATAATACATTCAATAAGACATGAGAACGAAAGATTATCATACATACATTTTAAAACGCAGAAAACTGCGTCGGTGTTTTGTTGTCGAGTTCAAGATAGTGTGGATATCACAAAACATTTTATTAGCGAAAGAACTAAATACATATCGACGGTCATAGGCTAACTCCTCGCAACTAACTTCCAAGATGAAATATAGTGATAAACGATTACTTATCATAACGATGTGATTGTTATGAAACCTAAAAAAATATTTGAAGTTGTCTTTAATGAATAGTTTAAGATAAATCCAATAAACTCACCCTTCATGTCCATCTCTTAATGCTCAATTGTTTAGTTGAAAATTAGTAGATCTTATTTGTTTTAATTTGTTAATTGAAAAATATTTTAAATCAAATAGATTATTTTATGAATTTAAATTTTTTATACAAATTATGTACATGTTTTGTCAAAATTTTCTACCGATAGTAATTTTTCTTTCGGTTGAGAACACCGAATTTGAAATTTTCATATCGTAATCGAATTTTTCGATTACAACCACTAATATTTGGGGATTGAACGAATATTGCTGAATTTAATTTAGTCATAGTAGACGAATTAATAACTTAAATTTTAGAAAACGTTAAGTTGGTTAAGATAACTAACTTTAGTATTGTCAGAACCATAATTCGATTGAAATTATGTTTTTGCAATACCCATCATGGAAAATCTATTGAAATTATAGTTTTTTAATTGTGATGCCTTAATTTCAGTTCAACTTATTGAATATTGAAAATTGGAACTGATTTCCAATCGAACTCTTTTCTGTGTGTACTTTTCTGTGAATTTTAAACTCTTAATAAGAGTAAAACGTTAATGCGATATTATGCATACAATGACACAAAAACACACTCACACGCCGCCATCAAGTGCCTCAATACCTTAACACCTTAAACACCAGCCAACCAACCATCTACATACACAGAATTCAGAGCACTTTGTAAACCATGATTTATTCAACATTGTTCGAGTACCAGAGAGTGTAGTACCGTGGTGAGCAGTCAAGTCCACCTACTACTTCAGTGTACTACAGTATACGACTCATTTGTTTGGTATGTTGTTGCTATTGTTTGTTTGTTTTTAAACATGCCACCTCTATTGCCACCAGTTTACTGATGATTGTCATGTCTACTTTTCGTATAATTTTATTTATTTGTTTTTTCTTCTGGTTGTTTCCATTTCATGTTTGTAATTACATGGAAAAGGTGAATACGATGCATCATGTGTAACCATTATTGCAATATGGTTTTGTTGTTTTGTTTATCTCATTGAAAACTTTATTTGAACACTGAACACTGTGCGACAGAGAAATAAAGACAAGAAAACAGCTTAGTTCTCATAAAATCCCGGGTTTAAAAAAAAAAACTGGTGGCAATGCTTTAATATTTTTTTCGGTGATTTTTTTTAAACATATTTACCGTTAATTTGTATTTTTGTATCTCTTTAATCAATCGAAATATATTTGTATGAGTGCTGAGCAATGTCAAATTAAATTAGAAATTGTTGGGTTCATTGATTGTAAAGAAGATAAACCTACCAAAAAGTACTGCAAAGGAAATCTCATATTGCAAAATGAAAAAATAATATTTTACTGTCTCATGATCAACTTAAAGCATGAAGAATATTAAAAATTGTAGAAAAAAGTGTGTATTTTGAAACTTATTTGGAATATAAGACATATATCAATTAAATAATAGAAACAAATTTAAAACAACATACTTACCATGTTGTTTCTTGAAGATGTAACTTTAATACTATCTATCACTACATTTGCTAATAAAAAAAGTACTAAACAAAGTGATCGAGAACAACTATAAGTATTTTCGAACTCTATGAACTCCAACAAAATAGAATTGCTGCATATTTTTTATAAAACGCTACAAGCTAACCTTAAGCATTCATTAAACATATAGGCGAGATACAAAACAAAATCAAAACAAAACAAATCAAATATCTGATACAACAACAAAATAAAAGTAAGATTTTTGACAACAGATTTCGGTTTTTGACAGTTAGGTCTAGTATCTAGCGTTACCCTCTATGTTAACCTTCGTTAAATATTTGTCCATAATTTAAATGTCAAATGTTATTCAAAAATAATAATTTTATACCATTTTACAAATACATACTATGTATGTATGTAAAGTAAACAGCAAAGTTTATTTAAAACTTATTCATTTAAAACGATAAGAATTGAAAAAATTAAATTACAATAAAAAATAAAAAAGAAAACAGCCATTAAAATAATCACAACATACCACTTCATCCATAACTAATGTGTAACGATTGGAAAATTGAATTGCAAATTAACCAGTCATTCCAATTGTCTCGCTATTGTTATTAAATAATGTAACAGCAACCACAACAGGAGACAACAACAATTACAGGAAGAACAAAAAAAGAAACAGAAACAAATAAATAATAATTAATAAAATAAAATGAATTATTAAAGAACTTTGCCATAAAAACACTCACATAAACAATAAAAATTAAGCGCTAAAGATAGAAGGAGACAAAAAAAAAACAATACATACCTACTACATTATTAAACTGAAACTAGAGCCGCATTTGTATAATTTTATTACGAGTGTCAATTTAATCAAAACTGACATTTAATATTGAATAATTTTATTGAAATTATTAAACACACATGTACTCGTACTCATACTTATGCATGTACATTAGGATGGCCCCGTTTCTATGGAGGAAAAATAAGCTGTAGATTTTTCCAACTAAAATTAAAGTTTAGTCTTTTTTTAAGAGACCATTTCTCAAAATGTTTGTTTTGGCGTCAGTATTTGGTATGCTGGATCAAAGGATAAAGGTTTTGATTTTTAAGGCTTTTATGATTTCCGTCATATTCCTCGCAAAGGAAACATATGAAATATTGGCATCAAATGAAAGGTCGTACAATGTTGTATTAGATTTGTTCATGTTAGTTCAAAATTATTCGAACACTGTAATTTTTGCCAACAATTTTAAGTTTTTTTTCTTTAATTTGGCAAAGAATTAATTAATGTAATCCGTTTTTTGAAATTCAATGTAGTTGGAATTGTATTTAATACCTATTTTCCCCACCATCTAATTTTAGCTATATATTCAAGACTATAACAACATGGATTAGACGTTCTAAGCGTAATATCAGAAGCTTTCTATTGAAATATAAGGAGTGAGATCCAAAAATTCTTAACATACATATATGTTAATAAAAACGAAACCACTTAACTTACAGTTTTAATTTTTTTTTTTTTTTATTTGATTGAAATTATCATTACAATTTAAAAAAATATATATTTTTTATAGTTTTAATCACTAGTGATGAAATTTTGAACCTTTTTCGAAAATCCTTCCATTAACGTTTTTATAGTCCATCTCCGTTTAAAATCTACCACACTTGTGCTCTTCAATTCTCTTTTAGCAAGAGCCCAATATCTCTCCACTGGCCTTAGCTCCGGGCAGTTTGGAGGATTTGCCTCTCTTGGTACAAATACCACATTATTGTTCCTGTACCACTCAAGGGCTTGTTTACTATAGTGACAGGAGCCCAAGTCAGTCCAAATATAAGTGGACACATTATGAAGTCTTATGAATGGAAACAGTCTTTTTTGTAAACATTCCTTGATGTAAATTTCGGTATTTATAGAGCCCGTTGTAACAAATGATTGAGTTGTTTTGCCGCAACTGCATCTTGCTCGCCAAACCGAGAACTTTTTGGGAAATTTTGTCTGCTTTTGGGTCCTAAACTTTTCTTCAACATTACCTCGAGCATTAGCAACATAAAATTTTTGACCAGGAAGTTGCGAAAAATCTGCCAGAACATACGTTTCATCATCCATTATGCAGCAAGAATATTTTTTTTATAAAACTTGACTTCAATTTCCGTGCTCTGTATTTGGCCTCTAAATTTTTAGCTGCGTTCCTGTCAGGAACTTTTTGAGCCTTGTATGTTTTTAAACCTGCATTAGCTTTAACTTTTCGTACCAAATAGTCCGAACACTGAGCTAACCGGGTTGCTTTTCTACCGGAGCTCTTTTGAAAATGCTTTCTATTTTGGCTTTAGAAACATCATGTGGACCATTCCTGAACCAGGTTTTCTATCAACGGACAAGTTCTCCCGGTACTGTTTAATAACATTGGAAACAGTTTGACGGCAGACCCTTGAAAGCTTGGCCAACTTTTTGTAGGACCATGTTGGGTTTTGTTGAAAATATTTAATAATTTTAGTACGCACTTTTTTCTGGTCACTCATTTTAATCAGATTAACAACAAATGAATATAATTGACATTAAACATAATAACTGACATGTTTTACAAAGGTAACTTGATAAAAAAAAATCAAATAATACTTGGATTAAAAGTTTTAATGAAAAACGTGTGTTAAGAATTTTACGATCTCACTCCTTATATAAAACTTTATAAATTTAACTGAAATACCGGCAAAATTTCACACAAAAAATGTTATATTTGTCTCATGCTATCTTTGTGATTCAAACTTTGAATGCTATTTGTTTATTTTATGCGATAATTGAAGAAATATTACATAATAGAAAATTTATTGATTTAACATCAGATCGAAAAGAAAATAGGTTTCTAAAAATTCAAATAAAATTCAAAGTAGATGAATTTCGAAAAGCGTAAAACCACCGTTTCTGTGAAATTATATGACATGTATACCGTATTAATTTCAACTAATTATTTTTATTAATTATATGTAGAAATTTAAAAAACTTAATTTTTATGCCTGCACGATAATTTCAGATACGGCATTGAAAGCGTCCAAAGACCTTTCACATAATACCAATATTTCATATATTTGGTAACTTAAAAAAGTAATTTTTTATACTTTGATCCAGCTCACCAAATACTGATGCCAGAACAAACATTTTGAGAAATGGTATCTTAAAACGAATTAAAATTTTATTATAGTTATGAACACCCACAAAAATTTTTTGGCCACCCTAATGTACATAGTGTTGATGAAAGGGCAAAGGCTCTCTCAGTCTATTGCTGCAGCAGCTGATGATTATTTTTTTTTTTTTTTTAAGCATTCAGAATTTATTTATGCACAAATAAACCATCCAAGCAGACCAATCCAAACTCAGACAAATGAAACGAAAAATAATATACACTATTGAGTGGAGATTGTTTTTTTTTATTAACACATTTATTTGAATGGTTTTAAAAAAGACAAAAACAGATATAGAGATACTTGTATATGTGAACAATAGGGCAGGGTTCTTCTTACTTTTTTTTTTTTTTTTTAATCGTTAAATCCATTTATTGAGGGTGGCTGCATGCTTTTTACACTGTAAAAATAAAGAAGCAATTTTTTCCCAAAAAAAATCTACCATTTTTCCCTTTAACACTTTAGCCAGTGTTAATTCTTTTAAATTATCAACAACTTTTTCTCCAGTTCCTGTCATGGGTAAATACTTTATCAGTATTATTATAAGAAAATACCACACAAATTTCTTGCAGTGTATGTTGAAATGCATTTTTGCTGTTGTTTTTGTTGTTATTATTTTCTCTGTACTTTTTACAATTTGTGTATTTGCAGCACGTTTTGTTTTGTTATTTTTGTTGTTGTTGTTGTTAGTTATTTTTTTAATTTTCCATTATAATAATATGCTCTTTTCCCACTCTCTGTGTCCCACTCTTTTTTTCTGTTTAAATTGCATTTTTAATCATGTATCAAAGTGTGCATGCTTTGATGTGCACGAGTATGTAGGAAAATTAAGCACATACAAACATACACACACACACAAATGTGGGAATATCTCCCACTACGAGTTAATATGAGTATGAGTAAGTGTATGTATGTACGTATGTAAATATTCTCAATACTTTTTTCTGCATTTTCATTCATACATTCTCTGGTTTTTTATTTTGGTTTAATTTCACATTCTCGTGTGAGTGCATGAGTAAAAATAAATGATTGACTACTACTGGTGTGTGTGTGTGTGTGAGTTGTAATGTGATGGCATGTAAACAATTTAATCAATAGGATTGTATGATTTTTTCAGTTTTTTGTTTTTCTTCCTACTTTTTTGTATTATTTGTAATAAATACTTTAATATAAATAATTATAAAAATGATTTAATGCTTGATTTATTGTACGAGTGCTACTGTTACCAGCCATACAACATATAATATTCCAATTAAATTGATAAATTTTTTATTTCAGTTTTTTTTTTTTGCATTAAATACATATTTCTGGACTTGATGTGTATTGTTTGATTTTATAATTTAATTAAATTTGATCATGTAGATTTTTTTTGTTTGTAAAGTTTCGAATGTTTAAAATTTCTAGAAATATGAGTCAATTTTTAAATGTCATCTTAATTACCAAGAAATTGATTTTATGCATATGTATATAAAGTACATCACTGAATGTGTGTAAGTTTTGTGTGGTATAAGTAGTTTTTTGATTTATTTAAATTTAACGATGATATCAACTCAAAAACAGGCACATTTAACAAATCATTTATATTGTAGTGGATGTTTTTGTTATAATTGTCAAAGTCACGCTAGTTCATGCTTACACAAAAACACACTGCCACTAAAACGTATGTATACATTTTTGCCCTAGCTTCTGTATTTGGTGAGCTGGATCACATGATAAAAAGGCCCTTTTTAAGGTTTTTATGTTTTCTTTCACACTTCAAAATTCTCTCACATATGTTTTCTTTGAGAGAAATAAAAAAAGAAATAATAAAAACCATAAAAATTGCCTTTTTATAATTTGATCCAGCTCAGCAAATACAACACACAATACAAACATTTGGTCAATTCACAAGGTGTCTTATCAGTCATATTGTCATAATGTGCTAATATATCACGACTCGGCGGCTCGGCTTAGCCGACTCTTAGGCATTCGGCATTGGTCTCTGCTGGTTAGTTACGATAACACAATAAACATAGCATACACAGTAGTATTATTTTAGGAAATTTTTAGCTTGAAAAGCAATAAAAACCATTGTGAAATATTAGGACATTATGACAATATGACATGATAAGAGACCTTGTGAATTGACCAATTGAAAATTTTGAGTAATGATATCTTAGAATGAATTTAACTTTTATTTTTGTTGGTAACATCCACAATATTCTACTTTAGCAAACTCCAAATCCTTTCGATTTTTAATATTTTGTCTGTGTAGGCTATATTTTTAAATAATTTTTAATATATTTTTAATATTTTGTACTTATTACAAATTAAAAAGATATATTATTTCGCCTGACATCAATTGACGCAATTTCCCTTAAAAAATTTAATGATAAAAGTTGACTCCACAAATTAATGCGTATAAATACCGCCGCAACAATTAAAAAAATATATTCAAATTATTATATTTACACTATTCTGAGAAATTTTAATTTAAGTTTCAAAATACTCAAACCTTTCTTTATATAAAAACTAGGGTTGTGAATGAATAACATGTGTATACTAGGGTATTTAATTAATCGAGCAAATAATTAATCGGGGTTTAGATTTAATCGGTTAATAATCGGTTAATTTTAAATTATTCGATTAACCGAATAATTTCTATTTTGTACTTATTTAAGCATATCAACAAAAAAAATAAATAAATAATAGGAAAAAGTATGCTATTTGAAATCCTTTTTATATACACAGGTGGGTTTTTTTTAGGATTTTAGTGAGATATTCTGAAATAAACTTTTAAATATCGAAAGTAACGCATGAGAAAGACTATCCAACTTCTTAGTTTTTTGTTCAGGTTTTTTTAAGCTTATAAAATCCTTCATTATACCATTGGTGTCTTTTTGGCATTTTTTTAGATTTTAAATACTTTTAATAGTTTCGTTAAGTTCTGATAAAAGACTGGTTTCTGTAATATCTTCAGTTTCGTCTATTATCATGTCTTGCTTCTACTCATTAGGGCAAAGTTCATTATGGAACATTCTAGAAATGTCATTTCCAAATTCCTTAGTTTCAGTTTTTGAGGTATACTTCAAAAAACTATTGCTAGAAAGGAATGTTCATGAGTTAAGAAATAAAATTTGTGTGTTCAAAAACTATATTTTTATATATTAAGTACAATAAAAAAAGAAATTTCGGTTAATCGGTTAATCGAAACAAATTAATCTGTTTATTTGTTATTTGAAAATCGGCAATTTTAAATTATTCGAACAGTTAACCGACCAAAATTAATCGGTTAATCGATTGAATTCCCTAGTGTATACCCTACACCATTATGATGGGGCGAGTATATTGCGGTTATGATAACGTTTATAATGCCCAAAAATATTAGTCTAATAGCCACTTTAAAGTATTTAATTTTTGACTCATACACAGGGACCGAAAATAATAATTATTCTTGAAATTTCAAAGGAAAAAAGCCATCACAAGAAAATATCGGAGAGTTAAGTCAAGCATACCAATTTGATCGTTTTCAACTATATTTTCATAAAATAACATGCTTTTTAAATTCTTGAGTTTTTTTTTTTTTTTTGTCAGAAATATTTGTAAGAATTTGATTTTTATTATTTTTTTTTTTTTTTTTTTTTTTTTGTCAGAAATATTTGTCAGACTTTGATTTTTATTTTTTTGGCATATAAAAAAATTAATTAATGAGTTTTATTTACATACATGTATGTATGTAAGAGTCTGAAAAATATGAAAATAAAACTCATTAATTAATTTGTATATCTGCCAAAAAAATAAAAATTATAGTCTGACAAATATGTCTGACAAAAAAATAACAATTAGAAAGACAAAAAAAAAATAAAAATCAAATTCTGACAAATATTTCTGACAAAAAAATAAAAATCAAAAAATAACAATTATGTTGTGATTTTTATTATAAATGTCATAATTGTTACGGTCCCTGCCCATACATGCACACAAATTAAATTTCTCTTTTTGCCTTCGATCGGCCTAGACACACACCAACAATTAACACTAATGTAATACAAATGGTGAGAACAAAACTCTATTAAAAATAAACAGATTTTATTTGCATCTTAAACATGCTACACGCAGAGAAAAAATATAGTTGTGCATGTTAACAGTAACCATTTCAACATTGTTAAAAAAATTTTAACAATATTATAGTCACAGTAACTATTTACATAATATGGTTAACTTACGATTTACATGATTGTATCAATCATATATATGGTTACAATAAACAAGTATATGTTTGTGACAACCATTTTTATGATGAATAATTTTATCATAATATGTTGTTCTCAGATTATGATATCAATTAGCCGAGAGCAACATAATAGGGTGAAACCATAATCATAAAAATGGTTGTCACACACATATACTTGTTTACAAGTATATTACATGATTGATACAACCATATTATGGTTGCCACAATCATGTAAATAGTTACTGTGACTATAATATTGTTAAAAAACTTTTAAAAATGTGTAAATGGTTATTTGTAAGTTTAAATGTATGTAAATAATATAATATGTTTGCCTATTTATCATTTTTTAGTTGTTTGATAAATAATTATGTTTTAGTGCAAAATTTATAATTGCTATGAACATAAAAATGTTAATAGTAACTAAAACATTGTTGAAATTTAATTAAAATAACAATTATTTGTGTATGACAACAATATATTGTTACAAAGAACACAGTATAGTTGACGTAACCATGCCGAACCATGTTTTTTTCTTTTTTTAATTAATTTATGAATATGTGTTTCAATACTTTTATTCAATAACATTTCTTAACTTGCTAACTTTGTGAATTATTAATAAATTTAAATTAAGCGAATTCATGGTCAAAACTGGTCTTCTTTATAAATCTAATCATTCATAAAATTATGTTTTTAAATAAAATGTACCAGTAAATATATATATTTTTTTAATTATTCCCCCTTTATTAAAGTAATTTTTATTTTTCCTTTGCATTTTTCCATTAATAGAACCCCCTAGAATCTTACAGAAATTACATGCAATAGATACATGTTATTTTCCGTTCGCATTTTTTTTTTTTGTTTTTTTTTTTTTTTTTTTGTTTGTTTTATTTTCACCACTTGATTATTCAGTTTAATGATGTCGCGCATATATATTCAACCACAGTATAATACAGACATTAATCTTTATTGTCACATTTACACTCACTCAAAATATGCAATATAGAGGCCTTCCTGAAGGCCTTATTTTGCAGATACAAGGACACTCAGCCGTATTGAAAAATCGTTTAAATTTTTCACGGCGTGTCATTTGGAGTCAAGGACTTGCATATTCGCTTCTGGTAGATGTCTATTAAAAGGTCTTCCGTTAAAGGCCTGTATGGAGACCTGCCACTTAATTCCTAATAGAATATCGACATAGCAACTTCTACTAAAAGCCCTGAAAAATAAATCCTAATTGAAGGTCTGCTGTAGGAAGCCTTCATAGAGAGTTATTAGGGAAAATATTCTTAATGAATTGAGCATAAAACCTAAAGAATGGACTTTTAAGAATCACGTGTATAAACTATAGTTTTATTTATAAAAATCTATTTCACGCGAACTTCACTACATAAAATTTTATAAAATACTAAATTGTTAAGACGATTTTGTACCTTCTGCTAGTTCTATGTAACGGTTTATAATAAAGAGTGCAAAATAAATATTATTGTAGAGAATAAATGCAAAACCAATCATGTATGAATTTTAAATAACCTTATTTTGCAATGCAATTTTGAATGTGTATGAAATTTGTTTAGAAGTAGAAGCAACTCTTTCTAGAACATCTTCTGCGAGAAGACAGAGTGAAATAAGTATCGGATCTTATACAATGAGCAAACTGATCTTTTAGAAGGCCTACAAAGTGAATTCCTAGCCTTTTTTTCCGTTGATTATGCATGACGAAACACAAATACACATATACTTGTCATAAAAACACACACACACACCTATTCATATTAGGATGACTATCAAAACAAATAGGAGAGATATATTCAGCTGTTCCGAATTCTATATACCCTTCAATAAAGTATACCTTAAGATATTAGTAAAAAACAAGTAACAGAGCTTCACCAAATTATACTTTAAAATAAAATTTAAAAAAAAAATTTTTTTCAAAATTTTTTTTCCAAATTGTTTTTTAATTTATTATTATATATTAGTGAAAAAAATGTATGACAAAAAATTTTTTTTTCAAAAAAATTCAAGTTTAAAAGTATTTTTCCCGATTTTGAACCATGGTAGGTCCAACTTACTCGTTGCAATGGACTTTGAAATATCTATCATTAGATATACATATTGTCTATATTTATGACTTAGTAATCGAGGTATAGATCAAAAATAGAGGCTGCCCCGATTTTTTCCTTATATGTATCTCAGTCATTTGTGAGCTGATTTTCTCGATTTTAAATAGCAACCGAGCCGGAAGAATTCCTGATATATTAATGTATGAATCATGTATGTAAGTTATTTGGGGGCTACGGAAAGTGGATTTCAACATACAGACAGACATACTTTGTAGGGTCGCAAATGAAAAATGTAGGTATAAAAATATGGTTGAAAAAAAAAACTCGGGTTCACAAATATATTTCCCGATTTTGACCCATTGTAGGAAAGGTCTTCGAAATATCTATCATTAGATATCAATATTGTCTATATAAATGATTTAATAATCCAGATATAGATCAAAAATAGGTAAAAATCAAGGAAGTCGAGGTATTTGTGGGTTTTAAATAGCAGACGAACCGAGACTATAGCGGATATATTGATGTGTGAATCATGTATTGTAAGTTATTTGGAGGCTACGGAAAATTAATTTCAACATACAGATAGTTATATGGACTCCGCTATTTATAACGATCCAGAATATATAAACTTTATGGGGTCGCAAATGAAAAATTTAGAAATTATAAGGACAAACTTATGTATATATACCCTTGAAGATATATTTAGACTGATATGTGTAGAGTTATATTCTTTCATCACAACTTGTGCAAATTTCCACCTTTAAGAAAGAAAAAAAAATGTTTAAAGGTCAAATTTTGTTTAACATATTTTGCTTTATATTCATCATTTGGTCACAAATGGCTTAAGATAGATATTTCATAATAACTTCGAGAAAATATGAAAAATTTTTAACAAATATTAAAAAAAACAAATTTTTAATTTTTGAACAAAAATTATTGGTCAAAAATGGGTTAAAATGCTTACTTTTATAAAAAGTTTGAGCCAGTTATACCTAATGTGAAGCAAAATAAGGAAAGGCTAAAACCAACATGTTTAAAGCTTTATGCCTAAGCAAAAAGTGCCCTCCTAATGTCAATGTAGAGGAAACAAGTTTATTTAAGCACATGTTTTCTTTTTTTTACCATATGTGTATGTGTGTCTGTGACTCTATTAACATACATGCTGCTAATACTACCCCAACTACTAAATAGTTAAAGCAGCGACTAAGAGATTAGGGACCCCAACTAAACGTTGCACAGTAAGGTCAGTAGCAAAAAAAAGTGATAGTAAATCTGGATATTTTAAGCTACAGGTCCGATTGCAAAATGGTATATAAACGAATCGTAGAGGAAAACCTAGCCTTAAATAAAATGACATTTCGGACCACCTTGTTACAATACAAGGTGTGATACAGGGTTTTAAAGTCCACCAGCTCTGGTTCGATTTAAAAATTTCTTATTAGTAATTTTTGAAGCCAGTTCTTATCAAATATATCTTTTAAACTATATAAGATTACTTAGAGAAATAAGCAGAAATTTCATTACCTTCCCACTTGCTTTATTACAAGTATCAGTCATAGAAATCTGTTGCTATTTATACAAGGTACAAGCTGCACAAAGTTTCCCTAACCAGATGTGGTCAACTTTGACACTCTGCATCTCACCTTGTATTCTAACAGGGCGATCACAAATGTTATTTTCTTAAAGCCCATATCCCCCACTACGATTCGTTCATATAGCATTTTGCAATCATGTCAGTAGTTTAAAATATTCAGATTTACTACCACTTTTTATTGGCAATTGACCCCACTGTTAGTTGGATACCAAAACAGAAAAAGCAAACGTATCATTGAGTGAGTAAAAAAAAGTGCATAAACAGCATTTATATGCAAAGTAGTTGCTATTGTTTGTGGCGTTGTTGCATGTCGTTGTTGCAGGGGTAGTACATACATGCATACGTGACACCACTACTAGCAGTAGTAGTTATTAAGGGTAATTTAAATAGAAAACACAAACTGAGCAAATAAATTGACAAAACTAAAATAAAAATAATGAAAAAATATGTTATAAAAGCAAAAATTCATATAATGAAGTTGCAGGGACGGCAAATGAATTATTTATTCAGGCATAAATATTAATCATTATGTGTGCCTGTATTTGTTTTGCTACTGAACATTTGTAAACACTTATAAGTTAATTTTAGTTTTAAAGGAAAATTATAATATAAGTATTTAGAATAATGTTTAAGTTATGAGATTCAGTTCAAAAGTCTAGGCTAACTTAACCCTCTAATGCCCAAGCATACCCAAAGCACTCATCGCAAAAATACCAATAAATGCAAATATAACTGATTTTGCTTTTCAAAAACTCATGTAACAGTTGCTAAAAAACGCACTTAAATTATTTTAAAAAGCTTTCAAAGTTATTGAAATAAAATGTGAGTTATATTTCCATTTATTGAGTGCCTTGAGGCATGCTTAAGCATTAGAGGGTCAACCGATGAGTTTTTACCAAGAAGAAATTGAATAATCTACAGAAATTAGACAAATATGACTTATGGAAAAAAATAATCATTTGGTACAACATTTAGAAAGCTCTCTCTAGAATAAATAAAGGCAAGACATTATAATTGAAGGTGGCACAGCTAGTATTCTTCATAACATATTACAACAATTTGATTGAGTTGCATTGACATATCACGACAATTGATTTTGAGTTAACATAGCAATACACAACACCATTTTTCAGTTATAACAACATATTAGAGCAAGACATTTTTAATTACATTGATTACATCATGCTGTCTTGCTATGTCCTTTGAAATATATAAGCGGTATTCACAATCTTGTGCATTTGTATTGTAAATTTATGCAATGGTGTATTTCTGTATATTTTGTTAGTGTAAAGTAAAAAATGCATTTGCACAAGATTTTAAACTCCGCTATGGAATTTTTTGTAGAACTTGTTCCACGAATCATTGCACGAAATTTTTTATTTCTTTTTTGGTATGTTTCTCATCTGCAATTGTGCGAGACGAAGTGGCAGGGTATTTTAAGAGTACATTTAATACCTTTTTAGCTTCACTAAGTAGAACTCTATATATCATAATATGCCTTTCTCAGATTATGATATCAATTAGCCAAATGCAACATTATATGGTAAGTAATTCATCATATAAGTGGTTGTTACAAACATATACTTGTTTACTGTAACCATATATATGAGTGATACAATCATGTGAATCGTAAATTAACCATATTATGGTTACCACAATCATGTAAATAGTTGCTGTGACTATAATATTGTTAAAAATCTTTTAAAAATGCACAACTATATTTTTTCTCTGCGTGTAGATAAACTGGTTTAATTTGGCAGCTATTTTAAAATATTACGGATGTGAGTTACAATTCAATGAGTAAAAACTAAAATTTGTCTCACTTTCTCCAACATTAACAAAGTGAGTGAGTGGTGGTGGCCTTAATCACCCTGCTAAATGATGCCAACCGCAATTAAATTTTACGCCAATGAAAGTTATAATTCTTTAAACGAACACAAAAAATTGCAATTTAATAATAAAAAACCCCCTTTTTCAGTACATTTCTGTATAGTACTTTGTGTGTCATAACACTAGTTGCTAGACGCAAAGAATTTGTATATTTTCATAAAAATTCTTAAAATAATCAAAAAGATTACGCATTGTGTAAGACTTTCTTTTAGTAGTTGGTGGCATATTTAGTAGTTGACTGTGGTTTGCTTATTGAAGTTGTCCTCGTAGTCGTTAAGTAATTTTTATGTGTTTTTTTTATGTAAAAAACAATTTGTGGCACGCTTAAGTGCGTGTTTGGCGCCAGTGTCAATAGCAACACAAATAACTTGAATTTTCATTTCATACAAAATTTTTATTTATTTAATTCTATTCCGCAAAGCAAATACAAACAAATAAAAAATGTTAATTGCCAATATTGCGTACACAGTAAGCTGATAATTAAGGGTACAGTGGTGGGTTTAAATAAAGTAACACACAGCATCTAAGTGTTAACATGAGTTAATAGTAAATTAAACAATACCGTACCGAATCTAATACTTATGTGACAATAAAATATTATATGGGGGGTAGGATCAATTATGGATCGATCCTCACAAAAATCATTTTCGGAGGGGGACCTAGTATGGGGACTAGGGACAAATGTTTACCGATTTTCGCCATACTTTACAGTCGTCTGTGCAAATGTGTTGATGTATCCAATTTTCACTCACCCTTCATTTAAAATTTGTGTAGCTTAATTTTGGTTAAATGGCTATGTAAAACCATTAAATCCAGAAAAACTCACTGTTTGGTGCGCTTTATGAGCCGGTGGAATCATTGGTCCATATGTCTTCCCAAATAACGAGCGGTATAGAGGATGTTTACTAACTTTTTTGTGCCTCAATTGGAAGGCATTAGTATTGCATACATATGGTCACACAGCGCGCAATACAATCAATTTACTCAGATAAATCAGAAAATATCGAGCACTTCGAAGCGAATATTCGACGCGGTTACGCCATATACGCGCTAGCCGCGACAGCCACATACCCGAAATCATATTTAAACATAAATTCCATAAATATAATCATTAATAATTGTATGAATAAGCGATTTTACATCATTCATTTATAAAATTTGAACTTTAAACCTCTATAAAAGGCAAACAAAAAAGAATTTAAAGTTTTTGAGGAACTTTAAGTTTAGTTTGATCCTAAAGAACCTGTGGGCCAAGTTTAAACAAGTTTGGAAGGAGAAGGGTCCAATGCATTGTCGTAAATATTTGTTTCTTCCCTATAATACGTTTTTAATCAAAGTGAAAATTATCAATATGCAAGTAGGAAGTCTTAAAAAATAATTTTTTTATAACAAATATTGAGAGTATTTTGCATCTACACTCAGCGAGTAATTTTGTTTTGCTGTAGCACAGTGGATTTAACACTTCATTTGTACAAAATTAAATTGGTTTGTCATCAGAAAATTATTATTATTACTTTCTTTGAATACTAGTATTAATTTAATTACATTTTTTTAACTATTCTTAAACAATATTAAGTAAACATACTTTTAAACAATTTGAAAAATAGTGTGCAAAATTGCCTCACGCACTGTCTGCAGTTAGTATATTTGTACATTAAAGAATCAAATAACTAAACATCGAGACTAAACTTAACTTAAGTATCCAACATTGACTGTAACCAATGCCACTACTATTACTACTACTACCTCTTATTGTATATACATCATACCCTCTCCCCCACCCCCTTTCCGACCCATCCAATACTCGTATAATTGTTGTATAACACTACAATAATAACAATAGAAACCAGCAACAACATTTTAAGTTTGTTGCTAAAGGAAGAAGACTACGAGGACAAGAGTACAAAATAAAAAACACGATAAAACTAAATGCTGTAAATGTAGAAGAAAATAAAAATAAGTAGAAAAAAATAAAACAGGAAAGAAAAAACTTTGTCCCTGATAAAATTATTTTTTCTTCTTGTTTTGTACTACTATTATAATGTTTTATCCTCTGTTGCGATGTTTTGAGCTCTTGTACATGTCTGCTTGCATCAGAGATGAAATGATGATGGGTACTTTTCCAAGTACAATTTTAAACTTAAGGTGCGGTTACTCAAAAATGAGTAATCACTATTTTTTAGCGCAAATTCGTTTGTTGTTAATTGCTCCAACAGGTATTTTGTATCAGCAAAATAAAGCTTAAAATATACTGTGATTTGTCCAAATTATAATAAGTTTTTCAATTATTTAAAAGAACCCAGGAACATTATCAGAACTTGTTCTAAAATAACTTGTTCTAGAACGAGTGTAGTTAGATCCAACATCGCTAGACAAGGAACTAGCGATGTTGGGATTCTAAAGTACTTCTATAAGGTTTTTAAGGAAACAGACTCCTTTAGACTCCCAATAGCGTTCCACAGACTAAGTTCCAGAAATAATTGCAACATTGCTAGTTTGTTCTAGACTATTTCTATAAATCCCTTATTAGTTCCTAAACAACTTTATGCCAACGGTTTAATAACTTTGATTTATTTTGACATTCCGTTTGTAATTTCTACATTTTTCATTTGCTATTTAAATTGAGAAAAATCGGCAACCAAATTGATGAGATATAAGGAAAGATCCACGACTATCTCGATTTTGTAACTATTTTTTTTTTTTTTATCAATATTTGAATTACTAAGCTAAAGTGGATATCTAATGATAGACATTTCAAAGACGTTTCTAACGACGTGGTATATATCAAAATTTAAATCATTGAAAAATTTGCTCCATTTTTTTTTTGAGGCTAAAGAATCTACTTCTTTTTGTAAGCTTATCTAGTAATTCCGTCTAATTACATTTGAATGAATGCTTATTATTCAATATACCAATACACAAATATAAATCTGTGGTCAAAAACTGACAATTGAAGCAAAGGCAGCATATCCATTTGAGATAAGGACTAAGATCGAAAAAATCTTAACATTCATATATCTTAATAAAAATGAAACCTTTAAACTTACAGTTTTTTTTTTTTTTATTTGATTGAAATTATTATTACAATTTACAAAAAAATATTCTTTTTATAGTTCTAATCAATAGTGATGAATTTATGAACCTTTTCCGGAAACCCTTCCATTAAGGTTTTTGTTGAGCTTTCTGTCACTTTGTTCGAACAGGTAGTCCATCACCGTTTAAAATCTACCACACTTTTGGACAACTTTTTTGTGCTCTTCAATTCTCTTTTAACAAGAGCTCAATATCTCTCAACTGGCCTTATAGGATTTGCCTCTCTTGGCACAAATACCACATTATTGTTCTTGTACCACTCAAGACCTTGCTTACCATAGTGACAGAATGCCAAATCAGGCCAAAAATAAGTGGACATATTAAGAAGTCTTATAAATGGAAGCATCTTCTTCTGTAAACATTCCTCAATGTAAATTTCGGTAGTTATAGAGCCCTTTGTAACAAATGTTTGGCTTCTTTTGTCGCAAATGCATATTGCTTGCCATACCAAGAACTTTTTGGGAAAATTTTCTGCTTTGGGTTCTAAACTTTTCTACAACATTCCCTCGAGCATCAGCAACATAAAAATCTTGACGTTTCGTCATCCATTATGCAACAGGTATATTTTTTGTATAAAATTCGACTTCAATTTTCGTGTCTTTGACCTCTAAATTTTTAGCAGAGTTCCTTTTTGAGCATTGTATGTTTTGCAACCTGCATTGGCTTTAACTTTTCGTACCAAATAGTCCGAGTACTGAGCTAACCGGACTGCTTTCCTAGCGGATGTGTTGGGAGCTCTTTTGAAAAGGCTTTTAATTTATTGGCTTTAGAAACATCATGTGGACCATTCCTTCTACATGAACCAGGTTTTCCGGACAAGTTCTGCCGATACTATTTAATAACATTGAATTCAGTTTGAAGGCAGAGCTGCTTTGATTGTTTGGCCAACTTTTTGTAGAACCAAGTTGGGTTTTGTTGAAAATATTTAATAATTTTAGTATGCACTTTTTCTCGTCACTCATTTTAATCAGATTAACAACAAATTAACATAATTGACATTAAACATAATAACTGACATACTCTACAAAGATAATTTGAAAAAAAAAAAAAAGATACTTGGGTTAAAAGTATTAATGAAAAACGTGTGTTAAGAATTTTACGATCTCAGTCCTTAGTTACCTTTGTTTTGCTCTTATTATGAGATGGTCAAATCTATCAACAATACTACCATATATTTATATGGTATGGTCCAGTTACAGGAGACACAAAAACGTTCTTCAATATCCATTAAATATTTTTGAAATCTGTAGTTTAAATACTTATTTGGAATAATTTATAATTCCTAATAATAAGATTTTAGAAGCATTTTTTATTACATATTTTGTAAGGAATTGAAATCTTCATTTTCATAAAAAGTGGCATTAGCACGAATCTGACGATATATACAATTCATTTAGGAATTGCACAAATATACTAGATATGTTGGAAATAATACAACATTGCTTTCTGCTTCAAAATTATTTTTCCAAAACCTTTTCAATATGATTCTCTATTATGTATGTTTAAGAATGTTTTCGGTAAAGTCTAATTCTATAAATGAACCAAAAAAACAGTAAACGTTCTTCATTTGCTTCTTGAAACTAGTTTCAAGTGTGAACATTTCAAATAAATATCACTGATGAATAACTAGTTTTAGAACTGTTCCTAAGAATATGCGTTAAAATGGATCCTGGAACTAGTGTTGAGGGTGACAATTTTAAACAAAAATCATTAATTAAAGAACTGGTTCTGGAACCGTTCCAAATATCGTGTACTAGCTCCACAACATTGCTTTAGAACCAGTTCTGGAGGTGACAATTTTAATTATAAATCATTGTTCGCAACTCCAAACTAGCTAAACCAAATTCGTTGTGATTTATTGTCAATCGAATTATTTGATTATATCCATAGATACAATCGCCTCAACTAAAATTGTTCAGCCACAAAGGAATCAGTCATTTAGACGGAACCAATACTATTTTATCTGTGTGACAAAAAATTAGAGAAACATATTTATTTAAAATAGGAAATTAAATTTTTCTAGTAGGTCGACTTAATACAAATTGAAATTATTAAGATCTGAAAGGAATTCCCGAGAAGGAACAGATTTGTTTAATATTTACCTTGAACAGAAAAAGTCCGAGAAATTAGGAATTCTAGTCTATTGTCAGTCATAAGTTCTCTTCGCTTTGAGCAGTTTAAGCCGGTTACTAATATGTAAAAACAAAATCTTTATATTTAAGTAATTAAGTAGCTCTATTTTGGTTAGTCTAACCATGAACTAAATTGTATACAGAAAAATTTGGTACCTTTTCCTTCCACACAAATCCAAGTACAAGTACGTGTATCCCATGAATTTTTCTGCTGCCGCCTTTAATGTTGAAATGTATCTACCAGTAACACACAGTAAATTATAATGTTGCGCTGTATTGTGTTCAGCGATACAAATCTTTTAAAATTTAGTTACCAAGTCAAGAGTAAATTTTGAAAAGAAAAAAAATATTGTTCAAGAATGAGGGAAAATGTTACAAAATGATTGCACGAGTATAAAAGAAAATAAGTTTAAACAACTTTTCTATTAAAAAAAAAGCAAAACATAAACGATACAGGAATTTGTATTTTTCTTTACATTTTTATTTTAATATTGTAAAAAAAAGTACTATGTATTTGAAACTAAGTTTCATGCAATAGATTTAAGATTAAAATAATACAATTTCTTTACGAACAAGATTGTTCGGTGAAACAATCGTTTAAAAGAATTTATGAGGAAATGTGATTTTATATATTAAGTTCAGTTAAAAATTTGAATGGATTTCAAAATAGAAAATAGATAAAAAGTAAACATTTTGAGAGAATCATTCAAAAAGAATGTATGCATTTAAGCCTAATGAAATTTATAAAATCCTAAAATGAAAGGTCTATTCCTAAATTTCGGAAAATTTTATAAATTTTAGAAATTATATCTTAAAACAAATCATCATTTACTTTGTTTTTCTACGCCATAATATCATTTTATTGATTTTGTTTTCACATAAGTATGTATTTAGCTCAATTAAAAGTACAACATAACGTATGATTAATATGTGGAAATAATAAAAAGTCCATAACACTCATACGTCATCATGTTCATCATATACATATTTATACCTTTATTTCAAACAAATAAATAACAAAAAAAAAAAAAACATTAAGAAGCAGTCAAATAAGGACTGAGATCGAAAAAATCTTAACATACATATATGTTAATAAAAATTAAACCACTAAACTTACAGTTTTGATTTTTTTAATTTATTGAAATTATTATTACAATTTACAAACAATATTATTTTTATAGCTCTAATCAATAGTGATGAATTTATGAACCTTTTCCGGAAACCCTTTCATTAAGGTTTTTATAGAGATTTCTGTCACTTTGTTCGAAAAGACAGTCCATCTCCGTTTAAAATCGACCACACTTTTGGACACCTTTTTGTACTCTTCAATTCTCTTTTAACAAGAGCCCAATATCTCTCCACTGGCCTTAGCTTAATACAGTTTGGAGGATTTGTCTGTATTTGGTACAAATACCACATTATTATTCTTGTACCACTCAAGACCTTGATTAAAATAGTGACAGCATTCTTATGAATGGAAGCATCCTCTTTTGTAAACATTTATTGATGTAAATTTCTGTATTTATAGAGTTCTTTGTAACAAATGTTTGGCTTCTTTTGCCGCAACTGCATATTGCTTACCATGCCAAGAACTTTTTGGGAAAACTTTTCTACAGCATTCCGTATAGCATCGGCAACATAAAAATATTGACCCGGAAGCTGCGAAAAATTTTCCGTACGTACGTTTCATCATCCATTATGCAGTAGGATTTTTTGTATAAAATTTGACTTAAATTTCCGTATTCTGTCTTTGGCCTCTAAATTCAGGAACTTTTTGAACCTTGTATGTTTTTAAACCTGCATTGGCTTTAACTTTTCGTACCAAATAGTCCGAGTACTGAGCTAACCGGACTGCTTTCCTTCCGGATGTGTTGGGAGCTCTTTTGAAAATGCTTTCTATTTATTGGCTTTAGAAACATCATGTGGACCATTCCTTCTACGTGAACCATGTTTTTATCTCCCTGACGGCAGACCTTTGATTGTTAGGCCAACTTTTTGTAGGACCAAGTTGGGTTTTATTGAAAATATTTAATAGTTTTAGTACGCACAGTTTTCTAGTCACTCATTTCAATCAGATTAACAACAAATTAACATAATTGACATTAAGTAACTGACATGCTTTACAAAGGTAACTTTTGATAAAAAAAAAAATCAAATAATACTTGAGTTAAAAGTTTTAATGACAAACGTGTGTTAAAGTTTTTACGATCTCACTCCTTATATACAACAATATGCTTTATGTCTAATTATATCTTTTTAAAAAAATAAAATAAAAAAATCCATATTTAAGCAGCTATTATGCTGAATCCTGTAATACAAACCAGACGTTTTATTTAAAAAAAAAAAAAACAACAACGATATTTTTGTATTACGAGTACATTTATTATTTAAAATACGTTAAGTGCCATACAAGAGAACATGCAATAAATTTATTATAACTAAAATTGTTTTATAAACAATAAATATTTAACAGGTATATCTTTATTAATTCACACAGACACTTACTCTACATACACATACACTCGCCTGCTTTACATATAAAACAAACTAACAACAAATAAAATTTAAACAAAATAAACACTATAAAAAAAAAACATGCAATGTTCACTGTCAGTCAGTCCGTCATTTTATCACACAAATAAACATAAAGAGTTCATGTTTATTGAATGATACTCAAATACAAGCATGTCATCAATAACGAAAATAAATTTTATAAAAAAAAAACAGAAAAAACATGACCGAAAAAAAATACATGTTAAAAATGAAAACAACACCCCACGACAATAATAATAGTAATAACAACAACAATACTTACATTGTGCATATGTATATTTACAGTTTTACACCAACATTACTATTCAAAATTCAAGCTAATAATGACAACAAAACCACCACAACAACTACATCAACTACAACGAGACAGAAGAGGTTAAACGAAAATAATAAAGTTAAGACCATCAGCTCAGCGTCGTCATCAACATCATCAGAGTCTTGTTTTTTTGTAATCATTAAATGGAAATAAACACCCACATAAATGCAAAATATTTATATGAATATTTTTAAGATTCTGTGTATATTAAGAGGTTATCAACCTTCTGTCAAAAATGTTCTTAAAAGTCTATTTATATCTGATCATTATATTTTTCTTTTAATTTAAATATAATTTTTAGCCAATTTATTACTTTTTTATAATGAAACTTGAACATAAAAGACCGTCCGTCAGAACTCAAAATTGCAATTTTTTAATAAGGAATGAGATCGTAAAATTCTTAACACACGTTTTTCATTACAACTTTTAACACAAGTATTTTTTTTTTTTTTCAAGTTACCTTTGAAAAGCATGTTAGTTTTTATGTTTAATGTCAATTATGTTCATTTGTTGTTAATCTGATTAAAATGAGTGACGAGAAAAAAGTGCGTACTAAAATTATTAAATATTTTCAACAAAACCCAACTTGGTCCTACAAAAAGTTGGCCAAACAATCAAAGGTCTGTCGTCAAACTTATTCCAATGTTATTAAACAGTAGCGGGAGAACTTGTAAGTTGATAAAAGTCCTGGTTCATGTAGAAGGAATGGTCCACATGATGTTTCTAAAGCCAAACAAATAGAAAGCATTTTCAAAAGAGTACGCAACACAACCGGTAGGAAAGCAGCCCGGTTAGCTCAGTAATCGGACTATTTGGTACGAAAAGTTAAAGCCAATGTAGGTTAAAAAGCATACAAGGCTCAAAAAGTTCCTGACAGAAACTCTGCTAAAAGACAGAGCGCGGAAATTGAAGTCAAATTTTATACAAAAAATATTCCTGCTGCATAATGGATGACGAAATGTACGTATGGACAATTTTTCGCAGCTTCTGGGTAAATTTTTTTATGTTGCAGATGCTCAAGGGAATGTAGAAGAAAAGTTTAGGACCCAAAAGCAGACAAAATTTCCCAAAAACTTCTTGGTATGGCAAGCAATATGCAGTTGCGGCAAAAAGGCCAAACATTTGTTACAAAGGGCTCTATAAATACCGAAATTTACATCAAGAAATGTTTACAAAAAATAATGTTTCCATTCATAAGACTTCTTAATGTGTCCACTTATTTTTGGCCTAATTTGGCATCTGTCACTATGATAAGAAAGATCTTGAGTGGTACAAGAAGAATAATGTGGTATTTGTACCAAGAGAGGCAATTTCTCCAAACTGCCTGGAGCTGAGTCCAGTGGAGAGATATTGGGCTCTTGTTAAAAGAGAATTGAAGAGCACAAAAAAGGTGTCCAATAGTGTGGTAGATTTTAAACGGAGATGGACAACCTGTTCGAAAAAAGTGACATAAAGCACTATAAAAACGTTAATGGAGGGGTTTCCGAAAAAGGTTCAAAATTTCATCACTAGTGATTAAAACTATAAAAATATTTTTTTTTTTTGTAAATTGTAACAATAATTTCAATCAAACAAAAAAGATTCAAAACTGTAAGTTTGTTTGTGGTTACATTTTTATTAACAGTCCTTACTACAAACTTTCTAAACTTTAAACCCACTGATAACTAAAATCAGAGTTTACTTCATTTTATGGCATCGTTTCTTAAACATTTTGGTTAACAAAAACTCTCAGTTAAAGCAGATTTTCTATAGAATATGAACGATAACTATCAGTTATCACTGATTTTCAAAAGAAAATTAACAATAACTCCTAGTTATCGCAGATTTTCTTTAGAATATTAACGATTGCTCTCATTTATTAAAACTGTTCTATAGATCACTTTCGGTTACTCTCCGTTAAAGCAACTACTTATTCTATAGAAAATTAATGAATCCTAGTTATCTAGGATATAGAAGTTTTCTATAGAAAACGATAACTCTCTGTTATCGAATAGTTTCATTTATATATTGACAATTTGCTATTAATGATTGTCTTTAACCCTCTAATGCTGATTACTGATTTTTCATTTCAAAAACTCTTGTAACAGTTGTACCAGTACTTAAATATTTTAAAAAGCTTTCAAAGTTTTTGAAATAAAAAATCAGTAATACTTGCATTTATTGTCATTTTTACTATGAGTGCCTTGAGGCATGCTTAAGCATTATAGGGTTAAGCTCTTATTTCACAAACATTTGGAAATTTTATGGAATTTTTTATTGTTATACAGAGATTTACTGTGACGAAACGAAAAATGTTTATGAAAAAATGTATTTTTAAACCTTTACTCTTCTGAATTCGATAATATTTGGTAAACATATTTAACAAGGCCATACTCAAATTAGAGTTTACCAGAAATTCAAAATTCGATTTAGTTTGGTTTTTATATGTAGATGCAACATACCTGTTATTACATATGTTATATTCCAACAACAAAAGTTCATATGATTGTTGATTATAATATTTTGTCCAGGTTGAACAATAACAACAACAACTTGAACCAATTTTAGTTGACAAGCCTACTCAAACAAATCCATTTAAAGTCACATCAAAGTCATTACAAATGGCTTACTATCACTTGAATGGCTACAACTTACGGCATTATAGAATTCTAAATTGCCTGGCATCTTCTTCCATTTAGCATACAAAAGGTCTAGTTAAAATTTTATAACACGTACTTAAAGATACACCTATGTATATATATATAGACATAAGTGTACTCACAATAACCAGCTACATTTGAAACATTATTTTCATGGAAGTCTATCTATGTAAGTATGTTGAGTAACCTAAAGATACATTAAATAGGAAGTATTTTCATACATACAAAAACTATAAAATCCAAATAATCTTTTATGACACACGCATACACATGCATATAAAGTACATACATATGTATATTAGGGGGCCACGTTTGTATGGAGTTTAAATAAGGTATCGATGTTCAAAACTAAAATTAAAGTTTTTTTTTTTTTTTTTTGAGAACGAAAATATGTTTTTTTTTTAATTTTTATGACTTTTTTCATTTTTTACGTAACTGAAATAATGATATCATGTGAAAGATCTATGAATGGCGCTTTCAGTTCCGTATCTGAGTTTTCGCGGAAAACCAAAACTATTCGAAGTTTTGTAATTTTGGCAAGAATTTATTGGTTTTTTTTTGGAATTTTGACATATAATTATTTATAGTTATTTGTTTAAATTATGCATAGCCAAACCCAGGGGCCGATGATTAATCGGCTTTATACACATACACAAAACAAGTTCACTCAGCAAATATTTTTTTTTGTTTTTGTAAATTCTTTAATACATGCATACATACCGTCGCCAGTAACTTAAAAACTTACTGAAACCAAAAAATTTAATTTAAAATTACAACATTAATATCACTGTGCGACAGCCCAAATTGTCGGGGGTTCTGCTTACCGGGAAAAGTTGTAAGACCATCTAAATGTCTGAATATCGCAAAGTGATGTTTAGCAATTTTTTTTGGATCCACCCTAATATATATACATAAAGTGAATGTGAATTTATCCCTCTGTATGTATGTATGTATGTATGTATGTTTGTATCTGTGAGTTAAAGGGCGTGTGTGCTAAATAAAAGTCATAAATTGCATACAAGATTGGAATACAAATAAATTATGTACACAAAACAGAAAATTCTAGGACAAACATACACATACATACATACATACATTTGTAATTTACATATAGCACAAATATTTTTGTCTATTTATTATAAATAGGTAATGAAAGGGACATTTTTGAAATTAGTTTTAGAATAGATTGTGTTTTTTTTTTTAATTTTAAAGTAGTTTAATTATAAAATTTACTAAGAAATTTAAATATTTATTAATATTTCAATTTTTGCAAAATTAGTTTTAATATTTTGTTGCCATGCGGACTTATACAAGGACCTTTCAAAAAAAAAAAAAAACATTAATGTCATTCAACAAAAACTTTGCGTCATGACACGCAATTTTATATTTATTATGGGGGGAAAAAATAGCTAAAATTAAATACACAAAAACAAACAGGCATGTGTCTGACGCCTAAAAGTATGCAAAAACTATTTAATAAACAAGCACAGCCAGCAGAAAGAAGTATGCAATGAAATATTTGTATTTTAATTTATGATGCGAGTATTTCATTATTACTCGTATAATGTTTCATTCTGCTGAAAAAAAATAGTATATAAAAAAAGAAAATTAAACATACTTACACGTACTTAAATGCTAAAACACACTCATTTACACTCAGTCACTTGCACACACGCACATAAATGGGCAGTAAGAAGGCTCCAAAAAAATAAAGTTTGATTTCAATTCAGAACAATTTTTTCTCATATTTTTTTTAGAGAATCAATATGCAATTTTGTTATCCCACGAAAGACATATCGAGCGTTTAAAAATATATATTTTTTTTTATTTTTATAAGAAGCATACAAATTTTAGAAATCTTATTTTGAATTTTAGTTAACAACATCAACATTTTGTTTTCTGTCAGTTTACAAATGGTGCCATCCTATTGTGCATAACCATTTACAGTTTTTCATAATAGACAATACAAACAAATATATAATGTACAGCTCAGCGGGAAACATATGCTGTAAAGAGGCCTTCCCCAAGGCCTTATTATGTAGACACAATGCCACCCAGCCGCATTGGCAAATCGTTTAAATTTAGCAAGGCGTGTCATACTCGCTTCTGTTAGAGCGCTGATAGAATGCCTACTTAAGAAGGCATATTATAAGGTCTTCCGTTAAAGTCCTTTAAGGAAACATGACGTGTCATGCCTCATAGATTGTCTTTATTGGAACTTTTATTAACAGACCTGAAAATGAGAGCCTAATTGATGGTCAGCTGAAGCAAGCATTTAAAGAGGGATATTAGGAAAAATATTCTTAAAGAATTAAGCATAAAACCTAGAGAGTGGGCTTTAAAGGATCACGTGTGTAGTTTTATATACAAAAAAACTGCTCCTCACGAACTTCACAACATACAATTTTATAAAAGACTAAACTTTTTTAAAGATTTTGTTCTTCCTCCTTTTTGTTTCCTTTAACGGTTTATAATAAAGTGAACAAAACAAATGTTATTATAGAGAGACAACATATAGGAACAATTGCAAAACCAATCAAGTTTGAATTTTAAATAAAGGTATGTTATTAACTACCTGATTTTGCATTGCAATTTTGAATGTTTATGCAATTTCTGTAGAAGGATAAGCAAAGTCCTTCTAGAATATATTCTCAGAGAAGACAGAGTTGAATGAGTATCGGATCTTATACAATGTGCAAACAGGTCTTTTAGAAGGCCTACAAAGTATAGACCTAGTATATTTCCCTGCTGGTTGACATTGCGTATGTTTGTCACGCGATATCATATCATAACACTTATTTATACACATGCTAGTATTTATTGTATCACAGTTATTTATTATGATTATTATTTCGCTCTGTTTGACTCTCTCTATTTCTCTGCTTATTTGTATATCTTGCTCACTCTTAAGTATGTATTTGTTGGGAATTATTACTGTATTGTTATGTTTATGACACGCGTAAGTGGTCTGAATTTTTTTTTTTATAGTCCTGTAGTTTTTAATGATTTCGTTTTATTGTTTTTGTAGCTTTTGGCCTGTTCTATTTTCGGAATGTTATTAACTAGTAACATACAGTCAGCGTCAAAAGAAATTGTACAACTTGTTTTTACATTTGAAACCTTTTGTTTACATATTAAAATTTTAATATGTAAATAAAAAAGAAGTAAAATTTTTAGAAGTAAAAATCAAGATTTCGACAAAAAAATTTACTATCCATGGTGGTGGTTCGGAGATGGTGTAAAACTCATATTTATTGATAGTTTGATGAACAAAACCGATTACCTAAACATTCTAAAAGAAAAATTGGAACCCATCGTTAGAAAACAGGACAATGATCCGAAGCATACCTCTAAACTTGTTAAAGAATGGTTGTTGTATCATACACAGAAACAACTAGATTACCCCCCACAGTCACCGGACCTTATTCCCATTGAAGATCTGTTAGAGCATTTGGAAAGACAGATCAGAAAAATAAATATTACCAGCAACGACTCTCTAAAGGAAATCCTGCAGGAAGAGTGGTCCAAAATTCCAACAGAGGTGACATCAAAGTTGATAGAATCAATCCCAAGGAGATTTAAAGCAGTTTTAAAAACCAAGGGATGTCAAACAAAGTACTAAATACGTTTTTTTTTCTAATTTCCCTAAACTGTACACTTTTTTCTGACGCGTTCAAAATGGAGTATTTTTTTGTTTTTGTTGTTACTATTTTTCTTGCTGTTGAACTAATTTTGTTTTTTGTTTATATATTGTAAGATAACAATTTAATATTTTGTTAAATATACTAGAACTGGAAAAAAAATAGTTCTTTATTATGTAATAAATCGTTTTAAAAGTAAAAACTACAAGGTGGCGCAAAAGTAAACTTCCGATGTTTTTTGGCTGTAATTAAAAAAAAAAAATTAAAAACTTTGATTCTTCTTGTGGATTATTTTTATTTGGTCTTTTAATTTTTTTTACATCAAGTCGAGAATATGATGTCATGTAAATGGCCGCCGCCACAGTTGATTGTCATTTGAGCCCTTTTTATGGCATTTTCCATCACTTTGGCCAAAACTTCCGGCGATAGGTCCTCACATTCTTGACGGATATTGTCTTTAAGAGCTGCAAGAGTCTGAGGCTTATTGACATAAACCCGCGACTTCAAAAAGCCTCACAAAAAGAAGTCTGGAGCGGTCAAATCAGGCGATCTTGCTGGCCAGTGCAAATCGCCAAAACGGGAGATTAGGCGCCCGGAAATGCATCCTTCAGCATATCGGTTGTGGCACGTGCAGTGTGTGCCATTTCACCGTCCTGTTGGAACCACATGTTTTCCAATCACAATTCATCAAGTTGCGGCAAAAAGAACTCGTTGATCATTTGGCCCGCGACGTCTTCGAAGAAAAAAGGTTCGATGACTCCTCCAGCGAAAACAGCACACCATACAGTGACTTTGAGCGGGTGTAATGGCTCTTCGTGGGTTACACGCGGATTTTCAGTGCCCCAGAAGCGTAAATTTTGCTTATTTACGTACCCGCTAAGATGGAAATGGGCCTCATCACTCATGATTATTTTCGATGAAAAATCATCTTCCTCTTGGTGGTGATTAAGGATGGCTTAAGCGTATGTTAGACGCGATTGGCGGTCAGCAGCTAACAGCTGATGCACCGTCTGGACTTTGTACGGAAACATCTTCAAATCTTGTACCAAAATTCGCTGTAAAGACCGTCGACTGATACCCATTTGCGTGGCACGTCGTCTGGTCGATGTCGACGGCGCTTCCATGACATCCTCGGCTACAGCCGCAATATTCTCTGCAGAACGGCTACTCCGGGGTCTGCCACGCCTGGCAGCATCTCGTGTTGTGCCAGTCTCTTCGAGGCGAGCGGCTAAACGTCGCAGTGTTTCACCAGTAGGCGTTGGACGGCCAGGAAATCTGCGACGAAATTCACGTTGTGCCAAAGTCACCGACCGATTATTGGTCAAATAAATAGTCAGCAATATTCCGCGTTCTGGAGCAGTGTAGCGTAACATTGTTTATTAATGTGTATTTCGCATGTGTTTACTACACAAATGTCAAAACAGAACTGACATTAGGGGCCAATCGCAAAATTTATAGCATTTTCTGATAGGAGGATTACTTTTGCGCCACCTTGTAGTTGTACACTTTCTTTTGACGCTGACTGTATATTTGTTTGCAAATAATAACTGTGTGCTGATGTTATTTAACCTGAATGGTTTATAATATATGTAAAATTCTTAATAATTGGTTTTTTATTACAAATTCCAACTAATTCTAAAGTAAAATCTTTACATCAGTAAGGTAATGAAACATAGCATATTCATTGGGTATCAGTATATTTAAAAATAAATACTTAAATATTTATAAATCTGTTTCCGTATGGAAGAATAGCTTAAGTCGAAAAAAGAAGTTTTGAAATATTTCCAATTTTGTGTAATTTTTATTGTTTCTTACAAAAAATCTGTAACCTTACATATTGCTAATATATTTATTAGACATCAAAGGTACAAGTTTTAAAAAAGTAATTGTTAATACAGAGGATTTAACACATTTTCTACTTAAGAACATTTTCGTTATCAAATCTCCTTTATGTCGACCTAAGCTACTCTTTCATATCACCACAAAAATATAATTTTCAAATGTCATGCTAAAGTTTTGTTTGTGCCATAAAATACATATGACCCACAAACAAACAAAGCAGCAAAATAATTGACACACGTACGAATATCATATGGAAGTGATTTGAGAGTTCTTGTTAGTTTTTTTTCCGAATAGTAGGGATACCTTTCCATTGAAAGAAAACATACTAATTTATTCACAGGCAGAGAAAAATATAGTTGTGCATGTTTACAGTAACCATTTCCACATTTTTAAAAGTTTTTTAACAATATTATAGTCACAGTAACTATTTACATGATTGTGGTAACCATAATATGCTTATCTTAGGATTCAAATGATTGTATCAATCATATATATGGTTACAGTAAACAAGTATACGTTTGTGACAACCATATTTATGATTAAAGTTTTAACATATTATGATGCTCTCGGCTTATTGATATCATAATCTGAGAACAACATTTTATGATATGAAGATTCATCATAACAATGATTGTCACAAACATATACTTGTTTACTGTAACCATATATATGATTGATACAATCATTTGAATACAACAAAACAGTTTTTGTTAAAAAGCTTTTTGTGGTAAGAAACAAATATTATTTGGCAAAAAAAGAGTTTTTTTTTTATTTAAATAATATATTTGTTCAAAAGTAATATGAAAAAGATATTATTTAGGAAAAATTTTAAGCCGGACAATGATAAATGGACTTCCATATCTATAAGCTTCCAACCAGAATATACAAATGTAATCCACGCATGTTTACACATGTCCAAAAACAGTGATTTTACAAAATATCCAAATATTATTTTATCTTCATTTCAACTGGTATTTATATACCTAAAGGCTTACACATTCCATAAATGTTGCCAGTTTCCTAATAATTTTCTATTAATAAACCATACCTATACAAAAATAAAATAAACGATAAAAACAAACAACAAATAAAAACCCTGAAAAAAAAAAAATACGTCAGAATGAAAATTAAAAGGAAAAACTCTTGAGTCATCAACATCGTCATCACCATCACCACCCATCCCACCATCATCATCGTCATTATCAATGTTGCTAGTTAAATAAAATGTAATGTATGTTTTTTTTTTTTTTTTTCTTTTTTCGTTGTAAATTTTACGTGTTATTTTTGTTTTCTCCTCTGTAGACTAGCGATAAATATACGTATTTTGTTAATGTATTTGTATTGTTAAGCTTTCCACAAAAATTAAGGTGATATTTCGGTATTAAGAACCCAGCAAACAGAAAGTTCTAATGGTTCATAGATAATGAAATTTTTCTTTTCCAAATGTTTTTTTTTTAAATCTTTAAGGACCTGATTAAGAAACATGAAAGGAAAATAATTTTAAAATTTTTGTATGAAAAACACTCAAAAATTAATTAAAAACTGAGTGATTTTCATACAAAAATTTTAAAATTGTTTTCGTTTCGTGTTTCTGAATTAGGCCCTAAATAAATTTAACAAAAAACTGCTATTTTTAAAAATCCCAAAATTTTAAAAGACTGAGTAAAGATTTAATTTCATGTATAATGTTTGCTGGTTAAATATTAGGCTACACATTGCATAATAGTTAGTCCTGCTGTATGTTATTTTTTTTTTATTATATACAACAATGATTTCCCTTTCAACTTTTAGAAAAATCTTCAATTCGTTTTATTGGTTTGTAAAGAATTGATTAAAACTTCATAGTTTGTATTAAATGACGTATGAGTGATATTAGTTATAATTAATATCATTCATACGCCGTCTTAACTAAACTAAAGTGATTAAATTCAGATCGAATTGCAACGATTTTTGTTTAGATTTATTTATTAATAGTAGTCACGGTTGACAACCTATCGAATCTTCTATTAAAAAAACTTCCCCTAAATGCATTAAACTTAATTATTTCCCCAGTATATTTTAAACAGCAAAGATAATTCCCATTCATAAACCCAACAAACCAAAAAATGATCCTGGCAGCTATAGACCAATTAGTTTGCTGAGCAATTTAGGTAAGCTTTTAGAGAAAATTGTACATTCGCGACTTAATCAATTCATTGAGGAAAATTCTATCCTTTCCAAATCACAATTCGGTTTTAGGAAAGAGCACAGTACAACACACCAGATAAATAGAATTAAAAATAAAATTATTAATAACATTAACACCAAACGTTCCACTGGTATGATACTACTAGATATAGAAAAGGCCTTTGACACAGTCTGGCATAAAGGCCTTTTATATAAACTACTAGAAGCTAATGTACCAAAATATTTGTGTGGATTAATCGACAGTTTTTTAGATAGGTAAATTCCGCACCTAAAGGAATAGCTAATGGTTTACCACAGAGTTCCGTATTATCTCCAATACTCTACTCAATCTATACTTCGGATTTTACAGCACCAAAAGATTTAGAAACAGCTTATTATGCAGATGATACTGCTTTGATCTCATCGAGCAAACTTACCAGCGCATTGCTTAAGAAAATGGAAAAGGCACTCTCAGCTTGCACTAAATATTTCCATAAATGGAGGTTTAAAATAAGCCCCAATAAAACTCAATCTATAATTTTTCCATATAACAAATCTAAAAGAATTCCAAGAAGACAAATATACATAGGGAATGAGCACATCCCTATAGATAATTGCGTTAAATATCTAGGTGTGATCTTAAACAAAAAGTTAATTTTTAGAGAACACATTAAACAGACGTGTCAAAAAGCCATCAAAGCTATAAGATCGTTATGGCCCCTTCTGAATAAACACTCTTATTTGAACGCCAAAAATAAAAATCTACTTTATAAAAGTATTATAAGACCTATTTTAACTTATGCTAGCCCTGTTTGGTATACGGCTGCAAATTATCATCTAAAACGTTTGCAAATTATCCAAAATAAATGTTTAAAAATAATAAATAACAAAAATTGGAAAAATCCAACTAATATTCTACATCAGGAAACTAAATATGAAAAAATATTTGATTTTATAACAAGACTAAATAGTAAGTATTTCGAAAAAGTTGAAAATTCCTCGTATCCACTGATTCGAGAATGTAGACCACTTATCTGAATTAATATTGAATCATCAAACTGAAAATCGTAATTTTATGAAAGACTATTTTTAAAAATAGACTATTCATAAAACTACATATTTTCTGTACATGTTTGACTTTCTTTTCCATTCAAATAAAGGTTTTCTCCCTATTTTTGCCTTTAAATGTATCAAATATCTAAAATTATTTCTTATAATTCCATTATGTTATTTGCTGTAATATCTAATTGATAAAATCTCAAAATTTTGTATATATTGTAAATAAACCAGTTAATAAAGGATGAATAAAAATCAAATCAAAAGTAGTCACGGTTAAACTTTTCTCTTGTATACATAAAAACCCTACTAAAACTAATATTTTTTAAATAGGATTTATCAAGAAAGACTACACCGATTGTAAAACAAGTTAAATTACCATATCTGCTGGGTAGAAAAGTTATTAAAAATAAAAACTTTAAACAATTGGCAACTTGAAATGCATTTTCTACCCTGCCTAGGGCGTCATCAACAATCTTTATTGTCAAGGTCTATTGTAAAATTCCATCTATTTAACTTACTATTATTAGGAATTAGAATATGGGAAGGCAATTGTCTAAAAATTTAGTATTCAGTTATATTCTTTGAATTGTTACAGATTAATTATAATAAATGAATTTAAGCCTAATTAAAAATGTACTTTCAAATTATATAAAATATAATGTTCAAATAATTACCAAAAATCTATAAATTAAAAAAAAAGCTTTAATTAACATTTGTCAATCGCTGTTAAATTACCTAATCGCACTGTAAACAAGTTATTAGAAAAACTTTAAATACATCGTTTACTAAGAATCCTATTATTTCATCTCGTGTCCTGAGTAAACTTAGGAAGTCGTAAAATTATAATCAGAATGCCACACAGCATAATAGACGCAAATGTAGGATTGAAAAACAAGCACACGATGAAGTCTCTGCGAAAAACAAATAACAAAATACATTGCTGCTGGACATGACTTTTACACAACGAATTACATTTTTAAAATAAACTTAACCTTCATCTCCTTTCTTAAATAAAACATACGTTGTTTACCCTGGTGTGTGGATTTTCACACATACGATTTTGCGCTAGCAACATATTTATATTTTTTTTATCTGTAACTTCTAATTCAATTATTATAATATTAGTAGGTGGTGAGTAAAAAAGCTAGTTTTTAAATAGAAATATAATTAGACTTTTTAAATGAATACAAATTGATCTAAGAAAGGACAGTAAAATGTTAATAAACCCAGTATTATAAGCTTATTAATGGTTTATGCTTAAAGTGGAATGAAAATACAAAATTTAAACATACTACAATTCAGATTACTAAGGCCACTCCAATAGATTACTACATTCCAAAGTTCAGTACAAAAAAACATTCAAAATGACTACACTTTATATAACTTAGAGACACTAAAGTGTCAGTTAACTTCACACTAGATTACCAGGAATGTGTAAAGTAACTAAAGAGCACATACGTGTTAAATGACCCAAAATATATAAATTGGAGCCAGGCAAGTGAAAATTACTGTATATAGGAATGCATTGAATACTTGTAAAACTGCTGGCTAATTTAATCTACAAATATTAAATCAAATTTAAATATTGCACGTGTTGGTGCTACATTTGGTATTTAACCCTCTAATGCCAATTTCTAAAAAAATTTGCTAAAAACAAAATAATCAATAGTTTACCTTCTACACGCAGAAAAAAAATATATATGAAATATTCATGTGAATCGTAAATTAACCATATTATTGTTACCACAATCATATATATAGTTACTATGACTATAATATTGTTAAAAATGTTGAAATGGTTACAGTAACCATGCACAAATGTTGAAGTGGTTACAGTAACAATAGCCAACTATATTTTTTTTCTGCGTGTAGGTGGGAAAAACTAAATGGGAGCCTTTGGCACAATTGGGGCTTTAGAGATTGAAACATAGTCGGGTTTTAGGTAGTATGGATTGTAAATTTTTATTGAAAACAACTTTTCTAGTTGTTCATCACTCAAATCAGATAATTTGAAATGTTTGTTCACTCGACCAGCCATTTCTTAAAATTTTATATAAAAAATTGCAAATCAAAGCACTGAAAACCAAACAACATTTTGCTATATGAGGGAAAAACTAGAGGCAGCAAAACTAGCCTGCAATGCCCAAGAGTGCCTGAAGGCACTTATCGATAAATCACGTCTCTAAAGAGTATATAATATAAAATGATTGCAATCGGGAAACTTTAAAATATTTTAATCAACGTATGATAACACAACATGGACTTTCCACGTTTAAGACGTTCAAAGTCTTATTAAAATATTTATGTACGTTTCTTAGAAACTGTTACAAGAGTTTTTGAAATTAAAAATCAGTTATATTTGCATTTATTGGCATTTTTGCGATGAGTGCCTTGAGGCATGCTTAAGCATTAGAGGGTAAAAGTCCAAATTAAAAACTTTAACCACAACTTGAGAAATTTTCTTAGAAATGACAGATTTATATCCAGGGTTTTTTTACGCGTGTAGCAGTTGCAACAATATTTATGTTCAAAACTAAAGCATCAAAACAATGGCATCATTGTCAGATAAATTATTTCTATTGGCAACACTGTGCATATGTATTTAAAATAAACAAAAGTGAAGCAACCGTGTGAACTGACAATTTTTGTTGGCAGATAAATTTATTGTTTGACAATTGTCTGACAATGAAATTGTAAGGTTTTCTTACAATCGTCTAAACTGACAATTTACCTTTTGCTAATAATATGTCATTGGCAGTACATTGCGAGCACATTGCCAGATCTGACAACATTGTAAAATCTGACAACCGTGTGTACGTAGCTTAAGTTAAATTTGGCAGCTAAAAGTGGTTGTAGGTCTCAAGCTAAAATTAAAAACAAAAGCTCCAAAAAAATTGCAAAGTTTTGCATATCAATCAATTGTTAGACACACACTGTAAAGGGTATTTAAGATTCGCAGTAAACTCTAGATTCTTAAGTAGTTCCCTATTATTTAATATACGCATACATACGTAAAAATAAATACATATTTGTGCGTGTGTGTGTGTGTGTGTGCCTCACCTACAATACTGTGGAAACACGTTCTTCCTATAGATTATATTTAATGCCTACCAAAAACAAATATAGCACAAGTTTCCTATACCAAAGTCGAAACAGACGACGCCAGGCACATCGTAAATCACAAATGCGCCCAACCATCGCAACTTTTCGTTTTCCTCTCAAAGTATGCCTGTCTTGCAGAGCATTCATGTTGAACGTGGCTCAACAACAGCACCAGCAGCAGGATAATGATGAAAATGGTTTTTGGATTTTTTTTTTTTTTGTTTAAATGCTCATCGTGTATGTACTTATATGAAAGCGTGTGAAACTTTATTGTAATGAAGTATTTTAAGTTTTTAATGTATGTACTTCAGCTGCATAAAATGTTTACAATTTTAAAGCATAGCTAAAGGTTTTTGGTAATTGTAGATTTATAAAAACTTAAGTTGCAGCTGTCAAAAAAATTTTACCTAAATTACAAATTTACTTGCTTTAAACTATCAGAGTTCTCTTTAAATCAATTTAAAAGTTCTGAAATCATGTTCATAACTCTACGTGTAAGAAGTTTTTGTGCTTTTCTGTTGTTCATATTAGAACTCATATAAAATAGCTTTATCAAATTGAAAATCAAATTAAAGCCATAACAATTGCTCTATTTTAAATCGTTTTCCCTGTATAGTTTAATCTTTTATTTAGCTTAACAACATTCCCACCATGTTTTCACAAAATTTGTTTGCGAGTTCAAATCAACAGTTAATAAGAAATGAAAGAAAAAGTTCACCTGTTTTGTTCGTAACCAGTTGAATTGGTTACACAACAATTTTCGATATTGCCAAAACTAGATACAATTTTAGTTTTGTTTTGTTGTAGCAACAACAACAACAATAAAACTAAGCAGCAACAGCATCACTAACTGTTGCAAATAATCTAAAAGTTTGCCTCAGACAATGTAATAAAACTCACAAAATTCTTCTTTTACAAATTTAAAATTTCTATTTTTAACACATGCATACATACACATACCCAAACACACACTCACCCACAAATAGAAATGTCTCCCACACATACACAAAATTCACACAGATCCATACATAGACATCCACAAAATGATTTATAGTTTTAGAAATATTTGTAGCAGTGAAAAATATTTCAACCAGAAATGAATGGAAAATAAATTTCAATGTGACCATGAAGGTGGGTGGGGAAAGAATATTCGGGGGGGAAGGCTTAAAATAGGTTTTTGCAGAAAAAATTGTATTAAAGTTTGATGTGTTTCCCTTTAAAATAAAATTTTAAAGCTTTAAATAATTCTAATCGTTTCATTTTGTTAGTTTTAATATAAAAATATTCCAGATAGGTTTTGTACCACAATCTAACAGCGCCATATTCACCCCTATCGCGAATCAATATTTCACATGAAATATGTTTCATTTTCCCATTTTTCGTTTATCAACTTTGTTCACCTGAAAAAATTCTCTATGTTGCAAAATTTTTAGATGAAATTTTATAAACAATAAACAGCTGTTACGAACAAAATCAACTATTGTGAATGAAAAGTTCATGGTCACAATAGCAATTTTCCCTTCAAGGGAAATGGATATTTCATGGGAACAAAAAGGGTGATTATGATTGGAATTTATGATTGCTGTTAAATTATATGTATTATAATTTGTATACGTATGACCATAAATTACTAATGTGTAGCATCATTAAATATAATATGAATCACTTGTTGTAAAATATCTGTAAATATAAAACTGAATTCTTTCAAAAGACATCACGTGTGTCAAAGTCAAATGGCGCGATCCAAAGTTCCAAATTATCCTAAACATTGTTAATTTTTCACAAAAATATTCGAGAAAAACATTAGAGAGATATAAAATATGAACCATATACGATATGGGACTACTTTATACACCATAACATTTAGAATAGAATTGGTCTATTCACAAGGTCATAATGTCCTAATATTTCACAATGGTTTTTATTGCTTTTCAAGCAAATAATGTCCTAAAATAATACTACTTCCTATGTTATGGTTATTGTGTTATCGTAACGAACCAGAAGAGACCAACGCCGAATGCTTAAGAGTCCATTAAGCCAAACCGCCGAGTCGTGATATATTAGGACTAGAGTATCCAAAACCGAAACCGAAAACCGGTTTCGGTTTTCTTTAACTTTTCAGTTTTTTGACAAACCGTTTTTTTTAAGACGGTTAACCGGTTTTTCGGAATTACTTTGTAAAGCTTATTTGAACATATAAATTAAAAATATTTTGATAACATTTTTAAAAATATTAATTTATTTTTAAGAAAAACCGGTTAACCGGTTTTTAGAAACACAAAACCGAAACCGGTTTTTCTAGAATGAGAAAACCGCAACCGGTTTTTTTATAAAACACTGATTTCGGTTAAACCGGAAACCGGTTTTTTGGACACTCTAATTAGGACATTATGACAATATGACTGTAAGAGACCTTGTGAATTGACCAAATGTATACTTTGAATTTAAATAAAATCGGAGATGGTAAAAATCGAACCTTGGTAGAAATTAAATGAAATTACCCATTATTGAAACTCTGTTTATTCACATAAAGAAAAATCAGATCAGATATACCCCAGTGACGAAAAAATAATCAAAATCGCTTTCACATTCAAACTAGATCATATTCTAATCAGGAGGTTCGTTAGAGAACATTTTGTTTTCAGCTTAACAACAGTTAAATAGTAAATCATTTATACATTTCCAGACTACATTGATTTCTATTCTAGGGGAAACAGTTACCGCCATATGCATAAAGAATTTTTAAATTTATAAAAATTTCTATCACTCAAATCAGATAATTTGAAATGTTTGTTCACTCGACCAGCCATTTCTTAAAATTTTATATAAAAAATTGCAAATCAAAGCACTGAAACCCAAACAACATTTTGCTATATGAGGGAACAACTGAGGCAGCAAAACTAGCCTGCAATGCCCAAGAGTGCCTGAAGGCACTTATCGATTAATCACGTCTCTAAAGAGTATTTAATATATAAAATATAATAAATACAATTTTTAAATTTATAAAAATTTCTATACAAAATTTGTTTTATAAACCTTTGAAAAATTTAAAAATTGTTTATGCATATGGGGGTTAGTGTTTAATAACAAAATAGTTTTTATATAGATATGAACTTAAAAACATGTGAGAATAGTTTTTGTTGTGGTAACACTTCATTCAAAAATAAAAGTTTGGTTTTCTCATGGTAGAATCAACCAGGTAGATTTATTAAGGAGAGTTGTCACTTAGTTACCTTGTTATGTCAAATTACAGAAACGAAGCAAAATAAAATATTATATTGTTTCTTTTGATTTAAACCACTTGTATGTATTTGACATTTTAGGGAAATTATAATTGAGAACATAGTTTCTAATAATGGTACCTTGTTAGTTTTGCCATGGATTTTAGGAAGAAACACTTTAATTTTTATATTTTCCTGCAAACATTCCCTTAAAACATTTGTCCCCCATACACCCCTTTCACCAGCATAATGTTCTAATGTCATTACAAGGCCAAAATGTCGAAAACCATGTATTTATCTATCTACATATTAGAGAGAGTTGAAATTTGAATTTTGTGGTCTTATTTTGTTTGAGGAGTCATTAAACAAAAACCACAGCAAAAGGTAAAATTCTGCCGCACACTTTAGGTACCTACAAATAGTTACTCATCCATACAGGCAAATGAATCCACACAAAAACCTAAAAAAACTGATAATCAATTTATATATATACATATATATTTTTTTTTTAAATTTTGCCTTGATATAAAAATGATAACCAGTAACACTTTATATGGTTGGCACTATTGACAAAGAATGATTTAGCAAAAAAAAAACACAATCCCTAAAAGTAGGCCAAGATTTTTTTTTTTTTTTTTTTGTTATTTTAAGTTTGTACATTAGAACCTCAAAGTAGACTAAATTTAATGTAACTACAGGTCTGTTTAAATTGGATTTTATTTTACTTTATCTTCTGTTAAGCCCTTAAACTAGACCATGATGTGTTTTTTATTTCAAAAACTAAATTTTTTATACACCTTTGGCTTTGATATTTTTTTTTTATCTAGATTTTTGTTGGCACAAAATTTATTTCGCAAATTTCATTGTTGCATGTTTATCCAATTTATACGTTTGAATTACCATTCAACCTGTCACCCCTTGGCTTGGCTCGTTCACTCTATCTCTCTATTAAAACGTAATTACTATTTCAACATGTGTTTGTTGGTGTACGATGACCACTTTTAAAAATCATGACAATCATATGCACACATACAGTTACAGTTTGCTGCCATGTCATTGTTAATGTAAACGTTTTGCAAAATCCAGTTTATAAATAATTTTATTTTAACAAATTGTGCGCAAATTTAACGCAGGACTTAAGGGATTTTATCTTCAATTATGTGTCAGTTTTCATTTTATCTAATACAAATTAAAAGCTCGTCCAAAAACAACAAAAAAAAAAGAAGCATTAAATGTGAGTGTGTGATTTTGTAACAGTGTTACATAAAAATCAAGTGAGAAAGTATGTTCAGTCAAGCCCGACCATATAATACCCTACACTGAGTAAATGAGCAAAAACATTTTCTTTTAATTTCAATAATTTATTTTCGTGAAAGGTTTTCGAAAGTTGGCCTTATATTGGAGTATGACTAATTATGAACCGATCGCTATGAAATTAGGTCGTGTGATTTATGTCTATATGAAACTTATTTATGTTTAATTTTATGTGGATACCAAGATTTTTAAGTGGTTTATGCTCGTTAAAGTGATTTTCGTAAGCGTGCATTATATGGGAGCTATAACTAATTATGTACGGATTATCATGAAATTACGTAACATGACTTCGGTATAGAATGTTAGACTAATATTTTTGGGCGTTACAAACATCTGCAGAAACGAATTATTCCCTCCCCACTATAGGGTATAAAAACTATCGTAAATAATCTGTTGCAAGTTGTGTTGTATGTGTACAACATAAACATGAAATTTACTTGTAGAATACACAAATTATAAAAATCTACAATTTCATGGCAAATTAAACACAACTTTATGTACACATTATATGCAAAATATTCTCTATGCCTTCGTTGTATGCCCTAAATAATATGCATGCCGCAAAAAAGTGATTGCATAATTTTAGGCTTAAGCTTAATTAATTGAAAGTTTTTTAATGTTTCTTACTCAATTATTATAAAATTTAAATGGGTTGCTTTTTTAAGACAACGCCCTTTTTAAGAGCTATTTAAGGGAACATTTATATTTAGTGTATACTTTTAGGAGTTTTATGAAAGAATGAACTTTATATTGTTAGGCTTAAGCTTAATTAAAAAAAAATATGGGTGCCTGTTAAAAATTGTTTAATGATTGTTAATTAGCTGGAAGGGCTGCTTAAGGTTGCGCCTTAATTACTTTAACTTGAAATATATAAATATTCGTAAAATAGTAAAATATATTTTTAAAATACACCTTCATTTAAATCAAAATATTTATTTGTCTCCCTCACGACACTTTAACGAAAGTCTTCTAACATATGCTGGTCTCAAAAACCTTGATAATTCCGTTCAAATGCAGCACAGTGGGATCATTCGGAAAAAAGTAGTAATAAATATGTATTTTATATACTACTGCTCCGATTGTAAAATTATGTACAAACAAATCGCACAGGAGGACTGAAATTAAATTTGTAACTACCCAATTCTAGTTCAAGGTGAGACACTGGGTGTCAGGCTTTGAGGAGCTCGTAACGAACAGATATTAAATGAATTTTTGTTATAAATAAAGAAAATTTTTTATTTTTTCTAAGTTATCTCTTATACTTTCATAGATATTTAAGCAAGGTTGGCTACCGTTACCGCCAAAATACACTTTCAGTTTAACTACCGTTACCACTAAGAAACCGTTGCCGGTATTCCATAAATAATTTAAATTATAAAAATATTAATGTTTAATTTCAATAATTGAGTTTATTGAGATCTACATCAGTAAAAATATAATTAAAACTAGCTTTGTCAGCTTATGTTTATTTTTTGAAAATTTTATTAATAATTTAAATCAGGAAATTACCATTATCATTAAAATACCGTTACCGAAATAGCAGTAAATACCATTACCGCTAAGTTACCTTTACAAAAACAACAGCAATTACCTTTAAAATACAGTTTCCGAAATAATCCAAATTAGCGGCACCGTTTCCATTTAAACGTTTCGAATCGGTAGCCAAACTTGTATTTAATTTTCAATTTTTATACCCTTGTTTCTCATTCCGTTTGTAATTTCCACAATATAATTTTCCGATCCTATAAAGTATATATATTCTGGATCCTTATAGATAGCGGAGTCGATTAAGACATGTCCGTCTGTGTGTCTGTCTGTCGACAACCTCGATTTTTGACCTGGATTACTAAGTCATTAATATAGACAATATGGATATCTAATGATAGATATTTCAAAGACCTTTGCAACGACGTATATAAAACCATAGTAAGTTGGACCTACAATGGGTCAAAATCGGAAAAAATATTTTTTAACCCGAATTTTTTTTTTTCACCAAAAGTTTTTTTCGCTAAATATTAAAAAAATTGAAAAAAAAACAAAAAAAAAATTTCAAAATTTTAAAAAAATAAATTTTAAAAATTAAAAAAAAAAAACAATTCAAAAAAAATTTTTCCAAAAAATTAAAAAACAACAAAAATTAATTTTGTTTACCTAAAAATATTTAAAATTTTTATTTTGAAGTATAATTTGGTGAAGGGTATATAAGATTTGACACAGCCGAATATAGCACTCTTACTTGTTTACCTTGACTTTATTTGTTTTTTTTTTAACATTATATTATAACTGATGTTCTAAGTACGTTAAAACGTTTCTTCCAAAATCTCAAACCTAGGCGTGAAAAAATTAATCAAATTCAAAATTTTGAAATGAGTATGAATAATTATTTTTTTTAAATATTGGCAATAATATGTTGAAGAATATTTTTCACTTTTTTTTAATAACAAAATACCTTTTTAACCCAATAGTGGACGAAATTCCCTGGCCACTTTCCTTAAATAATTTTCACCAACTATTAATAAAAGTAATCTGATTAATTAATTCGTTTTAAAAACATTTTATTAAAAAAAAAAAACTTATAGTTTTGTAGTTATGGATTGTCCCTTACACTAGGCGTATGATAACTTTTAATGCATTCTTTGGGGTGAAGCCCTTTTTCACATTTGTTGCAAATAAAGTTTTTTTTTTGCGCAATGTCCACATCGACTATCAGATTTTGAATATTCAATAAGGTGATTTCTGCCATCATATCGTGTATCTATCTTCACTTTGTTAGTGCGCGAACCTCTTATACATGGGATACCATACGTTTTAAGGTAGGACGTAGCAAGATTTCGGCGAAAAAGAAAAAGAGATGCACATGTCGGATCATTAGGATGGAACTTCTTCATCAGCAGCCATGGGCACCATCATTTCGTTAGAATACCTCCTAAAAATACATTCATCTCGTCCAATGTTACTTCTAAATTTATATTCTTTGAAGTCCATACAAGTTAGTTTGCTCCTCAAAATGTCTTAAAATATCCTCGGAGAAAAATAATTAAAAAAAATTCTGTTGGAGTTTTGCATAACTGAGCCATAGCACTTGGTGGAATCATTGTACATTCCGTATTTATTTTATGTAATGGTTCAATTTTTCGCCAACAATTTGAACTCGTATTTGTCTGTCTGTTTGAATCACAGGAGATTCGCATTAATTTCTCTAGGGGTTCATCATCACTGTCATTCCATTTACTATCTTCATGTACTACTTCACATGCTGTAGATAATAATTTAGAACCGAGATGATTAAGACTTGCCATGTGCTCATCATCGCTTTCATCGGTATCCTGATCGGGAACTTTGTTGTTTCACAAATTGTTTTTCCATATTTTGCATAAAACACAACACACAAATCTCAATAGTATAAACAAATGAAATAAAACATGCTTCGTTGGAGTGTCAGTAACGGCATAATTTAGTTCTTATTTAGAAACATACATTTTTAAAAGAGCTACAGTACCAAATTCGAGCGTCCCTTATAAGGGACTCTGTGCACTAATGGGTTAAAATGAAAAATTTTAAATTTGTTGATCTTGCAAAAATTAAATATTTTAATATTTATGTACGTGTATTTGAATTTAAAATTCAAACATGAATGGTTTTGCAGTTATTCCTATTGTTGTCTCTCTATAATAAAATTTTTGTTGCTCTCTTGATTATAAATCGTTACATGAAATCAAAAGAAGGTACAAAATATTCTAAACAATTTAGTCTTTTATCACATTTTATGTTGTGATATACACGTGATTCTTCTTTAGGTTTTATGCTGAATTCTTAAGACTATTTTCCTCAACGATCCTCTTTAAAAGCTTGCTTAAGCAGACCTTCAATTAGCCTTTTATTTACAGATCTTTTAATAGAAGTTTCTATGTAGTCATTCTAATATGCCTTCTTGAGAAGGCCTTCTATCAATGACACGCCGTGCAAAATTGAAACAATTTTGCAATGCGAATGTTTGTCCTGAATGTTGAACCTGTTTCTTTTTCCCACCGGAAATGTAAATAAATAAAAAATAATAATAAGAAAATGTGCCAAGTCCACTAAAAAACAAAATAAGTTATAGGAAATGTGCTAAGTTACAAACAAATACTTATAAGTCGCCAACGCACTTATTCTAGACTGTAATTATTTATCATTATAAATCATATCAAATAAGTATTAAAAATGCATTGTCGGATTTCAAAAATATTTAAAACAAAGGATTTTAGGACGATTTTGGTGTCTCCTGTAAAATTTGCGAAAAGGGACTTAGCACGTTTGGTTAGTGTCCAAACGTTCTTAGTGCTAACGATATATTCTTTTAATTAATTTATATTTCCGCTTACAATTAAAATATATTTCATAAATATATAAAAATGAAGTACCAACAACACTTAAGCTAGTATGCATTAATTTAAATTTCAGAAAAATTTCACTTCTATTATAAATTATTGTATTAAAAACACATAGAACAAATTAAAATGCCAAATGAATATTAAAAAAAAAAAAAAAAATAACAAAAATACTAAGCCACAAAAATACACACACACAAACTAACGGTTCAACCAACTGGAAAATGCAACAGAAATGTTACAGTTTCGCAATATTAAACAACAAGGAGCATTGGAAGTACACGAAGAAGAAGGTTAACCTCAGGAAAGAATAAACAACAAAAAATACCAAAAAAAAAAAAAACTGTATAGTACTTTACTAGTGGATATAGAACAACGAACATAAAAACAAACAAAAAAAATATAAAATAGTTTGAGCTGCAAGAAGGAAAAAACAGCTGAACAAAATTCTCATTTAATTTGTGAGCAACTAGGGATTCATTGCACGAAAACACCCAATCATCCAATAAACACACACAGATATGCTGTTATTCCTTTATATGTATTGTACACAGTAAACATGCAACATATATAGAAGTGAAATGTTGTATGTATCAACTAAACGATGTTAGTAGAAGCTGCAAAGAGAGTCAGTCAGCAGTCAGTCATTAAGGAAGGAAGGAAATATGATGTTCAACTGTAGTAGTCGTAAATTTTTCGTAGAAAAGACCAAGTGGCATTAACAGCAGCATTAACAAGTGCTGTAGTTGTAAATGTTGTGTTTAGCGGTAACACAGGGTGTGGCAACAACAGAGGTTTTAGTAGGGAACAACATAAATAATAGACTTTAAAATGGAATAAGAAGCTTCTACATATTCAAATTAAATATTGAAACAAGATATATAAAACCCTTAAGGAAATAAAGTATTTCTTTTTGATTTTTATACCCTTCACCTTCGTGAGAAGGGTATATATAAATTTGTCATTCCGTTTGTAATTTCCACAATATAATTTTCCGACCCTATAAAGTATATATTCTGGATCCTTATAGATAGCGGAGTCGATTTAGCCATGTCCGTCTGTCTGTGTGTCCGTCTGTCTGTTGAAATCAATTTTCTGAAGGCCCCAGATATCTTCGGGATCCAAATCTTCAATAATTCTGTCAGACATGCTTTCGAGAAGTTTCCTATTTAAAATCAGCAAAATCCGTCCATAAATAACGGAGATATGAGCAAAAATCCGAGACAACCTCTATTTTGTTTGCCTATTTTTTATCTATACCTCGATTACTAAGTCATAAATATAGACAATATGGATATCTAATGATAGATATTTCAAAGTCCATTGCAACGATGTATATAAAGCTATAGTAAGTTGGACCTACAATGGGTAAAAATCGGGAAAAATATTTTTTAACCCGAATTTTTTTCACAACTTTTTTCACTTTTTTCACTAATAAATTAAAAAAAAAAATTGGAAAAAAACTTTTAAAAAAAAAATTAAAAAAAAAAAAAAAAATTTTTAAATTTTATTTTAAAATATAATTTGGTGAAGGGTATATAAGATTCGGCACAGCCGAATATAGCTCTCTTACTTGTTAAAGCTAAGTTTATCATTAAAAAAAATCCTAAAAATAAGCTTTAAAATTAAATAAAAATGGTTACCAAAGTTGTTAGAGTTGTTGAACAAACATGTTTAAATGTAAAACCTAGTTTTGTACAATTCCAGTTTAATTTCTAATGTATTTTTATAAAGGGAAAACCTTAACTTTCGACATTACACTGTTGATATTAATAACGAAAACTCCTCTACAAGTAAATGCTCTATAACTACAATACATAACTAGCAGCCAAATTAGAAGTGTTGGCGATGATGTAACCCACACACTCAAAACACCACACACACACCTGCAAAGTTTATCATCATAATTAAAAAAATTCCTAAAAATGAGATAAAACTCTTGACCTTAGTTTTTACAAATTTATTGTATTGTGTTTAAATGTTTCTAATGTATTTATAAGGGGAAAACCATAACTTTCGACATTACACTGTTGTTTTAGTTCTGATATTAATAACGAAAACTCCTCTACAAGTAAATGCTGTAATAATGTTCTATAACTGCAATAGTTTTATTTTTCTATCCAGCCAAATGATAAATACATTAGAAGTGTTGGCGATGATGAAACCCACACACACACACACAAAACACTCTTGCTATTCGTGTATGTATATGTATGGATGTGTGTTAGCACAATAACGGAAACGAAATTATATCCGGTCAATTTTGTACATTTCTTTTATTGTGTATGGTTTTCTATATTGTAGTCCAAACTAAATAAAACCGTTTGTTGCTTTCAGTTCCTTTTCTACATTTTGTTCTTTTTTTTTATTCTATGTTTCTTAAATAGTAAATGAATATCATTTATTTTATCCCATTGTGCAAGTTAGTGAAAGGAAGGGGGAATATTTTTAAATATACAACTACCAGATTATTGAGTTAGACGTTTAATATTATTTTACTAGGAGCAACAGAAAAAATAAAATTAACTTCTTGTTGATGCCAACACAAAAAAAAAAAAAAAATTGGAAATAGAATCATTTGGAAAAAAATTAATGATGAAACATTTGTAATTTGTTGAATGTGTGGGTAGTAAGAAAAAATGCTAGTGCATACTTTTGGGTTAGCAAATGTTGTTATTTATTTGGTCTACTTTAAGGTATTAAGTAAATTAATTTGATTTTTTTTTATTTGTTAACTACCTTGTAATGGAGAAGAAAAGAATATAATTGAGTTGTTGCTTAATTAATGTAATTGTACTTATTAGTTAATAATTTTTGAAAATATGTATTTACATATCATTCTCAAAATTATTTATTATAAATTATAATGCCTCCCGGGAATTCCAGCAAATATTTAAAAAAATATCTGGGAAATTTCAGAAATTTCTTTACAAGATTTCTTCTTATAGTAACAGATTTTTTTCTGCACAGATGCGTTCGATACTAGCATCCTAAAATCAATTGACGCAGAAGAATTATGCAATTATTCAGCCAAAACAGAAAAATTTGGCTGAATTTAGACTAATTTATTTTATTAGCAATTAATTCGGTTATCACACACCAAAACTATTTTCTCTTTGTGACTAAAATAGACAAAATTTTATATCAAACAAGAAAAAAAAATTCTAGTAGGTCTATCTAATACAAATTTATATTTTAAGTTCTTAAAGTTTTTATTTAGATAGTTAACATTAAAACTTCTAAGGACATTTATATTTATAGGAAATAATGTTTCTTATCTGGTTTAAATGTATTTATTATGATTTAAAAAAGTTATCATTCTAATCGAATTAAGGACTGAGATCGAAAAATTCTTAACATACATATATGTTAATAACTTACAGTTTTGATTTTTTTTTATTTGATTAAAATTATTATTACAATTTACAAAAAAAAAAAAAATTATAGTTCTAATCACTAATGATGAAATTTTGAACTTTTTCCGGAAACCCTTCCATTATGGTTTTTATAGTGATTTCTGTCACTTTATTCGAACAGGTTGTCCATCTCCGTTTAAAATCTACCACACTTTTTGACACATTTTTTGTGCTCTTCAATTCTCTTTTAACAAGAGCCCAATATCTCTCCACTGGCCTTAGCTCCATGCAGTTTGTAGAATTGCCTCTCTTGGTATAAATACCACATTATTGTTCTTTTACCACTCAATATCTTTTTTACCATAGTGACAGATGCCAAATCAGGCCAAAAATAAGTGGACACATTAAGAAGTCTTATGAATGGAAGCATCCTTTTTTGTAAACATTCCTTGATGTAAATTTCGGTATTTATAGAGCCCTTTGTAACAAATGTTTGGCTTTTTTGCCGCAACTGCATATTGCTTGCCATACCAAAAAAACTTTTTGTCAAATTTTGTCTGCTTTTGGGTCCTAAACTTTTCTTCAACATTCCCTCGAGCATCAGCAACATTTTGACCCGGAAGCTGCGAAAAATCTGCCAGAACATACGTTTCGTCATGCATTATGCAGCAAGAATATTTTTTTTATAAAATTTGACTTCAAATTCCGTGCTCTGTTTTTGTCCTCTAAATTTTTAGCAGCGTTCCTGTCAGGAACTTTTTGAGCCTTGTATGTTTTTTAACCTGCATTGGCTTTAACTTTTCGTACCAAATAGTCCGAACACTGAGCTAACCGGGCTGCTTTCCAACCGAACATGTTGGGAGCTCTTTTGAAAATGCTTTCTATTTTTTTGGCTTTAGAAACATCATGTGAACCATTCCTTCTACCTGAACCAGGTATTCTATCAACGGACAAGTTCTCCCGGTACTGTTGAATAACATTGGAAACAGTTTGACGGCAGACCTTTGATTATTTGGCCATCTTTTTGTAGGACCAAGTTGGGTTTTGTTGAAAATATTTTATAATTTTAGTACGCACTTTTTTCTGGTCACTCATTTGAATCAGATTAACAACAAATGAACATAATTGACATTAAACATAATAACTGATATGCTTTACAAAGGTAACTTGATAAAAAAAAAATCAAATACTATTTGGGATAAAAGTTTAAATGAAAAACGTGTGTTAAGAATTTTTCGATATCCTAAAGATCGATCTCCTAAAGTATATAACTAAGTATATACATTATTGAATTTTGACCGATAATTTGAAAAATTTTACATGTTTTAGGCTCAATTTAATATTAAAAAATTCCCAGGAAAGGAAAAAATCCGCGAAATTAGGGATGCTAGTTCGATCGAATATTCAATATTGTTAAAGCAATTTTGAAAGGTCAACATATGTGGCAATTCATAACATCGTTTATATGTTATTGTAACAATCATTCCTCCACAATCCAAAATACACGTTTTGGTTCTAAGCAGAGTACGAAAACAAACGAAACGTTTGCTTTTGTTTTGTTCTTTGCAGTGAGTAAAATAAAAACAAAATATAAACAATGATAATGATTGTGAATGTACATTAATATAAACATACGCAGCTAGAAATGAAGAGTAAGAACAATATTCAGAGAAAAAACGTTTAACAAATGTTTGGTAATTGATTTACTCATTATAAAAGAGAACAGAGTACGAAAACAAACAAAACGGAAAAAAATACGTGTCTCTATTTGTTTTCTGAAAAGCGAATTTTTTCGTTTTCTCTCTTTGTCTCTTTCAAAGTTTTAGTTTTGGTTTTGCTCATGTACAATACATTTAAAAAATCTTGATTAGTTTTGTACATTTTGCAAAAGTTTGTGAAATGTTTTGTTTGTTTTCATACACTGGTTCTAAGCAATCTTTTGAATGAATAGTTATTATTTATCTACTCGCATAAACCCGTGATCTTCAATGACATGCAATTTCGCACGATCTCGATGGCCAGTTCACATTATCTACACGTGAGATGACAAAAATTAGGAACCCTAGTACATGTACAAATATAATTCATTGAATACCCCTATTTTTAACAGAAAAAAAAACTACAATCTTCTAATTTTATAACTTTCATCTAATTGAAACTTTGACTATAAACTAAAAAACAAAGCAGCAGTACAACGATAATAAAATTTACACAAACTAATCATATGGGAATAATCCTAAACAAAAAGAGAGAAAAAAAAAGAAAACAATTCAATTGTTTGTATAAATTTTATTTTGAATTTATTATTTCTACAACTCTCCAAAGGGAGTTGGCAAAAAAAAAAACAAACAAAAATTTATTAAAATAAAAATATTTATATAGAAAATTTCAACAAATTGTCTTACCAAATAAATAAACTTTATTTATAACCCTTTTTGTCCATATGAGCGTATATAATAATGGGCTGCTATTATTATTTTAATGACGGATCCATTAAAACAACAAAAAGCAAATGCAAAAAAAACGGTATTTCTGTTATATTGAAATGGTAGTAATTTGTCTATAGACATTATTTTTTATTTTTTTTTTTATTTAAAAAATTTTATGCTAAAATAAACCTTGAACTAAAAAAATTGGGTCAAGCTTGGTTACATGCGAGTAGTCGTATAAAGTACTTGGATTTTTGTGTACATTTGTACGAGCATTTATGTACTAACTTGTACTCTTGGTTTTTTTTTTATATTTTTTATATTACGCGAAATTTATTTTTATTTGTCTACTTTTTTTTTTAAACGTTTTGCCATTTTTTATTAATTATTTTACATTCATATAATGTACAAGTATATAAAGTTAAAATGCTTGTGGACACTACACTGAGCAATGGAGACTTTAAAAGTATAGAGGAACATTTTACCCTTTACATCTAGTAAAATATCAGCTGGTTGCTAATACTTATTAACTACTGTAATGTGGTAAGGAAAACGTGTATGTAATATATACTTATTTACTTGTCAGTAAAATGTTTAAAGTAGTCTTCACCAACATTTTTAACTGTTCAGCTGGGAATCCTCTATCTTAAATATCCATGTAAATGAGTTTTTGAAGAAAAAATATTCAGTAAATAAGCCCTTTCATTTTTGTTATAATTGAAATGATTGTAATTTCTTTATCTTAAAAAAATTAATATTTCTTGTTAATACAATTGTTTTGTATAATTTCCACTATAATTTCAAAATCAGAAAATTTTCCCAAAAAGTTCCTGGCATGTAAAGCAATATGCAGTTGCGGCAAAAGAAGCCAAACATTTGTTACAAAGGGCTCTATAAATACCGAAATTTACATCAAGGAATGTTTACAAAAGAGAATGCTTCCATTCATAAGACTTCTTAATGTGTCCATTTGTTTTTGGACTGATTTGGCATCCTGCCACTATGGTAAGCAAGGTCTTGAGTGGTACAAGAACAGTAATGTGGTATCTGTACCAAGAGAGGCAAATCCTCCACACCCAGTGGAGAGAAATTGGGATCTTGTTAAAAGAGAATTGAAAAGCACAAAAAGGTATCGAAAAGTGCGGAAGATTTTAAACGGAGATGGACTACCTTTTCGAACAAAGTGACAGAAGGAAGAAGAAATCCTTAATGGAAGGGTTTCCGGAAATTTTCCGGAAATCAAATAAAAAGATTTTTCGATCTCAGTCCTCAATAATTGTGTGTTATATTTAATACATGTCTACATATTGATTTGTTAAATCCAGTCAATAACATGGAAAAACATGAAATTTTCCATGAATTTGACCGATGACATGGGTCTTGTTAGCTTGAGAACCGTAGTGTTTGTGGCTCATTCTCATAGACCTGCTACTTAAGATAAGAGCATGGTGGGCAGTTCTCAATTACCTGCACGAGAGATGACCATGCCTTCAAATCGCTTGTGCAGAATATTCAATTTGGCATGAGGTGTGTGTGTTGGTGTCCACATCATTAAATTCAGGCCAAAAAAAGTTCGTAATCATCGACCTATAGCTCTCGCCGTTGACGGTGATGGCCTGGCTGTCAGCCTAAAATCGACATCAAACAGTGACTTTTTCGGGATGCATTGGATGCTCTGGTTCTCATGTGAATTGGTTTGGTCCCAAATTCAACAATTTTGTTTGTTGACGTACCTATTCAACCAGAAATGGGCCTGATCGTTGAAGATAATTTTTTGATGAAAATTAGAGTCAGTTTTTAACTGAAAAGAAATCCCATTTTGATAAAACAATTTTATCATTTGCAAGTGTTGTTGAATGCTATATCCGTACATGGTGATTTGGCAAAACAAAACTGAATAAATGACAGCCAATTTGACAGATGCAGCTTCAACAATATAGCCGCTATCCACTGTCAAAGTTCGGAAGTCCCTATTGGAAGACTCTTTATACTTTTTTATAAAAAAAAATAATATTTTTATAAAAAAAATACCTTCTATCTGTATTAAAATTACCATTAACGCAAACTTTAAAAATATATTTGGTCAATTCACAAGGTCTCTTATCAGTCATATTGTCATAATGTCCTAATATATCACGACTCGGCGGCTTGGCTTAAACGACTCTTAGGCATTCGGCGTTGGTCTCTGCTGGTTCGTTACAATAACATAGCATAGAAAGTATGTAGTATTATTTTAGGACATTTTTTGCTTGAAAAACAATAAAAACCATTGTGAAATATTAGGACATTATGACATGATAAGAGACCTTGTGAATTGACCAATTATATGTAGAATTTAGCAGCGGTATTCAAAATAAACTGTAGAACAAGTAATGTAATATACCTTATGAATTAGCGAAATAAACGGTTTTTTTTTTTATCTCCTGAAAACTTGAGTTTTCTAGGATAGACGACATTTTTATCTTTTCGACCATAATTTCTCGATTTTGCTTAAAAAACTCACCCTGCAACCACACGATCAAGTTTTTCTTGATATTCTTTTACATATAATGTTTGCAAAGATTTTCAAAAATTGAAAGCTGTGATGTAGGCTGCACTTAACTTGAAAGCAATTTTACTACAAATTGTTAAAGAAAAATGTAATCAGCTGTTTTCTTGATTGAAAATTGAAACATCAACTTGAAAGAGAAATTGAATGTAAGTTCGTTTCAATTCTTTAAAGTGTGAGTGTATTAGTAAAAAAGTGTGAGTATATTAATACTTGAAAGGCAAAACTTGATCGTGTAACCCCCAAGTAACCAGCAGACATAGATAAATACACATAGATCAGAAACTCTCCTGTCAAAGACCTAACTCAGTTGTCAAAAACCTATGTGGTGAGAATATATTAGTAAAAAAAAACTATGTGAAAACAAAAACAACACTCGTATGTGTAACATTTTTGAGTAATTTTTTTATTTGAGTTTTTTTCTAGTTTCCGCTCTATGTTTCTCTATGCCAGCAGATTCCAACTTTTTAATGAGAGTTTTTGGGAATTTATTTTATAGGGTGGTATATAAACTTCAATATCTCCCCCAATAGAAAACCACGTTTTGTACAATAATATTAAGTTTTCATTACATTTATGCCAAATATGACAGAAACATGTTTATTTTACTTGTTTTGTTTTCTATTTATTTCTTGTTTCTTGCTTTTTGGTACTAAATATAAATGACTTAGTACTCGTAAGGCGTCACAGTTTATTAAAGTACGTTACATATAGTTTTAATATAATATGGTTTATTTGTTATTGTTGTCGTGATATTTTTTTCAACAGTGCATTAACGTAGTGTTATTTTTTTTTTTTTTGAAGGTTGTCTTAAAAGAAATTTAACGCCTGTAAATAAAACTTTAAGTACTCGGAAGTGTTATGTCACATAACATGACATATGTGTGACTGGAATTTATAAGTAACTACGGCAATCGAAGAATAATAGTACCATTTTACTGAATAGCTCAAAGTATGTTCAAAAAAAAAAAAAAAGAACAACGTTATATACAATCAAATAATTTTAATTAAAAATTAACATTTTCACGATTAAACAATGTCATGTTAATGAACTTCAAATAATAAAATAGTATAAATAGAAATGAGCAATTTATTATTTAGTGAGGTTTGTTTTGAAAAACAATTGAGAAATATCGCACTGGTTCCTGTAAATTTAAATATTTTCAGTAGAGGCAAAAAACTGTTTTTTTTAATACATTACAATGAAAGTTGAAGACGGATACAACGGTATTTTTTCGCGAAAGAGTAGAGAAAATTATGTAAGATTTTTACAGTGGGTAGATATGACCACTGTACAGCAATTTCTTGCAAAAAGTGAACATTTGCGATATGTTTACGTTTCTAACCATAGTGTAACATTGTCAAAAACCTAAGTCTGTTGTCAAAAAACTAACTCTTGCAACAACAAAATATAATATGTTAGTTAACGTATTTTGTTGTTGTATCAGACATATGATTTGTTGTATTTTTGTTTGATATTATGGAGTGTCTCGTCTCTGTGTATAATTTTCTATGTTTCTAACGATTTCCAAACATAAATACTTTTTACAATTTTTAACAACTGATCCAATTTTTTTGAAATTTTTAAATTTATATACAAATTAACTTGGAGTTATTATCTAAAAACAAGTAAGAGAGATATATTCGGCTGGGCCGAATCTTATATACCCTTCACCAAACTATACTTAAAATAAAATAAAAATTTTAAATATTTTTAGGTAAACAGAATTAATTTTTTTTTCCAGTTGTTTTTTTTTAATTTTTTGAAAAAAAATTTTTTTTCGATTTTTTTTTTTATTTTTTTAAATTTAAAAAACTTTTTTTTTAAATTTTAAATATTTTTTTTTAATATTTAGCCAAAAAAGCTTTTGGTGAAAAAAAAATTCGGGTTAAAAATTTTTTCCCGATTTTGACCCATTGTAGGTCCAACTTACTATGGTCTTATATACGTCGTTGCAAAGGTCTTTGAAATATCTATCATTAGATAACCATACTGTCTATATTAATGACTTAGTAATCCAGATATAGGTCAAAAAATAGGTAAAAAATCGAGGTTGTCCTGGTTTTTTCCTTATATCTCAGCCATTTGTGGACCGATTTTGCTGATTTTAAATAGCAAACTTCTCGAAAGCATGTCTGACAGAATTATTCAAGATTTGGATCCCGAAGATATCTGGAGTCTTCAGAAAATTGATTTCAACAGACAGACAGACAGACGGACTTGGCTAAATCGACTCCGCTATCTATTTATATATACCCTTCTCACGAAGGTGAAGGGTATAAAAAAGAACCATTTAGTTTTTCGAAACACATTTGGTCAATTCACAAGGTTTCTTATCAGTCATATTGTCATAATGTCGTAATATATCACGACACGGCGGCTCGGCTTAACCGACTCTTAGGCATTCGGCGTTGGTCTCTGTTGGTTCGTTACAATAACACAATAAACATAGCATAGAAAGTAGTATTATTTTAGGACGTTTTTTGCTTGAAAAGAAATTAAAACCATTGTGAAATATTAGGACATTATGACATGATAAGAGACCTTGTGAATTGACCAATTATGGCTTAAATTTTAATCATATTTATTGATATAATGTTTCTGATCCAACACACCATGTGCTGTAGGCCAGAATTTATATCATAATTAGAACACAGGTTGTACGTATTAAATGTATAGCACATATAGTGATATCGGGATCGCTAATTATGGATGCTGAAACAAAATTTAAAACAAATTCCAAATACCGGATCTGTTATCGTTTTTATTTATCTCTTCATGTTTCTTTAAATAAACACATATGATGATCGATTATCATTAGCTTAACAGAAATATGAAGTTAGATTTTTAAAGTTCCAACAAGGCGGCCCCATAAATAGCCAAAAGAGAAATCATATTACGAATTTGTAATATAATGGGGGACACAATCTTTAATATACATATTGATATGTATTTCGAATTATTTTTTACAACCATCTCAGATGAATTTAAAGATTTTTCAAATCTATATACAAGGTGGCGCAAAAGTAAACTTCCGATGTTTTTTGGCTGTAATTAAAAAAAAAAGTTAAAAACTTTGATTCTTCTTGTGTATTATTTTTATTTGGTCTTTTAATTTTTTTTACATCAAGTCGAGATGTAAAATACCGCCGCCACAGTTGATTGTCATTTAAGCCCTTTTTATGACATTTTCCATCACTTTGGCCAAAACTTCCGGCGATAGGTCCTCACATTCTTGACGGATATTGTCTTTAAGAGCTGCAAGAGTCTGAGGCTTGTTGACATAAACCCGCGACTTCAAAAAGCCCCACAAAAAGAAGTCTGGAGCGGTCAAATCAGGCGATATTGCTGGCCAGTGCAAATCGCCAAAACGGGAGATTAGGCGCCCGGGAAATGCATCCTTCAGCATATCGGTTGTGGCACGTGCAGTGTGTCCCGTTGCACCGTACTGTTGGAACCACATGTTTTCCAATCCCAATTCATCAAGTTGCGGCAAAAAGAACTCATTGATCATTGCTCTGTAGCGCTCACCATTCACAGTAACCGTTTGGCCCGCGACGTCTTCGAAGAAAAAAGGTCCGATGACTCCTCCAGCGAAAACAGCACACCATACAGTGACTTTGAGCGGGTGTAATGGCTCTTCGTGGGTTACACGCGGATTTTCAGTGCCCCAGAAGCGTAAATTTTGCTTATTTACGTACCCGCTTTTTGATGAAAAATCATCCCTCTCTTGGTGGTGATTAAGGATGGCTTGAGCGTATGTTAGACGCGATTGGCGGTCAGCAGCTAACAGCTGATGCACCGTCTGGACTTTGTACGGAAACATCTTCAAATCTTGTACCAAAATTCGCTGTAAAGACCGTCGACTGATACCCATTTGCGTGGCACGTCGTCTGGTCGAATATTGCTGCTACAGCAGCAATATTCTCTGCAGAACGGCTACTTCGGGGTCTGCCACGCCTGGCAGCATCTCGTGTTGTGCCAGTCTCTTCGAGGCGAGCGGCTAAACGTCGCAGTGTTTCACCAGTAGGCGTTGGACGGCCAGGAAATCTGCGACGAAATTCACGTTGTGCCAAAGTCACCGACCAATTATTGGTCAAATAAATAGTCAGCAATATTCCGCGTTCTGGAGCAGTAAAGCGTAACATTGTTTATTAACGTGTATTTCGCATGTGTTTACTACACAAATGTCAAAACAGAACTGACATTAGGGGCCAATCGCAAAATTTATAGCATTTTCTGATAGGAGGATTACTTTTGCGCCACCTTGTATATAAAAATGGGGTAAAAAATTTATAGTAATTCATAAAATGAGAACGGTTGGGCCGATTTCTGTAAAATTTTTTGTCAGTTGTTCGTATTTTCGAGGAGAAGGTTTTTAAAATTTTGGAAAATCCCTGCGAAAAAGTCGGAAAATTGGAAAAATCGAAAATCGAGTTTTACTCGAAAGTTTGTCTGAATGCTTAAAATTAGGGCAAGGTGAAGTTCGCCGGGTTCGCTAGTGTTATATAAATAACAATTTTAAATAAAAATATATGCCATTATTAACATTTTATTTAATACTCATATTAAGCGACAATGTTTTATAGCCTGTTTTATAATATCGAATGAAAAATTTCGTTAGCAAGAAACAAAAGAAAACTGATTCGTTTACATAAATATGAAGTTAGGGGAACCAAAATCAGTTTTCTTTTTCTTAGAACGCGAACGAAATATTTCATTCGATATTATGAAACAGGCTTTTAGTTTTATTTTTGCTATGTTTTTACATAGAGTTTATGATTTGTTTTCTTTATTAACATTTATTTAAGCTTTAAAATTGTATTTAATGTTTGCGTTTTATAAAAAAAAACATGTGTTCATTGCACCATTAAAATAATCGAGGTTAAATTGCAATAAACCACAATTTGCATTAAAAAATGATTACATACATACATATGCGTTCATTTGACAGACGACAACCATAAGTATCCTACAATAAATATTTTTCAATATTACCTAGGCTTATGCAATAAAAAAACTAGTATTCTAGCGAAAATTAGATTGAGGCTACAGAATGACCATAGTATCATAAATTTAACTGATTTCAAAGAATAATTGTTTGTAATTTAAAAAATCGGTTTCTTGTTTGTCTATAGCGAAGAGATGTGATACTGAACTTTGTGAATTTAATATGGAGATGTCATAGTATTGTAGAAATTTAAGAAACTCTGAGAGAGGTTACAAAACTAATCTAAGTGAAGAGGGTTTTCTTTCTATATTAATAACGAACTATATTGAACTGATTAAAAAATAGTTTACTTTTTTTAAGAGATTTCAAATTCAAATAAAAATTTATATTTTTGTTATTAAATTATTTGACAGGAATGTTATAGCAAAACATTTTTATTATTCTGAACATAATACAGATCATATTACTGATCTAAGTAGTAATATGCATTGGTTTCACGATAAATCATCTTAAAATAAGCTTTAACTGTGTTACATATTAAAAACTCACTCATTGCAAAAGTATTTACGGATTTTAATATAAATTCAATTAAATCAAAAACAAAAACTCAACTGGTTTGTTGCAAAAAAGATTCACACAATTCAACATTGGTTTTTTCTGCTAAAAAAAACGGTTTTATATTAAACAATTTTTTCTTCCTTTAACCATTTTTTTCATTGTAGCATGTTAAATTAAAGCGCCTAAAAGCGAAAAACGAATGCTGTTATCAACAAAACAGCCCAGAGATTGTACACCAAAACAAACGAAATGAAAACAAAAATAAATAAATAAAACAATAACAGTAAAAAAAATACAGCTAAACTATCGTAAATAATAAAAGCAAACAAAATCTGTAGTTTATTCTCTTTAATTAAAAATTTTAGTTATTTTTTTTTTGGTGCAAAATGTTCCAGTTAATTATTTTAAAATATATAAACTGTTAAACAATTAATTTTGTTTAAATACTAAAGGTATGGCAAATATTTGCTAAAAAAAAAAACGCAACCACTTTTTTACCACAAAATTGTTTGACATGTTTACTCTTACAAGTGATTTGTTAGATCAAACAGCATCAAATAAAATAAAACTAAATTGTTTGTTTTGAATCATCTTAAGTAAAATAAGTTTTTGAAATTAATAAAAAAATTCAAATATATTTTATTTAGTGGTTACGTCTTTTTCCTCAAATATTTGCCATGTGTGAACCTACCTAAAGTGTTGTATACATACTAGGTAATTTGTTTAATTTTGTGTAAATGTGAAAAAATAAATTAAAATATATCCTAAAATTAATTCTCAGGAATTAGAAAAAAAAAATTTAAATTTTTGTTAAATTTCTTAACAATTTCTTAAATTCAGTTTCTACTTTTTAAAATTAAACATATTTAGGGCCGTTTTCTCATTAGGTGATTATCTTTTTTCCCAACGAAAAACTGCTGATTAAAGAAATTTGGTTTTCTCAACGTCTCATTTGCTTCTATTCTATCGCAAAGCTAACCCGTCCTCATCTGCCAATTATTTATTTATCGTACAGATAAATAAATAACAGCTGACTGCTGTTCATAGTTTTTATGTGTTTGTGTTTTTGTAAACGAAATTAAATAGTTTTTATAAAAAGAGTTTAATAACATTAATTTGATGGAGGATGAACTCAAATAACATGAGTTCCAAGTGAATGCTGAAAGAGTTTATCATGTCAGGCCTAACTACCTGGCAGACATGGAGGATAATGCACTTTTCAAAAGATTCCGGCTGTCGATGGCCACATTAAACAGCTGATTTATGTAAACATGTTGTCACTTGAAGGCAGGGTTCCCACCTTTCACATCTATTTTGAGAGGTATTGCCAACAGAAAATAATGTTTTTTGTCGGCATATTGAGAAAACCAAAATTATTAACGGAGAGTTTACCGGCCTAATAAATTTATGTCGACATTTAGTAACAGGCAGTTTGTCGATACATTGAGAAAACGGGCCTTATACTGATTTAAACCCAAAATAATAAAATTCTTTAATATTTTTTATACGAAATTTTACAATTTATGTACTTTAATTGTTTAAAATTTGATATATGTATTTATGTAAAAATACCTTTCAACTTAGTAATTATATCATAAATAATGTTTTTATGTTTTAATTTTTAATGTGTTAAAACGCACAAATATTGTTACGAAAATCACATTAAATTATAATCCACTTGTTAATGAAAATTTATAATAATTTTGAATAATACCATAGGTAGCGTTAATGCTAATTTACATACATTTGTAAACTAATCCTTGAAACATAATTACACTAATCCTTTAAAACACCTACACAATCACTAAACATTTACACCTAAAACTGTAATAAACACGCAAATAATGTAATTAAATTCATCAAAGATTTAAAATATTATGTGATGTTAAAATTAAAAAAATATATATATATAATTTTGTATTATTATTAAACTAAAAAAAAAACATGTTAATAAATTATTATATGGAACAAAACAAAAAAAAATATTATTTAATATTTAGTAGTCATTATGTTTTATATAAAATATAAACTGTTAAAATTTGTATGGCTAATTTTTTCACAAAATTGAACTAAACCATTTTCCATTCACCAAAATATATAAATTATTAAACAAAAAGAAAACTTAGCCTTGTGTAAATGCATTATGTAGCTAATGCATTTTTTTTTTTTTTTTTTGTTCATAATTATATAGGTACTTGAAAAAAAGTTAAATTTATAATATGAAATGTTTTTCTTTCTCCCTTAAACATTTTAATTCAAATAAAGGAATTAAAGATTTTTAAATATTTGAGTTTTTAAAATTTTTATTATTATTCTAGTGTTAGACATTGCTGATCTATACATACATATATTAAAGAACAATTGTTACCTTTTCAGATTGTCCTAATTATTCTTATATTAGTTCCAATTGAACAATATGTTATTTTAAAAATTTATGACAGATCTTTTCCATGCTGCTGCCAAGCATACCCTAACATACCAGAAATTATTTACTATTATTTTAAATTTCTGAAATTTTAATTTTGATTTATTTGTATTTATAACCTTTTCAGATCGTTTATTTGGAGTTATTAACTTAAATTTTCAAAGCTTTCAAGATAAATTTTTTATTCAATCTAACCTCGATTCACAAGGTATCCTATCATGTCATAATGTTCTAATATATCACAATGGTTTAAAATGTTGTTACATAATTGGTCAATTCACAAGGTCTCTTATCATGTCATAATGTCCTAATATTTCACAATGGTTTTTATGTCCTAAATTAATACTACTTTCTATGCTATGTTTATCGTGTTATCGTAACCAACCAGCAGAGACTAACGCCGAATGCATAAGAGTCGGTTAAGCCGAGCAGCCGAGTCGTGATATATTAGGACATTATGACAATATGACTGATAAGACCTCTTGTGTATTGACCAATTGTTTTTCAATGTCCTAAAATAATACTATTGGTCAATTCACAAGGTCTTTTATCATGTCATATTATCATAATGTCAAGGCTCGGCTTAACCGACTCTTAGGCGATCGGCCCAGGTATCTGCTGGTTGGTTACGATAACACAATAAACATAGCATACAAGTAGTATTATTTAAGAAATTTTTTTGTTTGAAAGGCAATGTCAACATTTTCAAACCATTGTGATATATTAGGACATTTTAACAATATGACATGATAGGAGACCTTGTGAATTGACCATATGTTTATTGTGTTTTCGTTACCAATCAGCAGAGACCTGCGGCGAACGCCTAAGAGTCGGTTAAGCCGAGCCGCCGAGTCGTGAAATAAAAGGTGGCGCAAAAGTAATACTTCTATCAGAAAATGCTATAAATTTTGCCGATTATTGGTCAAATAAATAGTCAGCAATATTCCGCGTTCTGGAGCAGTGTAGCGTAACATTGTTTATTAACGTGTATTTCGCATGTGTTTACTACACAAATGTCAAAACTGAACTGACATTAGGGGCCAATCGCAAAATTTATAGCATTGTCTGATAGGAGGATTACTTTTGCGCCACCTTTTATTAGAACATAATATCAATATGACATGATAGAATACCTTGTAAATGGACCAATTGGATCTTTATATAGGCTTTCTAATAAAACTTTAGCAAAACTATAGATTTAACATTTGCTTCTTTTTCTAACAATTCCATTCACTTGAAACTGTTATCTTAACAGTCATGTTTCGTATGCTTTTTATACCCTACAACACCATACTGGAGAGCATATAATGCGTTTGTACTGATGTTTGTAACGCCCAAAAATATTAATCTAACACCCACCTTAAAGTATAATCTGAATCGACTAAACGATGTCTGTCCGTCTGACTGGCTGTCCATGTAAACGTTGTGCGCAAAGTACAGGTCACAATTTTGTAGATATTTCGATAGAATTTGGTACAATTTGTTTAATTACTCTAATTAAATCTAATAAATATTCCTTAACATCGTCAACACTTCGTTGAAGAAATTGTCAGACGGAAGAGATTTTCAGTTGAAAACACCATTTCTCGGAAAATGTTTTTATTGAAGAAAATTTGTTCATAATTTAAAATATCTTTAGAAAATGTTCATATATACAAACTACATGCAATTTCCATAGAAAATTTAACAATAACATAAAACTTCTTTGAAAAAAATTATCGATATCATAAAATTTCCAATGAAAATTCTATAATAAATTTATGGATGACATAAAATGTCTATAGAAAAGATATCGATAACAAAAAATGTCTATAGAAATTCTATAAAATAAATTATTCTGTATAATTTGCTTATAATAACATCAAATTAGACCGTTAAAAAATTATAATTTGGATATTTTTGAACTTGGTATAAAATTTACTTTATGCTTAACTCAAAGATCTGTCATATTTTTTTTTTTTTTAATAAGTATGTATAAGAAACCAATGACAGAAACTTTTTAATAAATCTCAAATTACTTTGCATTTCATTCAAGATACCTTAAAACCGACTACTTCACTAAGTGTTCATTTAGTATTCTAGCTATATTGTAATTAATTGTTATAAGAAGCACCCTAGAGAAATAAATTTAAAAGAATATATATATTCAAATTCAATGTAGGAATTTTGTTTAACCATTTTCACTTTAAAATGTCCAACTTATTTCGAAATTAAATTTTGTTGTAAATCATATTTCTTCCAAACACCCCCTGGAATTAAAAAAGAAGTCTGAATAAGATTTTGAAAAAAGTACATAGATAAGTATGTAATTTTTAGCAACTATTAAATTTATTGTAATAAATTCCATCTTTTTTTTATATTATTACAATCTATGGTAGTTATTTAATGTATTTACTATATCTGTTGTTCCTTTTAGTTTAAATGTAAAATGTTGTATTACCATGAAATCACATTTATTATATGAATAATATCTTATAAAGCATTTTAATGTAAAATAAACTTAATGATTTTGAAAAAAAAACATATACGAAATTTATGTAAATATTGTTTACCTAAATAATAAAAAATGTAAGCATAACCTTTATCTCTATATATACTTTAAAAATTATTAAACTGCAAATATTTCAAATTACCAACAAATTAAATGAAATCTTTAAGGCTTTTTTCACAATTATAAAAGCATATAAATACATTTAAATACTTATTTTATCAAAATCTAAATGTCTAGTTATTGTAATTACTTTTATTCTTTCATTTATTCAAATATGCTTTAAATATTTACTAATTAATTAATAAATATAATAATAAAAAAAAAAACAACTAACAAATTTATATACATATACAAATAATTCAAATAATGATAAAAATACATTTATATTTTTCAAAATAATAACAAAATGATAAAAAAAATAACTCAAGAGATCAATTAATAAATTTAGATTAATTATTAATAAATAAATCATATATACATACATATATTATAATAATAAAAAATAAAATAAAGCAAAATAAATAATCAGAACTATTTAAAGAAAAATTTATAAACAAAATAATAAGCACAATAACCATTAAAACAAAAATAAAAGTATTAAGCAAGAAAAAACTCCATATAAAAAAAACACCAAATTTTAAATTTAAATTCTGAATTCAATTCGTTTTGTTTTATAGCAGTTTATTTTTTAAATATTATGAAGTTTTCCAGTACATATTTTAATTTAAAAGTGTTAATAAAATAAAATTCAATAAACAATGATTCACTGATTTTATTAACCATAAAGTTTGAAATCATTGAAATAAATTATCATTAATACAAATTTAATTGTTTAAAACCTTTCTCAGCAAATTCTTGTTCTTACAGTTGAAATTATAGTTCCCATCTAGCTTGTGCTTCATTTTCTTGGAACTGTCATTCACTTGAAACTGATATTCTATTGACAGGATTGCCGTTTGCAAAGTTCATAGTCAAAAATAAAGTATACTTTAAGAGAACTAAAGTCGACTTTATTTAAGAGTCGGCTTTAGGTATTTCACACTAAAGTCGTCTCTAAATATAAAACTAGCTGAAACTGTTTTGAACTCATCAGCTATTCTTCACCAAGTTGAAAAGTTCGTGCAAAAGTCAAAAATGTTTAAGTTACAAGATATTGGCTAAGATTTTGAAATTATTGATGATTTTGAGAAAGAGTTCTATGGAAAGAAGCCTAAAATAAATAAAAAATAGGTTTAGTCCTGTTAGGCCTTGTTGATAACGAGTTTTTTCGCGTCACAGTTTTGACAAAAAATTATTTTTAATTTTCAATGTCAGATGTTCAGTGGTGCCACTTGTTTATTGTATGAAAACATTTTCCACATTTGTGGTGACACTCAATTAAAGTCGGTTTAATTTTAAACATACATACTTTAATTTTAACTATATGTAGTTGCAAAATAATTAAAAGCAGGTTTTTTAATTTAAAGTCGTTCTGTTTTGTTTTTATTTGCGATAAAATATTTTTGTATTGTAAAGAAACAGACGAGTAGATTTTAAGTGAAATGCCAGCAAATAAATTTAATAATAAGCATATCAAATTTTTAAGCCACTTCAAAAGGCAATAAACAACATGATTCGAATAGATACATACTACATAATTTATGTAGATAGTTGGTTCAATCTAAACGATGCTAACGAAAACAAACAACAACAAAATCAAACTGAAATTGAAAATGGTTTCTTTACAACAAATATATGTATGTATGTACATATATGGTAGTGGTATATCGTATGTTGTAATATTTATACATTAAAATATGTCTTAAAACTTTAGTATATGCATATGATTTTCCTTCAACAAAATCAAAAATTCAGCAATAAAAACACACACAGATACATGAGAACAAAAATCCCATAAATACAAAATATAGTTATAAAACAAAGTACATAAATAAATAAATAAATAAATAAATAAAACAAAAAAAATATATAAAAAATAAGATAAAATAAAATAATGTGTATAACAACGTTTATATATCTGAAAAAAGCAATAATAGTATTTCAAATTTAAATAAAGAATAAAAATAAATAAAACATATTAAATGTAAAAAAACAAAACAGCATTAAATACAAAAATAAAGAAAAGAAAAAAACCCAAACAAATTTACATTATATATTTTGAATATATAAATAAAATAAACCACAAACAACATAAAAATAAAAACAAAGAAGTATAAAAAAAATTAGCCAGTATTTAGCATTATTTATACACAATAAAATATTTAATAAATTTTGAACAAATAACAAATAAATTGAAGACAAAAAAGAATAATCAATTAAGCAAAAAATAAATATAAAAATAAAAATTAGCAGAAGAAACAATTTATAAACTAAAGAAAAATTATATCAATGTGCAATTTATATTGTTTACCTTTAAAGACAACAATAATAATAATAATAACCACAACAAAAACAACAGTTTATCACTTATATTACACAAAACAAATAACAAGTTAAACAAATATTTATACCTAACTACCTAAAAAAACGAAATACAATTTATGATAAAATTCTTACAAATATTCATATTTAATCTTTGTATCCAAAATAAACCAACAAAATACAGCACATAATATATATGTACATATAAACTATGATGCTCCGCCCCCCAACTGACACACGCCCCCATATTAAAAACACACACACATACACTTAAACGAAATTCAAAATCAAAACAGAACAGAACAGAAAATTGTAATATTTAAGAAATCTGATTGAAAAAAAAAAAACTGTTTGTGTTGGTAGTTCGATTGAAACATTCGTGTAGAAATTTTTAAAGAAAATTGCTTTAAAATATTTTAAAAATATTCTATACGAAAGATTTTCTCGTCTAAAGTCACACATGTCCTTAAGAATATAGATTAAAGCATGCAATTAATTTTACACTCAGATAAATTGAATTTAAATATATTTCTATTACTTAAATCTACTAGATTTCAAAAACTATAAGGTTTTTTTTTCTAAATCCTTTGTAACGAATAATAAGTTTAGATTTTGTGAGTGACTACATTTTAATTAAACCCAAGATTCTGAAATTAATAATAAAATAAATGAAAGTGATATAAAATGTGAACTGGGATGTAATTACTTATCGAGTAAAATTAATCGTAATTTTTTTATTTGCTGTAATTCGGCACCTGTTCGTGAGATAAATTATGTCACAATCAAATCACAAACAAACATGCTTGCCAGTTTAAAGACTTCCCACTATAACTGGATAATAGTTCCATAAAACTTTAACAACCAGTTTTACAGTTTATTGAGATTAAACATTCTATAATGTTTCATGAGGCACTTCTACTCTGTAACATATATCCGTCAGCACCCTAGGTGATACAAAATATTATTATCTTTATTCCAATTTCTTCATTAAAGGGATTTTATTTGAATAGAATTCATTCATAATGGAATTAATTCAAAATAAAATTCATTCAACCTATGAATGATTCATTCAAATTCAAATCTAATGCAAATCAAATGAAATGATTTTTTTCTTCAGTTTTTTTTTTTGTTTTCCTTTCAATAATTTACAAAATGAATTGAAAACATTGACTCAAACCTTTTTGTAATAGATTTGAATTGAAGACAAATTTAGGGCATAGATAAATACACATAGATCGGAAACTCTCCTTTCAAAGACCTAACTCAGTTAAAAACCTAAGGTATGAGTAACATTTTTGAGTCATTTTTTTGTTTGAGTTTTTTTCTAGTTGCCGCTCTATGTTTCTCTATGATTTAGGGCCTAATTCAGAAACATGAAAGGAAAACAATTTTAAAATTTTTGTATAAAAAACACTCAAAAATAATTTAAAAACTGAGTGACTTTCATACAAAAATTTGAAAATTGTTTTCCTTTCGCTTTTCTGAATCAGGCCCTTAATCATTTAATAAATTTTATTAAGCCATTTTTATGGATTTGAATTAAAGAAAATCTGAATGATTCAATAAGGAATTAAATCAATAGGGAACTAATTCTCAAAGGAATTAATTCATTACGTTTGAATTAAAATAATTTGATTTTGAAAACTGAATTAAGGGCCTAATTCAGAAACACGAAAGGAAAACAATTTTGAAATTTTTGTATGAAAGTCACTCAGTTTTTAAATTATTTTTGAGTGTTTTTTTATTATTTTTGAGTGTTTTTTTCATACAATAATTTGAAAATTGTTTTCCTTTCGTATTTCTGAATTAGGCCCTACGAATTAATTCATTCTAACCTTTGAGCAAAATAGTTCTTTACATCTTTCCTGCTTTATCCATTAGGTTTCCGATAAGTTCCAGGGGGGTTACTGCCTAATTCGATTCGAAAGGAAATCTTTTCGAATAACAATGTATTTAGCACACATTTTCGAACATATTCGTTTTCGGATTGAGTTACGTAGTAACCGCCCAGGTAATCTTAAATAGAACGAGTCAAAGACATCTTTAGAATATTAATGTTTTGCGATAGTGCTTTGCGCATTCAGAAAACTGAATGGAAAAAAATTTATGAAGAAAACTTAATTCTAAATAGTTGCATTTTTGTCAGTTAACTTTGCTTTTTTTTGCCATCAATTAAGGCAAAGTGGTCGATGGCAAAACTGATGTGCGTTTAATAGCATTTTCCCTAACTTTTCTCAATGTTTTAGGCGATAGATTTATCAAATCAAAGGATCATGAGGGCTATTCCAAATCATCAGAACTTAAAATTAATCAACCGGGAAGCATGATAAGCAAAATATCAACTGTAATTCGTGCACCGATCTGGCACACAAAACCCAGTTCCTAAATGTTCGGCCAAAGAAAATTAATCACACAAAAGATCTCATTAAATACAAATGTTAAAGTTTTCGTTTTTAATGAACAGAGCGCGATCTGTTGCCATTACTTGCTCTAAAAATCGAGTGATTTTAAAAACGAACAACTTTCAGAAACCAATAATTGACAAGTTGATGTTGATTTGTTTACTCGAAAGTAAAACTACTAAATCATAAGAATTGGATTTACTTAACACCAAAATATGTGAATTCGTTTTAAAATTGAAAACGTTCGGTTAAAAATAAAAACAAACAATCAGGGCTATTCCTGATCTCACTTTCACCATTCACCGTATTTTTGGAAGCATAATTACAACAATATTTATATTGAATAAAGTTTCTAAAACTATATAATTAAGGTTAATAAAATAACGTGTAAACATTTATAATGAAATGCTGTAATTTCCACAATATTGTTGTTCCAAAAATACGCTGAATGAACAGAATAGCCCTGATTATTTTCAAAACAGTCGTAACTTTCCAGGTAATGAACAAATTCGTTTCTCTTACACCCCCCCCCCCACCCCAGTACTTACAAAAATGATTTTAACAGACATTATAACTATAAGTTAACATATAACCAGACATCGTGTTAATGGGGGTTAAAGGTTTAAATAATGAATGATTAATCGAGTTTTAGGAAATTAAAAAGGTTTTTTAGTTTGACGTTTTCCGCCACAAGATCTTTCAAATTTCATGAGTTGCCAGTCCTTAAGTAGAAAACAATTTTCAATTAAACTAATTTTTTTTTTTTTGGTTTTACATACTGCTATGTATTAATTTTTTTTAGGCAAATTTATTTGGACGAAAAAAATCCCATCAATATTTTTCTTTTGTAATTAGTAATTTTGTAATAAAGTAAATACATATGTATTAAGTTCCGGGTTTTTATAAACATTATTTGGATATACCAAATTATAAATGGAATTGTTTTTTTTTTATCTTTTTTTTTCAATGTTTGTAATGGCATCGTTTTAAATAAAATGAAGCGAATTAAGTGGGTAATTTCTTAAATTGTATAAATTTGCTTAGATTTTTTTATAACTTCAGCTCTTGGTTAAATACAGTTATGTTTCAATATTGTTGAGAATAACAAATTATCAGTTCGAAAAATTAGTTTGAGTGTAAAATATTTTTACATAAAAAAAAACATAAACAAATTATAAAGAAAACAAAGGAAAAAAAATACTCATTAATTGTTAAAACATTTAAAATTAATTATTATCTATATATAAAAATAAAATTAACAAAAAAAATTAAAGAATTTCAAAAAAAAATATGTCAAAAATATACTATTAATTAATTATGTATTATTAATGAAATAAAAAACAAATAAATCTTATATATTTTCTCTTTCCTTAGTAAAAAAAAATAACTTAATTAAATTAAAAATTAAAAAAAAACATTAGTTATTTATTGAATTACAAAGTTAAGTGTTAGAATTACAAAACATTAAATAAATTTAAAAAAAATAACAAAAAGGCGTAAAAAATTTAAAAAAAAAAATAAATAAATTAACAATTTATATTAATTACATTAGTATTTCCTTTTTTTATTTGGATTGATTAAAAATATATAAAATTAATTGGTCTAAAAAGAATAAAACAAAAACAAACAAAAAAAAAATAATTTCAAAATATTCAATTGATAAAGAAATAAAAATTATTAAATAAAAAAAAAGAAAGAAAACAAAATATAAAATAAAAAATGTAGTTATTATTTCAAAAGGTGTTTTTCAAGTAAGAATTTCCTATAACGCAAACAAACACTTTCAATTTCAACTCCCTTTATATAGTCATACATTTTTAACAGCAATTTATCTCTTTTTATTAACAAACAAATAATTTTAATATATTTTTTTTTTACTTTTGAAACCAAATAGGAAGGTACATTATCAGTCTGGAATCGCGATGCCTCTGATTACTTCAGTACGACACGTATCCGAGATACACTACGTAGGATATTAAATATACCTGTTACCGTGCCAATGGAGTATAAGATACACTGTGATAGCCTTAAATATGTAGCAATGTAAGTATTAATTTAGAATTTTTTTTTTAATTTTAAATTAAATTATAAAAAGTTTTAACAAATTTATGCGTATAAACAATAAACTAACTCAGAATCATATTTTAACTGCCAGTTTATTTAAGCCTTAGATTTAGTTTTTTACTTGTTAGTTAAACTTAACTGTTTTACACGCTGTTAAGTTAAACCTGATACAAATTTAGGCGGACCTTAAACCAATGATTGTGTTTTTAACTAATCAATTATGAACTGTCAATTTTGTTAGCATTGCCATAATTTTCATTCAAATCAGATATTTATTCCTCAAAATATTTCATATAAATATATCATAAAAAAAGCTATCGCGTAAATTTTAACTTTGTAAAAGAAAAAGTGAAAGAAAGTATATACAATGGATATTATAAATTATATTGATGTTAATAAATCAACTCAAAATTAGTGTGCTGAATTGCTTATTTTATTTTTTCTGGCCAATGATGGTCAGTTAAACCAAGATTATAAACTAAATAAACAATTAGTGAAAAGCAACCATTTTGATTTAAACTAGATTTAAACATAAAAGGTAGTTTATCTTCATAAGAATAAAAACTGAACATGTTCACTGAAATATGTATCATTATTTTCCTGTAGTAAAATTAAATCACAAAATTTATCTTGGTGAGCATACCTGTGATTTAATCAACGTGATTGAAAAAATCACTTTTAACAACTGTAACTGAATATAGCAAGTACCGGGTACATTTAAGTCGTTGTTTTACATTTCCCAACATACTGTTAAATGCCGTTGTTTTATATTTGTCAACATTCACTGGCAACGTTTTTGAAAAGTCTATGGAACAACTGTAGTAAGTATGTAACAGATACTTTTAATGTTGTTCTTTCGCATATTTCAATAGACTGTTAAATGTCATTATTTTATATTTTTCAACATTAACTAGTAACAACTGTTACTGAATATGTGTAGCAAGTAACAGATATTTTTAATGTCGTTCTTTCACAGGTTTGAACATACTGTTAAATGTCGTTCTTTCACATCCCAGTAGTTAAGCATGTAGTCAATGTGTCCCTTATAGACAGTAATCGTCACAAATGTCTTATCACTTGGCTGACTCCAATTTATATATTTTGGTCATTTGACACGTATGTTGTGTTTGTGGTGCAGAGGGAAGACAAGTAGTTATTTTATACATCCCAGGTAATCTAGCGTGAAGACAATTGTCACTTAAGTGTCTCTGTAATCTGAAGTGTAGGCACTTTAAACGTTTTGTGAGAAATTCGTTCAAACAGGTTTTATACAAATTGTATATGATATATGTAATTCTCATACAATTAATTTTTATTTTTGCAAAAGTATACTGATATTCCATGTAACATAGCATGAAATCATTAGTCACTTTAGTGTCTCTTAGTAACCTATAGTGAAGTGACTTTAAACGTTTATTTTGTACTGCAGTTTAGTAAGTTTGTTTACAAGCTCTCGTTTATTGGACTGCCTATGATATGTCTTTTTAGCAGACCATTTGAGGTCAATTAGCACGCGTACATATTAAAATAACTAGTTATGTAGTTGATCAAGTTAGGTAGCTAGTAAAGTAACTGACGCTATTTAACCAATATGTGAATCCAACGCGTTGACTACTTTGGACCAGCTATTAGACAGTCTCATTGTAGTCAAAAAGGGTCAATTGACCCCCTGCTTAGAACATGCACGTGTTAAAATAACTAGTCACGTAACTATTGAAGTAACTAGATCCCACCCTAAATGATGGGTAAAATCACTACACCATTTCCAATTAATATTTCAGAAGTTTCTAATTGTATTTTAGAACTTTCCATTTATATAAATTTTAGAAATTTCTAATTGAATTTCAGAAACTTCCATTCGTATTTCAGAAATTTCTAATTGTATTTCAGAATTTTCCAATTGAATTTCAGAAATTTCAATTTGTATTTCAGAAAATTCTAATTGCAACACAAATGGAAATTTCTGAAATACAATTGGAAATGGTGTAGTTCGGTACTGTCACCTAGAACTGCTGGGATGTTTTACATACTGTTAATACATAGTTATATGAGTGTCACTCATACATAGAGTATAAAATGAAATGTTAAGTAACATATCAGTTCTCTTACAATTTCTTTGTCTTAAGCTACGTACACATGATTGTCATATTCTTACAATGTTGTCAGAAAATGTTCAATAAATGGTTAACAACCATATGTTTCAACATAAGTTCTCATGGTTGTGTTAACCATTTTCTGAGCATGTTTCTAACAATCTGACAACCGTGTGTACGTAGCTTTAGCTTAATTCTGTTATTTTCCTATGTTTTTATTAACAGGCGTTTTTAAATCAGCACGATTTACAGTGATTTATAAATCACGTTCATGGAGAACGACGTTCTTCAAAAATCACAGGATCGCTGAATGGTAACTTTATGTTAATGATTATGTTATGATTGTTGATAGGAAAGTGATTTAAAAAAGTGTCTTTTTTTGATGGAAAGGAATTGGCAATACATTTATCAGAAGTTTATGAATCAATTTTGTACGCTAGTTCCCAGCGAAAAAATTTTAAGTAGTTCTAAAATAACAACATTTGCGTTGCCAAAACGGGACTGGATTTATTAATCTCTGGATTTAGGATTTTATAAATGTAAATCTCAGGAACTCGGGCTTTCGGAATTTTTGTTTCACATTAAAAAAACATAAAATTTAAGAAAGAAAACTATTAATTTCATAAATATTTTCAAATAAAAGAAGTATAAAAGGATAATTGATCAATCCCGACCACACTGAGTAAATGAGCAAAAACTTTTTTTCTTTTAAAATTTCAATAATTTATTTTCTTGAAAGATTTTCGGAAGTAGGCCTTTTATGGGAGCTATGATATTTATGCTCGTTTAAGTGAAGTGTGATTTATATGGGAGCTATGACTAATTATGGACCGATCATCATAAAATTAGGTGTTACAATTTTGTAATTGTCATACGGTTCAGAATACGGGGATTAAAATAAAATATTAAAGTATTGTATGAAGTTACTCTTTGGTTTTGTTTCTTATCGAGATTCACAGTTCAAATTTAATTTAAGAATTTCAATTGTATATGCCTATGTACCCTAGTTTCAATATATTTTCCCAAAAATCCTTTTCTTTTGAACACTGGCTATTGAACCAAAAAATTGTCCTTGAATAAAGGATCTTCCATTTTATTTAAAGATTTTCACCTAAAAGAAGGATATTATTTACGATACATTTACATACAAACGACAATGTATGTAGTGCTAAAGTCGTGAATTCGATTTTTAAAAATGTTTAAATGTTTGCATCTGCATTGACCAAGGCGAATTCATACAAGGTGGTGGCAGTTCTACAAAAACAACAATTGGTCTTAACAAATGTCAAAAAACAAAAATTAAAAATTAAACAAATATGTATTAAAACTTAATATAGTGTAGATAATTGAATAGTGAGGGCTTTACTTGTTTATGTAAAAAATAAATATTTTGTTAATAAGCTTAGAATATGTAGATATTTAAATATTTAAATATAAACAAAAGCTTTGACAACTGTTAGAACCAAAAAGCGAAAAAAAGTTATCAGCTGATTGACTGACTCCGCCTTGTATAAATTCGTCTTGGCATTGACGTGCCGTCAATACGATAGTCTGCACGAAGTGTACCTCAAACATTGATACTCAGAGAAAACTGATTCGTAGTAGCAACCAAATTTCTGGTCAATCAAATGATTCGATTGCATACATAGAATTTTTCAGTTCTATAAACAGAAAGTCAGTTGATACATAAGAATTTTGTCACCCATTCATACGTTTTGTAGCCACAACTGTAAATTTCGGTCACCATTGGCAACAAATTCGTTGCGAATGCATTAGTTTCCGCTCTATGTTTCTCTATGTTAATAACTTTGTCAAAACAACGAAGTTTTTTTTGTTTCGAAAATGTCGAATTTTGTGGCAATAAAGTTTTTCCTTACATCTTTAATTTAAAAAAAAAGTGCAGCTGTGCACACAGATTGCTCATCGATGTTTATGGTAAATGTGTTTCATCGGTTTCAACGTGCGATAGATGGTTTGTGCTGTTCAGAAGTGGTGATTTTGACACGGAAGACAGATCGGCCAGGCCAGACAAAAAAGTTTGAATACCAAAAATTGAAGATTGTTGTCAAACTCAACAAGAGCCTGCAAAATCATTGAGCGCTACTCAATCAGCAATTACATGGCGCTAAGGTAATGCTCTGTATTTGGTGGGACTAAAAGGGTCCTATCTTTTATGAGCCTGACCATCACATTGAACCTGTACCGACAGCATCAGATTCGTTTGAAGCGAGCATTGACCGAAAAAACGCCCAGAATATGCGGCCAGACATGAAAACGTAATAATGTATCAAGAAAACGCTCGCTCGCTATTTAGCATTATGTGGTTGGGAAGTTATGCCACACCCGCCTTATAGTTCTGACCTTGCCCTGTTCGAATACTATTTGTTTGGATTGTTGCAGAACGCTCTATCTTTGATACGCTTCACTTCAGAACAGAGTATCCGAAATTTGCTTGATTTCTTTCGTGGCCTCAAAAGATGAACAATTCTTTTGGCTAGGAATTCATATGTTGCCAGAATGATGGGAAAGGACATTGCTAACAATGACCAATAATATGAATAAATTTATATTGAACAAATTATTATTTGCAATTTTTAACGGAATTAAATATGCATAAATTGGTTAATAAGTTTATGTATCCTAAACACAAATCCGTTAAAAGAATAGACTTTTAATTTGCATTTTTCTTATTGTTATGGTGCATAAATTTTTTAAACAAATTATTACTTTGATTTACATTAACGTTTAAACAATTTCAGATAATTTCATTTTTTTTTCTGACTTTTGTTAAGCGTTAAACATATAATTCAGAAATATAATTTGTTTCTAATATTTTGGCATCAATTGTTATTGTATAATTCACAAAAAAGTTTTAAAGGACATTTTAAATAAACACTATGGAAGTTATCCTGTCAGAGAAGCCTGAAACCAAACAAATATTTACACAGTTTTGTAGCTGCACTGAAGTACTAGTAATTTCAGAAACCTTTTTCAAAATATATGCAGCCTTATCTTGTAAGACATCGGCGTTTTACTAAAGTAAACCACCATATTTTTGACGTAATTCCGTGAAATCTTTCATGCGTACTGATTTCACATTATTAGGGACAGATCTGTATGACTGAACGAACATCGATGTGTCATAAAAAGAAAATCTAAATTTGTTCATACCTCAAATATTCAAATATTATCTTAAGTATTTTGATGATATTTTGTGAAAGGCTTTTTAATTAATTTTTTTTTTATTTTTTTGTCTTTTATAAATTGTAATCATTACTCAATTTTATTTTCTTAACTTTCTAATTATTAACAATTTATTTCTGATTTTTTCTCTTTGCAGTAATAAAGGCCCTGCGACAAAAAGCTGAAATTCAGTGAATTTGTGTTAAAACAAAATATAAAACAAACAAAAACTACAAAACAATATCAACCGATATATAAAAAAAATATTTATCCCAAAAAAATAAATAATTAAAACAACAACAATTGTAAAAAAAAAACACACAAAACACAAAAAGTTACAATAACAAACAATAAAACAAATACAAACAAAAAGAAGTACACCAACAATTCTTTAAATAAACAGAAACAAAACTTAATTACAAAAAAAAAAAAAATGACTTTTAATTAAATCTTTTATTTAGAAACACAAAAGAGAAGAATATAATAAATAAAATCAATTGATTTTAGGAGAAAATATAAAATCTTAAATTAGCTCTAGTTCAGAACTATGTATGGGTAACTGATTATTCAGAAATTTTAAAAAATAATTTATTTTTTTTTTAATTTTAAAAAATCAATTAATGATATAAAATTAAGTTTAATCCACGAATGTATTTATGGGTTGTCGATTATTTTGCTAGTTTAAGCGGCCAATATTGGCTGGCGTTAAGCTCTGCAATAAATCTGAAAGTACAAGCAAGTGATGAACAAATATTTGAGTAGGATAAAATGTTTTTGCGGAATTTTTCTAATTTCTTGGTGGCAAGCGCTTTAACGAACTAGGGTGACAACTAGTAGCATAAATAGTTACGTGACTAGTTATTTTAACACATGCTTGACGTTTTTTTGATTACAAAGTAATCAACGCATTGGATTCACATACCAGTTACATAGATTCCGTTTGTCACTGCGAGTGTTAATTGACCTCAAATAGTTAAAATAACTAGTTATGTAGCTGATCAAGTTACCAGTTAGGTAGCTAGTAAGGTAACTGACGCTATTTAACCAGTATGTGAATCCAATACGTTGACTACTTTGGACCAGCTATTAGACAGTCTCATTTTAATCAAAAAGGGACATGTACGTGTTTAAATAACTAGTCACGTAGCTAGTTATGTAACTAGTTGTTACCCTAAATGATGGGTAAAATCGTTAGGGACTGTCTCCTAGAACTGCTGGGTGCTTGGTTTCTTCTTCTTATTATTGATAAATTCCTCACCGTTTTGATAACAAAAACATCAGAGTGTATTAACTTTAGATTAGAGGCATTTGATCTTCAAGTAAATAACCCGCGCTTAGAAAAACAACTTAAATTCTTTAACTTAATCAAGATTAATTTTCTGAAATTTTTTCTCTTTCTTACCATTCTTTAAAGGAAAAAACTCAAAAACATTTTTTATTATGTATATGTCAAAGAATTCCCGCTTTACACAATATTTATTTATAGTCGAAAAAAATGTACAATGTATGTATGTATATAGTTTCCTCATTTTTTATGATTTTTGATCACTTTATATGTTTAAATTAAATTAGTTTTTTTTTTTTCTTGTTTTAAAAAAATGTGCTTTCATAATATGTTAAAGTTAAGAAACAAAGTAATGACAAACATATTTTAGGTCGCTTAATAATTACTACAACATTTCGTTTTTGTTGTGGACTAAATTAATATTTATATTTAAGCTATACTGTTAGTTCAATAGAAATAAATAAACGGTAGAACAAAAAAATAATTATTTATCATGGAATAAAGTTAAATCGAAGAGATAAACATTTGAAACCAAACAGTCGCCCTCCTAAAATTAAAATAATTTTTTTTTATTAAATCGTGTAAACGAAGTGATAGTAAATATAACAAACAATACTTACACCAGGAGTTATGCCAACTAATGCATCGGCATGACCATAAAATTCTTCTTTTAAGGAAATAACAATGGTTTGTAAATTTGTTGTATGATCACGTATATAGGAAGCCACTTTACCAATATTAGTGTTGTCAAGAGCAGCATCGATTTCATCGAGCACAAAAAAGGGAGCAGGTTGAAAACTTAAAAAGAAAGATATTAATAAAAAAAAAGTAAAAATAAAACATTAGGTTATCATTCTTACCTGTGTATGGAAAATAATAAGGCCAACGCAGCAATTGTCTTCTCACCACCACTCAAGTTACTCATCGGTTGGAAACGTTTACCCGGCGCTACACAATTATAGTTAATGCCATCCAAATAGGGTTCCTCGGGATTGTCAGGTCCCAAATAGGCTTGTGCAGCCTCATTCCGGGCCAATTTCTTGTAGATGGCATCAATAGCATCCGATATGTGATTACTACATTGTATGAATTTTTCAGCCCGCTCATTTTTAACACGTTCAAAGGCCGCCTTGGCTTTTTTCGCCTTACGACGCGCCGACTCAAATTCTTCATTGGTCGATTGCACTTTTTCCGTAACACGATCTAATTTTTGCATTGCCTTTAGATTCGGTGTTTGTATACGTTCCAAAATGTCCAGTTTAGCTTGTAGATCTTTTTGAAGTTGGTCGTTCATTTTCTTAAAGGTAGAATCGTCTTTGACTTTGCATAGATCACGTGGTAAACTGCTGTAGTTTACTTCGATACTAAAAAAAAAAAGAAGTCAAAAAAAGAAATTTATTTAACATATTTGTAGCAAATGTAAGATCTTTATTGGAACTTTTGATCTAGAGAAACATCTCTCTGTAGGAAATTCTAGCCTCTCTCTACTTTAAAATTTACTATTTAAGACAAATCTCTCCCTCTCCCAAAATTTACTCCACAGACTAGTTGCCAGTTGATTTGGCTCTGAAATCGTTAAATTTTGAGATAAAGTAAACGTAAATCTCCAAAATGAAAAAAAAAAAAAATAAATTCCCAATTTTATTTTCACTGAATTATTTGTATAACTAACATATAAATTATAAAGTTTAAAGAAATTTTATCAAGTTCGCTTTCCAAGAGAAAAAAACCTGATTTTAGTTTCATTAGCTCCATTTCTATGCGAACGATGACTCGAACGAAAAATCAGCTTTCTCTAATTTTGACTATTCACAATCAGTCACTTGCTATTTTGTTTTCTATAAATGTGAACTCAGTCATAAGAAAATTTTCGACTTTACTTTTCGTTCGAGATTAAGTAACAGCTCATTAATTCGAAAATGACATAAGTATCTATTTTCAATGTTCTAAAAATGTTTATCAATTTATTTTGTCAAAATTATCTCAAAATATTTTTTATTGAAGACATATCGCTTAAGATTTTCCAATACAGACTTCCGAACTGTGATAGCGGCCATATTGTTGAAACTACAGTAAGGGTCAAAACATTTGCAACTGATATAACTTTTCAGTTTTTCATTAATTAATTATTCACCAATTACTTTTTGTTAGTCAATTTCAAGTATTTTTATTATTACATGCATCGAGTATGTTCAACTTATAAATTTATACGATAATCATTATTTTTAAAAGATATAGTCGGCATAAAATTGTTCAAAACATTTTTGCAATGGACTATTGCAGAAAGATATTTCTATAAAATATTCTGTTCCCAAATCAACAATATGTCGTATAGTTAACAGTGACAATATCCATACTGATCATAAGAGAGGAAAACCCCGTGTCACAACTATACGAAAAGATGAAAAAAATAAGGAATTTTTTTTACGAAATATCCCAAAGCAGTTCCCAGAGGGCAAAAACTGATATTCCAATAGGTGCTAGTCTTTCAACTATAAAAATAAGAGCACGAGAACATGGTCTCAAGAGCTACAGATGTACTAAAAAACATTGTGTCAGAAAAATCGAAGTGCTCGGCTTAACTCTGCTCTAGCTCACTCAGATGGAAGAGATGATGTTCGACAACCACATGGCGAAAAATTTAATCTCAGCTATAACATCAACAGTTAAACACGGCGGAGAAAATACTATCGTTTGGGTGTGTTTTTCGTGACTGGAATTCACCGTATTGCTGATATAATGAAGGCCACAATCTACAGAGATCTTAGCTCAAATATGCTTCCAAATGCTGAATGGAAAATGCCACTTTCTTGGACTTTCCAACATGATAATGATCCAAACATACAGCAAAGGTTATAAAAGCATGGTTGGCTAAAATTAAATTAAAGTTTTGACGTGGCCAACTCAATCTCTCGATTTTTTATATTTTTTGTATTTTCATTCAATGTCTTAAAAGTTACAAATGTTTTGAACACTAGAACTGTGACCATTTTTTATTAAACTAGATTTTTTTATTTTATACTAGGTAGCTATTTACTTATGCTAGTTCAAGTTTCTCCAAAAAATTTATTTTATTAAGAAAAATGAGAAGTTAAAAGGAGGTAATATATTAAAAATTTAAATTTCCGATTTTTTTTTATTTACAAACCATCTCCTGAAAATTTCAAATCGAATAAAAAAAAAAGTCATCCAAATCGCTTCAGCCGTTCTCACGTGATGACATTACATACATGGACCGTTTCATTTTTATATACAGTGAAGCCTCGATTATCCGTGATTCGATTAACCGGCAACATCAATTATCCGGGAAAGAAAAATAAAATGTTTTTGGATCGATTTAAATTTTTTTGCATCGATTAACCGTAACTACCTCTATTATCCGGGATTATAATTTTTTTTTTGATTATTTTTGAACAATCAAACAATGTGATAAAACGAAAAAGGGGAATTCCCTCGATTGATTTGTAAGGCCAAAATTTTTTGATATTGTGCCATGGATTTTTTGATAGCATTTGGCGTGAGGAGTGTTAGACGTTATAAAAATCAAAGTGATTTTGTTATTGGCTTTGAAAACCGAAATACTTTAAAAACTTCTGTTTAAGAATGGTTCCGGAAGGAACGATTTAAAGGAACCTAAAATTTAGGATTAAGGTCTAAAATATTCCACTCAAAATGTAAGAAAAAAACGACATGGTATTCACAAACTTAATGCTGCAGAAGAAAAATATTCAGCTGATTAGCTGGCACAATTTTTGTGGAAAAATTAAGTGAATTGAAATCACTGAAAAAACTCACCAAAGAGATAATGGAGAATGAAAAGCGTTTACTTGAGAGAAGTTTGGCTTGCCATAATGAAAATTTCATAGAATGACACAAGGTCTCAAAGGAGAGACTAACCTCATTAGTTTGCGTTAATGCTGCTGGTACACACAAGTGCAAATCATTATTGCCATTATTGAAAAGAGCTTTAAAAAATGTCCATAACAACAATAACTTAGTACAGGAAGTGAGAGAGAATTTTAAGAAAATCGGTCTAAAAAATCGATAAATATCTTCTGCCTTCGGACAACATCCAGACGTGCAGTGCAGGATTTCAATGCTGAAAACATTATTGTGAAATTTTTTCCACCAAATTGAAAGACTTTGATCCAACCGATGGATCAGTGTGCAATATGGAGCTTTAAATGTCATTATCGAAAAACTGTCATTAAAAAACTACAAAAACTTGGTACTCAATTAACTGGGAAAATTGATTATCCTGAATGCTCCCGGTCCCGACCATTACGGATAATCGAGGTCTCACTTTTTATTAGGGATGCCAAACGGGACTGGGTTTTACAAATCCCTGGATTCGGGATTTTAGAAATGTAAATCCCGGGATCCCGGGATTTTTCGGGACCCTGGGATTTTTCGGGATCCCGGAATTTTTCGGGATTTCGGTATTTTTTGGGACTTCGGGATTTTAGTTAAACTTAAAAATATACAAAGTTCAACAATAAAAACTATTTTTTTTTCGTTAATATATTTATGTTAAAATATATCAAAGAAAAAACTAATGCACTGAATTAAAATAAATTTGACACAAACGATATTTCATATTTATACCCGTATTCTGAACTTTATAACAGTGAGAAATCCATAACAAAACTGTATTGAGTACATATGGTAGTTCATAGTAAAAGGATTTTTAGGATTACTATGAGACTAATAGTGTAAAAATTGGTAAGGCAGTTTAAAAGTTATTTGCAATTAAAACCGCACAATTTTTGTAAAAAATGTTTGTTTCCTCCCTTTATTAATTTTGAAAATAAAATATTGAAGTATTGTTTTATTTTATAATAAAAAATTTCCGTATGTCTGTATGTCTAAAACACGTTAGGGCTGACTAAAATTATCCACAAATACTCTCTGTTGATAAGGTTTGTTTGGAATTGAAAATGGTCCATGATTGCCCCTAGTTCCATAATATTGTCCCCCGGAATACTGTTTGAGCAGTCATAAGTATGTTGATTATGCGACAATCCTTATAAAATAAGTTCTAAGTACTTTGAAATTATACTGTAAAGTATTGCGAAAATCGGAAAAAATATGAAAAGAGTCAAAAACCAAAATCCCTAATAACTTTGTAAATAAGTGTTTAATCGAGAAAAGGAGCTCGATCTGTGATCACTCATATTTCGTACCAAAAATATCAAAAATCTCGATTTGTTAATCCCGAAAAATCCCGGGATTTTTTTTCACAAATCCCGGGATTCGGGAAATCCGGGATTGGCATTCCTACTGTATATAGAAGATTTAGTTTTCATTAAGTAATAAACAACTTCCAAATGTATTTAAAAAAAGGACAATTGTTTTATCAAAATGGGTGTTATCGTTCCGCTAATTTTCATAAAAAAATTATCTTCAGCAAGACCAATTCACATGGATTTTAGGCTAGAGGTGTTATCGCTCCATATTTCTTTGGGAACGACGTTGGCCAGCATCACCCTCAACGGCGAGCGATATAGGTCGATGATTACCAACTTCTTCTGGCCTGAATTGGATGATATGGACACCAACGACATGTGGTTTCAACAGGACGACGCTAAGTGCCACACAGCTCATGCCAAATTGGACATTTTGCACGAGCGATTTGAAATTATGGTCATCTCACGTGGATCGTGTAATTTGACAACATTACACTTTTTCTTGTGAAGTTTTCTTAAGTCGCAGGACTATGCGTATAAGCCACAAACCACAGACAGCGGCCCTCAAAGACAACCTAATCCATGCCATCGGTCAAATTTAACCTGATTAATGCGCCAAAGACATGGAAAATTGGACTTTAGGATGCGCGCCACCCAGCGAAACTGAGGCGGACATTTGCACGATGTTTTTTTTTCATACCTAATGGCATCGTTAGGCTTTTCAAATGAATAAAAAATCGATGATATCTCGCACACACTTTGTTTTATTTAAATTTAAAAAGTAAACTTTTTATGAAACTTTTTTAGAACATATTTTCAATAGTTTTTTTGAGATACGAATTTGTTTCTAGTTGTAGTTTAATTACTTACTTTAATCTCTTAACAGGGACAAAAAATTACTTAAAATAATTCTTTGTCACGTAATTTTTTGCTGGGTACGAACGAGTGTTGTTTTTGTTTTCACATAGTTTTTTTTTTTTAAATACATTCTGACCTTTTAGGTTTTCAACGACTGAGTTAGATTTTTCACAGTAGACTTTCCGATCTATGTATAATTTATCTATGCCTTTACTCCTCATGATGAAGGGTATAATAATTGGAAATTGTTAAAGAAATCGTTAAATTTAGGACAAAAATATTAACTCTAAATAGTAAACTTCTCACCTGCTGAAAATTTACTATAACATGCAAACTTTAGATTGCTGAAAATTTACACTAAACTTTTTTTTAAAGTGTAAACTATCTCGCTAACTGAAAATGTACTCTGAAAAGTCAACTCTCGATTGCTACAAAATTTAAATCTCTCATCACCATAAAATGTGTTTATAATAATATTTTTAAGAACCTATTAACATTGGCAACTTTTCATGTGATTAATCGCTGCAACTAGATGTGTAAGAAGCAAATGGGGTAAGAACATTAGCTTATTGTCTTGCGATGTAGGGAATTTTTCATGTTTTGCTTTTGAATAGTTGTTAATTATCAAAAATTATTATGTAAAGTTGCAAATTTATTTGTGTAAGTGAAAGCGGTTTTAAGTAATTTTAAAAGAAAATTAAAATAAAATTGCTGCGATTAATACCCAATGTAAATAGGCTCAAAAAGAAAATATAAATAAAAAAGCTGCAATTAATCCCCAATGTAAATATGCACTAAATATGAATTTTCACAATTTCATAACAAAAAAAAACTTACAGATTTTCTTTTTCTAAAATTAAGGAAGTTGATGTAGCACTTGTCGTCGCTTCCGAATCACCTTGACTCACACAATCATCCAAGGAACCTTTGAGCAAAGGAATGGCTATACAATCCATCTATTTTTGGAAATAACATACATATTAAAGCACTATATTAAACTAAATCTCTGTTAATAAAATTGTTAATCTTACTTTGGCTTGCAGCAATATATTATGACGTTCATTTTTCTTGGTCTCAATTTTGGCCTCGATCGCGGACAGTTGTGAACCCAAATTGTGTATTTCTTTGGCCACATTTGCAACTTCTTTGCGTGCCTTCGATATGTCTTCTTCCATATCGTCGACTGCCTGTTTCTTGATTTGTTTTTCCTGTTTTAACTTTTCCATTTTTTCTTTGTCCTGATCGATTTCTTTGAGATAACGTTTTTCGGCTGCCCTTAAGCCCTCCAAGGCGTCTTCTTCGTCCTGGACACTACGTTCCCAACGTTCGAGATTTTCTGCATAAAGAATTCATATGTTGACAAGTTTTAATATTTACAAAAACAAAAAACAAAAACGTTTCTCTTACTTTTGGTAACTTTTTGCTTTTCAAAATCCAACTGTGTATTTATGGCATCAATCTGTTGCTCAAATTCTGCTCTTTTGCGTGCTCTTTCCTGCTGCATTACTAACTCTCTTTCTTCGTATTGACGTATGTTTTTGCAATTCAAACGGCGACAGAAGGCTGCGAAAACTTTATCTTCAACATTGTTCATGTTTTCTTTGATTTCTTGTATATATTCATCGCGTTTCTCCATGCGGGTCTCAATTTTAGTGATTTTAGGCTAGACATAATCAAGAATTAACTGGTTTTATTAATTGTATATTTAAATTATTTTCATTCAAACTTACCCCAAATTCATCTAATTGTGTTTGAACTTGCTTCAATTGATTATCGAATTGTTGTATGGACTTTTTCGAGGATTCTAAATCCACCATACTGTACTTTAAACGATTTTCCAAGCCCTGCATGGACGAAGAAAATAGGTTATTAGTTTTTACCCCAAAATATTATAACTCTTTAAATACTGACTTTTATCTGTGATTCCACGGTGGCCAATTCACTTTGTTTTCTCGACTTTTTAACCAACTCCTTGAGCTCCTCAGTTAAACGATCCTTTTGCGATTTCAACTGGGCCATGTGTTTTTCATCCCATCTTTTGGCTTTACGCGCCAAATCATGACTACCTCCAGATATAAGACCAGATTTCTGATAAAATGTACCATCTAAGGCTAAGGCATCATAACGTGAACGATCTAATTCATATGCCACTTTCATGGCATCCTCAGGAGTTTCGCAAACCAAGGCATTGCCGGTAGCGAATAGTACAGCCCGTTCTATTTCTCGTGGTTCAAATTTTAAGACATCAAACACCAACTTGACATTACGTGGGTCACTGATATTTCTGTAATAAGTCAATATAGTTTTTAAAACATTGTAAACAAAAATTGTATTCTTTACGAAATTACCTTAAACGTTCCTTTAAAGGTTTGACTTGTAGGTAGTCCAAAGGCAAAAATGTTTCCACTTCCAACATTTGTTCTTTCAGTATCTTTGTGTTAAAAGAATATGCAATTTATTTGTTTAGTATCATTATTTTAAAAAATTTTTTAATAATATCTTTAATAATGACCTGAATACATTGTCGGGCTGTTTTTTCAGTGTCCACAATAATGGCTTCCATGAATTTTCCCAGAACTTTGGTAACGGCAACATTGTAACGTTTATGTGTGGGCTGGCACATGTTTATCATGCGATCGTACTAGGAAGAGTTTAAACAATAAGATTTTTATACGAAGTTCTTCTTTCTAAACTTATACATAAAGCCAATTCTACTTACCACCCCTGGCACCTGTTTCTTAAATAATTCCACAACTTCTTGTTTCTTTTTTCGTCGAGCATCTTCATGTTTATCACTTCGCGCATCACCCAATTGATCACGTACGTTCTCTAATTCTCTTTGAATTTCGGCAATTTTCTCTTTTGAACAACCCACATCACGTTTCAGTTCGTCCTTAATACGATTCTGCTCTTCCAAAGCAGCTTCGGATGCTTTAATATGATCCATTAATTTGTCACGCCGCTTAACAGCCTCCTCACGTTGCAGGGTCAGTTTCTTGAGAGCCTCCTCCACTGATGCTCTGCGATTTGTTTCGCCATCCAATAAATCTTGATCGGATTTTTGTTCGCGATTCACCGAATCCAGTTGGGAGCGATACTGGGTGGCGGTAGCTTCAGCTTCTTGTTTAAGACGATCGTATTCTTGCACCAGACCCTCTTCCATGTGTACGCTTTTGCCACGTTTTTGTGATTCATTCTCAATTTCATCTTCGAAACGTTTTTTCATTTGTTCAACTTCTGCCAATTGTTTTTCCAGCTTGCGTATGTCCTGTTGATGGGCTGTATCAGCTTCGCGGGCCGTTTCCAAAGTTTTGGCAAGTGATTTTAGCTTTTTCTGACAATGGGCTACTTTTTCCTTTGCCTTTATATAGAGTGGATGTTTTTTATTCATTTGTGTCTCAAATTCACGTGCCTCCTGATCGAGTTTAGCCATTTCACGATTAAGTTTGCCCGCATCTTTTTTCTTTTCCTTAAGCACTTCATCAGACTGTTCCTTGCGTTTTTCGACTTCTTTGATTTCTTGTTGTTTGCTTAGAATGTCTTCATTTAAGCGCTGAATGTCCTTTTCAACATGGTACAAGCGAAATATTTGATATTCAACTTGTTTTTCGTTCTAGAAATAGAAAAAATCAAAATTTATACTAACAGTTTATGTAAATAGTTATTTTAATTACGGTCTTACATATTCATTTTTAAGACGAGCATAACGATCTGCTTCCATTTTTTCATGTTTGGCTTCTTTACGTTCGGCGGCAACACCTTTTTTCTTTTGGTACGTATATTGAGTTTCTTCTTCGGCCAATATCATTTCCTGTTTCAAACGATTATAATCTTCCTTTAAATTGCCAGATCTGCAAAGTAATAGTTTTGTCTTCAAAATTCATTCAGGAGAAACTACTGCATCCTTAACTTACCCACTGATTTCCTCAAATAAAGCTGTGCGTTCTTTTGGTGTTTTCATGGCAATATTCTCGACAGCTCCCTGAAACACCAAGAAATTCTTAGCTTTGACATTAATGCCCAACTTTTCCAGTTTCCCCAAGTATGTATTACTCGATACTACTTCGCCATTAATGCGGTACTCCGAAGAGCCACCAATAACAGCCCGTTGGAAATCCATTTGTATGGGCCCAATTAAAAATTTTGCCGTGACATAACAACTACGGGACACTGGCTTACCAATAGAAGAGCCATGTATTAAATCGTTTAATCGTTTCACACGCAAACTGGTAGTCTTCTCACCCATAACAAAACTGATGGCATCCATGAAATTGGATTTTCCTAAAGTACAAGACAAAAATAGTTTTAACGCCATAACATAATGATAATCAGTTTTTACATACCGGAACCATTGGGTCCTATAACTGCGGTAAATTGTTTTAATGGTCCTACCACTACATGGCCTCGATAAGACTTGAAATTTTCCATTTCAATAAACTCCAAGAAAGCCACATCATTTTCTGACGGCATTAGGTCAGCCGCCGTTAATGTTGTATCAGCATTTTCTTCTTCCGTCATAGCTTTTTGTTAATAATAATATTGTGTTAGTTTTTAAACTGTTTTATTCGTAAATATTGTAAAATTAATCTTAAAAAATAACAAAATATAAATATTTTCCTGCACAAATAGAAAACAAGCGAAACGACGCGCTTTTTAGAGATTACAATAGAGTCATCGATTTGGGTGTCACCACTAAGTAGTGATGCCAGATAAAAACACACTTCTATGTTAGCTCAATTCATAATTTGATGGATATATTATGTACTGGCATTTCCTTAGGCGTTTTAGCAATGTTAAGATATTTTGAATCCAATTACGTATATTTAATAGTTTAACATTTAAAAATATAATGTGCGGGCATATATCTATCATTCCCAAAACCTGGCATTTAAATTTGCTTTAAAGTACGGCAACACAAAAAATTTGTTTATATTATTCTTCTTTTCTGCATCACTCACTGTAAAATGATATCTTCGTTTTTTTGTGTAAATTTTACCGATATGATAAACTTAATTTAATATTTAGCAATATATCGCTAAATATGCAGAAAATTAAAATCACATTTATTTTAATGATTAGAAGGAACTATTTAATTCACTATCATGATTGTTCTAAGCAAAGTAAACCTTTGTTACCCTATAAAATAATTTTAAATTTTTACTTGTTTGAATTTGATTCAATAAATGTCAAAATTTTTTTTCTAGATTTGTGCAAAATGAAAGTGCTTATTTAAGTAACAAATTAAACAATTTTAGAAATAGCTGAAACACATTTCATATTTTTTCTGTATTGTACTGAAAAATACAACTCTAAGAGTACTGAGTACTTCGAAAACTAGACAGTATTGAGTACCCAAATACTCAATACATTCACAACTCTACCGCAGTGCGCGCGACCAAATATTGAAAACTTAAAATTGTTCTGCAAATAAATAATATCAGCAGTAGGTAAATATAAAAAATAAATTTAATAATATGGAGGCAAAAGTTATGCATCAAATTGTTTTGTATTAGCTTTTTATTTACTGACTAATAAATATCTGTTGCTGGAGTAACATTTTTTTTTTAGTTTTAAAGTTTGTTGGCGGAATATAACGACTGTCAAATTGACAAGTAATATCATTCTCTGCTTTATTGGAGTCTTTCATACAATTGGTGTGCATATGGTCTAATAACCCGCGCCTTTATTTTTTTTTTTAAATTTACCTTGTAAGACAATGTAAATAAAAAAAGTGTTACAGGGATCTGGATTTGTATACATAATTGATCAATCTCCCATATACGGCCAACTTGCGAAATATCGCTAATAAAGCTGAAATAATACAGTTTAAACAGAAATTACCATTAAAAATTATGTAAGTATTAGTTTAAAATTACCATTAATCATTTCTAAGTGGGTGGAAAAAAATTAATATATATTTCGTGTACATTTTAATTATTGTTATTTATCCGCAACTATTGTAGGATATCATAATGTGAGACCTACAAAACTTTACAAATAATGAATGGATATCTTTCAAAGATAAGCCTGCAAAGCCTTCAGTGCCAAACTTACATATTTTATTTTAATAATAAAATTTAAGCACAATTTTTTTTTTAAATTTATTTACTGTGTTCTGTACTATGTTTCTTTGGATATAATCAAATTTGTATGTTAATCAAGTATGTATACATATAGAGTATTTAGACCAAGGGTGCCCAAGCCCTATACTCTTGGTGCTCATTTGTTTTTGTAAATGCTCTTAGCTATAGGCTGTATGCAGTGATGTTAACTTTTTTGTATCGATTTCCGTACAGCCCTAAAAAAATTACCGTTTTTTGGATAAAATTACCGTACTCAAATTCTTGTACAAAAATCAATTTGTTATCCGAAACTATTGAGCCAATTGAAAGAAGAATATTAACTACTCAATTGTATGTATATCAAACAAAAAACAAAAATTTTGTGAAAATGAGCGAATTCACTTAATTGTGAATAAATTCGAAAAGAATCCATCGATTTTTATGATTGTTCCTATTACATGTGGCTTTGCGATAAAGTAATAAATCTGAACAATTTCTGTCGTTTTCGATTTTTCACGTTTGTTTAAAACAAAAAATGCTATTTTCACGTAAAAATTAAATTTATTGCTTAAATATTATAACTCCGAAACTACTGAGCCGATCAGAGGATTAATGGTTATGTAAATCTCAACTTTTCTAAGTTTATTTTAATAACGAACTGAACATGACCCTTTTTGTGATATCATTAATTATGTGGAGAAACGTCCAACAAAATTTATAATTTTACTTAAACATTTAAAAATAATATATATCCATAGAATTGAAAAATTTTACCATTTTTGTACTTAGGTAGCCATGATGCATCAAATCCATATATTATGTGTAGACACATTATGAAAATAAATATAACTTTTGTGGTCGAATGCTTAAAAATTAAAACTTTTTCAAATTACCGTACAAATGTAGAAATTACCTGCCTACCGTACGGAGGTCTAAATTACCGTACAATACGGTAATTACCGTACGGTTAACAGCACTGGCTGTGTGTTTCTATACTCAATACAGCACTCAGCACTAGCAATATGAAACACACAAACAACTTTGTCTTGTTAGTTTTTTTGTCGTTCTTCACTGCAACAACACTTTCGTATGCTTTGCTGGTAAATATTGTCGACAGCGATCATCGATGTAGATTTTGTTTTTGTTTATCGTATGGTATCGTTTAAAAAAGTGTATATTTTGTTCATTGTTCTTTGTGTGGTGTAGTTTTTACAACAAAAAATATTGAATAAAAATTAGTTTTTCTTTAAATGTATTTGTGTTTGCTCTTCCATAAGGAACTTTTGGGCACCCCTGATTTAGACAGTACCATAGAGAAAATACCTATACATAGAGCGGAAACTAGAAAAAAACTCAAACAAAAAAATTACTCAAAAAAGTTACACATACGAGTGTTTTTGATAGGAAAGTTTCCGCTCTATGTATAATTCTCTATGGACAGAACCTTTAATTCAATTTGAGCTAAAAAATTTAAATAAAAATCTTAATTTATGTAGCAAGAAATTATGCCTAGGAACTAATTCATAATGAATACTTAAACAGAATGGCTAAAAGACAATAATTTATACATATGATTTTGAAAATACCTTTTAAATTATTGAATCCATCCCGTTTGTCAAGAAATCATTTTTAAAAATATATACTACATATCATTTTTACATGGCAGTATTCTAAATATTTTTCGTTGAATAAAAAGTGAGAAATAAATCTGTAACTTCTAAACTGTTAGTCCGGTTTGAATAAAATTTCACATGCGCAAATAGGAAGTGTTGTTGAATTTAAGTTTCGAATTTGGACCTAATGGAATACCGGAGGCGCGGCCAGGGGTCCATAAAGTAGGACACCTCGGGTATGTTAAATTTTTTAAAACGATTCGATTTCTTCGTTTTTTTCAGGATGCACTAAGTAAGGTGAAATCAACAACACAGCTGATTTTTATTTATCTATTTTGAAAGTGATTGGGTTTTGTCAAACTGAATTTATTTTGAAAAAAATAATAAATTTTATTTTCAAAGAAAAAAATTTTAAATCAAATAACATGAATGAAAATGTGAAACAAGTAAGAAAGTATGGTCGGTCAAGCCCGACCTTATACTACCCTACACTAAGTAAATGAGCAAAACCATTTTTTTTTTTCTTCAAAATTTCAATAATTTATATTCGAGAGCGATTTTCGGAAGTGGGCCTTATATGGTGGCTATGACCAATTATGGTTGTTGTCGAAACGCTCTCACCTTACTTATTACATCATGGTTTTTATTCTGATTTCAAACAAATCACATATGTATATAGAATCTCCTCGACGAGCACTACAAAAGTCCTCGTAGCTATTAATTATTACTTATAGCTTAGGAGATATTCGCATTTGAAAATTAAATGTTCAACATTTTTACCCACCTGCAGTAGGGTAGGTCTAAATATTTCCCAATAAAAATTCTATTTTTCACTAGTTTTTTGGGAAAAAAGTACTTTTTTTCTTTTTAAGTTATCTACATAAGAAATTTATACTTTTTGAAAAATGTTTAAAATTTTTACACCAAGGGGACCAGGTACATTCAAAAACCAGGTCCATGTAAAATTCCGCTTTTGGCCAAAAATTCTCCAATCGCATAGTCGATATCATGATTCATATGTGTAATAATCTGTGGTAAATACCATAAAATACTATTATGAAACAAATGACAGTTCTCAAAAAAGTAATATCGAACCGTATGATTATTTTGACGTTCTACAATCAATTTTTAATGGTTTTGGTATGCAGAGCAAGAGAAAAAAATAAATTTTCAATAGGCAACAAGTGTGACTATATTTGTCCGTCTTTCCAAATAACAACCATTTTAAAATTTCATTTTATTTGTTTTCTATTCCAATATTACTGGAACCAGCTGATTCATATCTGTGTCATTAACTATACCTTACCAATATATATCAGGAGGCAAATTGTCAAAATAGTAATACTATGGATCCAATACGGAAACTAATTTATAAGTATTACGCTGTTCACAAGACAAACACAAATGGAACAGCTGATATATGGACAGTTGGTGGTGCAATTTGCAACAGCTGGTCATCAATGCAACAATAACAACATCTAAAAATACTATCCATGACGTAACGAATGATGAGGGGTTTCCTCAAGAGCAAAATACTGGCATGCTGACATACACGAGCTCATAATATATGTATGTACATTAGGGTGGCCCTTAATAAGCGTAAGTTGGATTTTTGCCAGTATCACTCCCCAGTTTGGTGAACATTGGTAAAAAATTATCCAGAAAAAATTTTAGAAAAAAATCGGTTGGGGTTAAGACGTGCCGCAAGCCCTCTGAAGTTTTGAGATGCATTTACAAGGGGAAAAAATGATTTTTTTTTCAGTTTTTGTAAAAATTACTTTTGCAATTTAATTTAAAATAATATAAATGTGTAGGTAATTGTCATTCTAATGGGACATAAAAAACAGAAATTGGTCTAAAAAATGTTAAAGTTATTAAAAATTGCCCAGGCCATTAACGTGTCTCAGGCCAATAGAACAAGAAATGTAGGAACAAAATTAACATATTTTAATAAATATTAAAATAAAAGCTTATTTTTACTTAAAATATATACATATTTACCTGTGTATGAGATTTTGTCTTCGTAGGATACCGTTAATCTATTCGCAGGTATGACCAAAAAATAACATTTTTTAAAGGCAGTTTCAAAACTTTATTTTGAAATTTTCAAATATTTTGTTAAACAAATTTCAGAATTTTTTGATCATCTCATTGGGATTTATTGAGAATATAATAGGGAATACAAATATGAAAAACTTATGAAAATATCTCTTATAGTTTTTCCGTACCTGCGATTCAAATTTTGAAGAACTAATTATTTGTCCATTTTTTGGCGAATGAGCTCTATTTCCTTACTGTTATGAATTTTAAGTAAAACCTATTCAGAATATTATAGTCCAGATAACTCTAAATATACAATTTACTAAAATTGGAAAACGTTAAGCCTTAAATCGTGAAGGTCAATGATCAAATTTTTCAATATTTGAAATTTCTAATTTAAAGATAGCGAAATGTTATTTATTTTTGAGCCGGTTTTAATGAAACTTAAGAAAAATATAACATGAAGCCTAGTATTTATAGTAACAGCACAAAAATGGAAATTAACCATTAATATCACTTGGGGTTAAAATGACCCCAAACTTCTAAAACTACGAAAAATAAAGTCTATATGAATGGCGCTAATTTAAATGTTTTTTATAATTAGATAAACTGAATCATTCAAGTTATTTTTTAAATTTTAAAAATCAAAAGTATACTAAAGGGTTAAAATCAATATTATTCTACAAAAATGCTCAATAAAATATTAATTACATTATTAAGGCAAAAGTCAGGTATAAACACAATATTTTGCCGTTTAAAAAATGCGTGGTCAAACTTGATCAAAATTGTGAAAACATTTTAAAATGGGTTAACTTACTACTATCTAATATACACTACAAAATTCTTACGTTTGCTTCCTTTAAAAATCTAATTTTGATCATCACTATTGAAATTGACAAGGTTTTTTGTGTTTTTAAATGTTTGTGATCATTTTAACCCCAGGTGCCGATAAGGGTTAATTTCCATGTTTGTGCTCTTATGATAAACACTACACTTTGTTATATTTTTTAATTTTCATAAAAATCGGCCCAAAAATAAATAACATTTCACAATCTATAAATTAGGAATTCCAAATATTGAAAAATTTTACCTTTGACCTTCACGATTTAAGGTTTAACGTTTTCCAATTTAAGTAAAACTTTCAGAGTATATTTAGAATTATCTGGACTATAATATTCTGAACAGGTTTTACTTAAAATTCATAACAGTAAGAAAATAGAGCTCATTCGCCAAAAAATGGACAAATAATTAGTTTTTCTCGAAAATTTCAAAATTTAAATCGCAGGTACAGAAAAACTATATGAGATATTTTCATAAGTTTTTCATATTTTTATTTCCTATTATATTCTCAATAAATCCCAATGAGATGATCAAAAAATTCTGAAATTTGTTTAACAAAATTTTTAAAAATTTGAAAATGGAGTTTTGAAACTGCCGTTAAAAAATTTTATTTGTTTGGACATACTTGCGAATAGGTTAATGGTATCCTACGAGGACACACAGGTAAATATGGATATATTTTAAGTAAAAATGAGCTTTTATTTTAATATTTATCAAAATATGTTAATTTTGTTTCTACAATTCTTGTTCTATTGGCCTGAGACACGTTAATGGCCTGTGGAATTTTTAATAACTTTAAAATTTTTTGACCAATATCTGTTCTTTATGTCACATTAGAACGACAATTGCAAAAGTAATTTTTTAATGGCAAAATTTTTACAAAAACTAAAAAAAAAATTAATTTTTTCCCTTTGTAAATGCATTCAAAACATCAGAGGGCTTGCGGCACGTCTTAACCCCAACCGATTTACCTAAATTTTTTTCAGGATGATTTTTTTTCCAATGTTCACCAAACTGGGGGTGAGACTGGCAAAAATCCAACTTTCGCTTATTAAGGGCCACCCTAATGTACATACAAGAATATTATTACTACATAGTAGTTGTAGTAGAGGGAATGCGCACTGGTCAAAAAACGAAAACCGTGCGACTGTAAAAAGTATAACAAATAAAATAAAACAAAATATGAATAAAAAACAAACACAAAAACACTAAACAGCGAGTATACGAAAACATCACAAAAAAAATATTTGGATGACAGCAGGCGAACGATATTGCAAATTTTTTTTAGATTAGTACAAATTGAAACGCCGTCAAGAAATAAACAAAACATTTTTTAGTCTTGAAATAAAAAAAAATATTGAAAAAAAATTTATTAAAAAAATAACTAAAATTCTTAGAGAAAATCCTTATAAAAAATTAATAAATTCACATTTACGTCATGGAAATTTCTAAGTCAAACGGTTTTGAGTGTCCTCTGAAAAAGGCATGCCGTGACCGTCTTGGTTTGTGGGGCAATGGTGATAATGATGTTCCTGGCAATATAACCGGCCTACAAAGATTGCATCATAAAAAATATAATAAGGTGAGTTTATTGGGTTAGTTTGTTTGTTAATGTGTAGAATAATCCTGAATATTTTTTAAATTCCATCCATAATAAGTACAACAAAATACAAGAAAGATTATGAGAAAGTGTATTTGAATGGAAAATTTTCAAAAGTTTAATGTATACGATATCTAAAGATTTATTTTATTGTATGATGGTAAAACTTATTATAAACGAACCACGACAAGGGTTGTTTAAACCTTATCATGTACTCATGGGTCAAAATTGGACAAACTGTTTTTAGTGCTTTAAAAGATGATGTTACTTCTTTTGTCCAGTTCCTTCAAATAGCTCGTATAAATCTGTGGCATAAATCAGGATCGTTGAAACAGCTTGCATTTTAATATTTTTTTTTGGTGTTGATTGAATTATAAGCACAAAAACAATTTTTGCCTGCTCTCTTGGTTTTGGAGTTATAGGAATTTAAAGTCAATATATAAAATAGTAAATTTCACATATATTTAGAAAATTATTATTGGTACTGGTTATTGATATTGTGAACCAAAAATTAATTTTTGAATTTATGTAATACTACCAGAAATAATGCAATTTGCGTTTTATTTGTGAAGTACAGTGTAAGGGTTAAATTTAGCTTTGGCCTTCGTAGGTTTTGATATCGTTTTCTAATTTGTTTGTTGCTTTTGTCTTCAACGAACATTTTAAAGCTCCTTTTTTTCTTTTGTCATCTACAAGTACATCATCTACATAGTACATCGCACATATGTATATGCATATATGTATTCAATATCGTACAATATCAGACCTAAAATTTAAGAAACAAATGTGATAAAGGAGCTAATGAATCTTTAAGCAAAACCAACTACAATGAATAAGTAGGATGTTGAGAAAGGTAAAATACAATTGCTAGATCCATAAAGATGTGTATCAATATGTTTTATACATAAATTTAAGAAAACTGACCCATTTGTTGCATTGCAAGATATGAAACATATTTTTCTAATAATTTATTTTTCAAAATATGTAATGTTTTCGAGATATGTATGCAATGCTAATATAGATATTACGCTTCGTTTAAACATTGTGATGCGAATTTTTGACATTTTTGTTTTTAAATTGAAGTATGTGACAGTAATCAAATGGAGAGCAGCAAGTATTTTACCCAATCAATACTACATACATATTTGTATTAGTATTTTTTTTCCAATAAAACAACGTATCTTGATTTTTTGCAATTGAATATTTGAGTATTTTATTGTTTTTTAAATACGTTTAGGCATTGTATGTATGGCATTTTCTAGTGCTCTTAGCCATAGATAAATACACATAGATTGGAAACTCTGCTATCATAGACCTAACCATAGACAAAATATACATAGAGCAGAAACTCTCCTGTGGTGAGAATGTATTAGTAAAAAAAACTATTTGAAAACAAAAACAACACTCGTATGTGTAACTTTTTTGAGTTTTCTAGTTTCCGCTCTATGTATAAATTTACGGAAAGTTGATTTTAACATACAGACGGACACGGCTATATCGACTTCGCAATCTATAACGATCCAGAATATATATACTTTGTAGGGTCGCAAATGAAAAATGTAAAAATTACAAACGGAATGACAAACTTGTATATACCCTTGGAAAAGATTTGAATCCGCTACTAACAAAAAAACTAAATTTAAATTTTAAAATGCGAATATTTCTTATATTTTAACAATAAGAGATAATCTATAGGTACTCGCATGGCCTCCTGCGTAAATAGAGCACCGTTTTGCCTAAAAAATAAGAAGTACAAAATAAATTTCTAAATAGTAACAGGAAATTACAAAATTTAATCATTATTGACTCAATGATTTAACTCATAATAATCTTCAAAATATAGCACAGAAATGTACTAATACGAAAAGTACCAACAAATATTAAATGTTTCATATTTATTTGTTATGAACATACAAAATAAAGACATTTAAACTCCATTAGCCAATTTATTATAACATTTTCAATCCTAAACTCTTTCGTAAATCTTTGATGATTATATTAAGTTCTTTAAAAACAAAGTGTTGATAAGATTATTTCTTTTATGTTTCATACTTTACTTTAATTGAAAATCTTCCACAAAAAAATAAAAAAATGCATAACTTTAAATAGCCAAATATGTATTTATTATCATTTCTAAGATTTCGTTCAAGATTATCATTAAAATTTTCATTTAATTAATCTTCATTAAAAAATAATAACATTAAACACAATTTGTCTATTGTCATCATTTATTGCATTATTTCTGCAAATCTTGATAAGCATACTTGAACTTTCATCATTCTAACAAGGTGTATGTTTCTCATCGTAAAATAATTTATAATTTGGACTTTAGGCTCGTTATAGATTTCTTAAAGTACACACGACAGCTGGAATTTAAACTTAAACACATGATATTCTTGTTTGAAATAATGTTAGAGATCATACCAGCAGTGTTTTGTGAAACCAAACAATCTCAAAAACAAAACTAGATTTCACACTAAATCATTAAAAATACATAATGTTAGTGTAACTATGACAATTATCATAATTTTTTATTTTTCTGACCTGGGATATTTAAAAAGGCATTAAAATTAAATTCATCCCACTAATTTCCATATAGTATAAAAAGGCGATAACATGCACGAATGTATAACAATTAAAATCACACGAAATCGAAAATATTATTTTACACGATTATATTATAGTGTAAAATAAATAAAGGGTCTTTCATTAAGCGATTTCTATCCTATCTTTAAATGAAACAAATGTTTGCCGTGGCTTCGGCATCCGAAAAGGATTTGATTTTAGACCTATGCATAGTGTGGTAGATCGCAAATCTAACTGGACAAAATTAATAAATCGCTTATGAATTAAATAAAAAATGAATGAGATTATAAAAACCAAATTTTTTTTTGCGATGTATTTTGGGGGGTTTTTACGCATTCTTCAAAAATTTTCTTTCGGTAAAGAGTGAAGGTCGTACTGGAAATTTATGGCGGCCGTAAAAATGCGCAAGATGTTTTTGATTTACCTTAAAGTGAACACTTGAAAGATTAACCCGAATAAAGTTTTACGCCGGAACTATCCGGAATAAGCAACTTGAAATTCTCAAAAAAAAAAAAAAAATGTTATTTCCAGTGGAAATATTTAAATGAAAATTGTAATATATTTCTTTGAAATAATCCTTGAAAGAAGCCATAGAGAAACATAGAGCGGAAACTAGAAAAAAACTCAAACAAAAAAATTACTTAAAAATGTTACACATACGAGTGTTGTTTTTGTTTTCACATAGTTTTTTTTACTAATACATTCTCACCACTTAGGTTTTTGACAACTGAGTTAGGTCTTTGACAGGAGAGTTTCCGATCTATGTGTATTTATCTATGGTAGATAAATTATAATCATAAACCAAAGTCACACAACAAATATGCTTCTATTTGAAATCTGAATGCACGTGTTCACAACAACTGACTTTAAAGCTTACTTTTTTCTAATCACAGCTAAAAACAAAACATGAATTACAGTTACCTATTGTATTGAGAAACTGATTAAGTGATCAGAAGGTTTTTGCCATATATTTTTATTTTATTTTGCCTAGCTAGATTTGTGACTTACCACAGTGTGCTATGGTTTCTTGAGGAAAGTTTCTTAGAATTTATGGTAGATTACGTTTCTGGTATACAATTTTTTACTTTTTGATCGTCCATACAATTTGACCCAGCCTAATGTACATATTGCGTTTTGCATTAACATAAGGTTTCGTGCGTTTTCTTGATTACTAAGAACTTACAAAAAAACATTTGCTTAACCAGAGCTTGAATTAATTTAATTTGAGTATAATTCACTAAAACTCTTAATTCAAAATTAAAAAATAGCAGCAATTAATTCCCTAAATCCATTCACAAAAACTAATTCTTTAGCTTCATTCATTGAGAGATTGTCAAAAACAGTTGACAATTTTTGTCACAAATTTCACTCCGCGTTGTACTTTTAACCGGGTACTTAGAATAAGTCATTGCAACTGGTAAACATTTTTTTTTGAACAATTAACTATACTGGACTATAAGGCGGGTGATTCAAAACTTCCCAACCACTTCATTCTAAATAGTTTTTAACAGTTCTGGGCGTTTTTCGGCCAATGCTCGCTTCAAAGGAATCAGTTGCGTTTCTGATGATTTGGCCAGTCATTGAAACCGACGGAACACATTCACTATAAGCTTCAGTGTGCTTCAACGGCACTTTTTTCAAATTAAAGAAGTAAAACAAAACTTCCCGCATATGACGCTTTGTTGGCACAAAAATTCGACGTGCCAACGTTTAAATGCTTAAATTCCGCTACTATAATTTAAAATTTCAAAATAAATAAATTATGGTCTGAAAATAAAAAAACTGAATTTTGAAAACTTAAGGCCTCATTTTATAAAATTTTAAACCTTTTTCCCAGTATTCCTCATACAAAAATATAAACTTATTTAAAAAAACATATTCAACTCTTAAAAATTAATATTTTTCGTATTAATGACATTAATCGCATTTGTTAATAAACAAATGCGATTTTTTTTTTTTTTTTTTTTTGCTGATTTAAAATAAAACGTGTCGCTAGTTTGCTCTTTAAAATGACCTTGAATGTGTGACCGCACAAGGAAATATTAATTAACTTAAATTTCCCAAAAAAAAAAAAATAGATAAACGAACATGTACGCATGTGTGATTAATTTAAGTTCACTCACTAAACATTCAGGAGGAAAAAGTTATTGTTTGACCTTCCCCTATAAACCGAAAAAACATTTCAATACTTATTTTGTACGAAATATATGAGTGATAGATATATATATATTGATTTGGTCCAAACATACATATATTGTTATTCTTTAAAATAACAAACAAATTAAAATATTTGTTTTGATGCTAAAATATTAAAATATTTTTTATTTTATATTTCTGCTATTATGTACAAGTGTCAGATTAACAATACGTATTTGTATATCAATACTTAAATCATCAATTAAGTTGTTTTTTATTTGTTATTCTCAGTTTTTTTAATAGCAATGGAAACTTTTTCTTTTAAATATAATAAAATCGTCCATGATTGCAATACTGCAACGTTTGTTTTCGGTTTCAAATATTTTTAGATTTTGAAACAAATTTATAAATAAATAAATTTATTTATACTCGTGACAATTTGGCGTCTTTAAATAGTTCACTGATTAAAATTATTTGTTCAATTCACAAGGTCTCTTATCAGTCATATTGTCATAATGTCCTAATATATCACGACTCGGCGGCTCGGCTTAACCGACTCTTAGGCATTCGGCGTTGGTCTCTGCTGGTTTGTTACTATAACACAATAAACATAGCATAGAAAGTAGTATTATTTTAGGAAAGTTTTTGCTTCAAAATCATTAAAAACCATTGTGAAATATTAGGACATTATGACAGAGTGAACCTTGTGAATTGACCAATTATGTACTACGGATTGAAACACTCATGCATAAAATTTTCTTTACTCTTGAACACTTGATTTTACACAACAATGGGGCACTATTAAAACTCGTTCGGTAAAAGTATAACAGACTTAGGTTTTGGCATTGATGTCTCGTCTCTATGTTACCATATATTTAAATTTTAAAAAGTTAATAAAATCACTATTACTAATTATGGACTAATTATGAAAGTTATTATTTCTTTTGAATTGTATGTTTATACTAAGATTTTTAAGAGATTTATGCTCGTTAAAGAAATTTTTAAAAGCAGGGCTTATATGAGAGCTATGACTAATTATAAACCGATCGTCATGAAATTAGGTCGTGTTATTTATGTCTATATAAAAGTTATTTTTGTTGAATTGTATGATTATAACAACATTTTTATGATATTTATGGTCCTTAAAGTGATTTTCGGATGCGGGCCTTATATGGGAGCTATGACTAATTATGAACCGATCATCAAATTTTATCGAACAAGGTTTACATGGACAGCAAGCCATCAAGCCATCATGCCAGCCAGCCAAACAGTTAAAAACAGGTCAACAAGTATATATTGGATGATTGCCCTTTCTTCTGGTAGTAAAATTTGTTAACCCTAAGGAGTTCTATTCCATTAAAGTTAAAATTTTACTAAAATATATAGTACCTGAGAAATAATTTAATAACACAGCAGATATAAACGGTACAGTAATAAATCATACTAGTTCTTAAAGAATATTATCCTACCAACATAACAAAAAAATTAAGCCAATTATCGGTTATAATCAAATCAAATTTTTTATAAAATAACATGAAATATTTGTCTTTAACAGCATGCCACGCCCACAATTACCAATATTTGTATCAAATTGTTTGGCTACCTTAGTTTAAATGTTTAATATTGAATGGCATTAAAATTTTGGAAATCGTTGTTAATAAAAAAATTACTTTTGGCCGATGCAATTAAGTTCTGAGCCACCGTGCGAATGTGCCGAATCTTATATGTCGTTTACAAAAGTATACTTTAAGAAAAATAATAAAACAAGTCAAAAACCGACCCTTAGTTTATAATCTATGTTTAACTGAGCCTCATTAGTCACTGAACCACTGAATGAACCACATACACATGTGGTTAATAAAATAGGTGTGTGCATTAATTTTTTTAAAAAAGCAATAAAATTTAATTCAATTACACCAATTAACACGAAGTCTGGTTAGGTGTTAGCTAATAGTTCTACTGTCAGTTAAAATTAGTTTTATATGAAAATCAAGGATATCCACTAGCGGAAATCTATCCTTTAAAATGTTTTGTATTTAAATTTCGTTCAGACTTGGACAATAAAATAGGTGTGTTTTTTTAGGTTTAGGATTTTCATTAAAATAATAAAATTATCGATTTGAATAGCTAAAAAAATTATCCTGCTTCAAGCAAATTTTAATATGAGGTAATAGTTTGGCTTGGCGATTGAAGCATGGTGTAGACAAGAAGACGACAAAAAAGGCAAAATATCCTTTTGAAGGACGAAACTAAACAAAATTATTTGGTAATGGTGCGAAAAAGAACCGAAAAGCACCGAGAGAAAAAGAATTCATTCTGAAATTTCCCAAAAAAAAAAAATTAAAAACTATTTGCAGGATATCTTGTTTACTTTGAATAGAATAGGTCCAATAGCCGTTATTAAAAACACAACAGTTATGCTAACATTGTGAGAAAAAATATGACTCCATAATGTGGACTTCAGCAAAATAATGACTCTAAGGACTCATCGAATTGGAGAGTGCATGGTTTTGGATGTAGAACTTCACAATTGTTTAGTAGCCAAGTCAATCCCCGACCTTAATTCAATAGAAAACCTATGGGACAAATTAAATAAACACATTTCTAAGCTTTCCTGTAGTAATGACAGAGAACTTTTTAAACAAATTTCCAAAATTATCCTGCTGAGGATAACAACAGTTATTGAATAAAGTAATGGTGAATATACCGGCTATTAACACTCTGAATTTATATTTATCCAAAACAATAACCGTCTTCGACAAACCCTTGTTTAAATTTTAAGTTTTCCCAATACACCTATTTTATTGTCCTGAAAGAAATTTAAATTAAAAAATTTTATAGAATTTTTCAAAGGATATATTTCCGCTAGTGGAAATCCTTGATTTTCATTTTGGAAAAGTTTACCTTAATAAAAAATGCGAAATATTCGTTATTGAAGTAAATTTTTGCAATTCATATTGTTTTTTTTTTTAAGTAATGCACACATATATTTTTTTGACCACATGTGTATATATTTATATTACTTATATGAACTTAATTCTCCAAATAGCATATCAGTGGTTTTGATTGACGTAGATTACATATAATCTACTCTACCATTGGTGGATAAAAATAAATTTGTTAATTTGTTAATCATGTCATTATTTCACATTTTACAGTTATTTTATCTAGATTTTGTTTTTTAAACACGAAACACATTCTGACAAAATAAATATTGGAACTTTATTAAAAAAAATTTTTATTTTTAAAGTTGTTTAAGCCGATCTAGATATGTTCGTCCGTTTGTTGAAGGCACGATATGGTCTCGAGGAAAGGATTACCCAAATATTCCTTCCCGGTATATGGCTTTATTTGGTACATAAATGCCTATACAAAATTCAGCAAAAATAAGTTGTGTGTAAAAATGAATTACAAAACGATAATTCTTTTCGATCGGTTCATATTCGACCATAGCCCCCATATAGAGTCAACTTCCTAAATTCACTTAAATTTTATCAAGTTGAAACTTGACAAAAATAATCCTAATATATGTAGATATCAATCGCCGTACCAAATCATTTGAAGATCGGCCCATAATTGGTCATAGCTCTCATATACGGACTACTTTCGAAAAACACATTAATCTACATTATAAATATAGATTTCGAACCAAAATGTTACATATAAGTATGTATGTCATATTTGATCGTAGCCCCTATATAAACTCTACATCCTCAAATCACTTAAATATGCGTAAACCTCCTATAGATAACGTGATCAGTTTGAAAATTGACAACCATAATCCTCATGTACACAAAAGTCAACGATATTAATTTTATAAAGATCATTGGTTAACCTACATAAATCTTATATGTAAATAGGCCACACGTTTTTTTTTTTTTTTGTGGTATGTTATTTATTGTCCACCAATATTGATGAAAGGTTATTCTCTAGATGTGCACTACATAAAAAAATTTTTAAAAATTATTTCCATAAAAGTGTTAAAAAGTGTTTTAAAAGTGGTCGAATTTCGATCACCGGTCGATCCTAGTCTTTTATAAATATCGAACCAAAACTTTCACAGAACAGTTGTATGTGTGAAAAAATCATACTACTGGATTTTATGATCAGTCCATAATTGGGTATAGCTGCCATATAAGATTCACTTTCGAGAATAACTATAACAACCATAAAACTTTTGTAAATCGTTATTGAGACAAAATTGAGCACAATAATTAATGATGATCGCCTATAATAGGTCTAGCTGCTATATAAGGCCCGCATTTAAAAAATACATTAACATATGTGCATAAATGTCGATATTGATAAACAAAATTTAACACGAATTTGTTTCAAATATTACTCTGGATTTTGTGACTATATATCCATAATTATACGAAGCTCCTCTATTAGGCACACAGTCGGAAAATACATTTGGGCGATTGGGGTTGATTTGATTTTGTAATACATCGAATTATTGGTCAAATATAAATTCTGGGTCCTTTTAAAATTCTTAGACGATCTAGCTATGCCTGTTTCAGGATTTGGAAGAAATGGTGCAAAATTTTGATTGACCCACTAAATCAAGAATTATTAAAAAAAAATCTTAATTTAACATTAAATATACTATAAATTCATAATATTTAACTGAATTTCATATTACTTTTGAAAAATATTTGACTTCTTTAATAAAATTTAAAAAAAGAATACAATAATCCAGCCTTGCTATTTCAATGTTGATAAAAAATTCGTATTGTTACCCAGCAAAAACTTTACTTACTTAGTAAGCCAGCAAGTAATATTGGAGCAAACAAAAATAAGTACATATTCTAGTAAATAGAATAATGTGCTGGGTAACCACCACTCATTACAAAATAATGTATGTGGTAACTAAGTTCCGTATGTTTCGGAGTAAGGTACTGCTATTTTCGTGTTTGCAACTGTATATTGTTTTGTTTCCAATATCTATGGAAATTCCATAAAGTTCTTATTAAAAACTATTTTACAATAATTCAAGCATTTTGTAATTAATCACTTTAGGATTAATAGCTTTATAATCTTTGTGTTATTGTCTTATTTCTATCTGGATTTTAATCAAAACAAAATGAGGGTAACATTTCTAAATAATTTTTATTACTTTGTTAATTTTATTCTTTTTAGTTCTCTCATACTTTTCCAACAACATCTAACTACCTGACAATATTGCATTTTTCCATCACTACCTAATAAATAATAAAAATAGCTTTTTTAAATAATTGTTTGAAACACCCAAAATGCATCACAATAATTTAAGTACAAATTTAATTTATAATCAATATGTCATAGATAATAATAACTACTTAGCATACACGACAGTAAATATGAAGTATTGTGTGAATTACATATTGTGCTTACCTACAAATTACCAAATATTTACTAATGAATAATTCTAAATAAAAAGAGGGATTTTTTTAAATATATTTTTCTATATAATAGCTAATTCAGTAATATGAATCATGCTATGCTATAGCATCCATAATTGCAAGAAACATATGTCTATATGTAACCTAGGATATACCATAGCAATGTTATGCACAATAATTCGTAATTTTATTGAATCAAACGGAATGATTCCTTACCGCATAGAGGAATATATCTACCAGTTATTTTACAACCTATACATATATCATGAAACCCATAAGACCTCACAGACGAATTGACGTTCGATCTTCCGATTTGTGTGAATTCTTTAGAGTCGCGATTTTAATTTTTGAGAAAAAATAAAAAATGTAGGTGTTGTGTATCTTTATGAAGTTATTGTCGAATGGTTTTTAAGTATAATGGTTTTTTTCATATAATACCAAATTTAACTAATTGGGCATTTTCAATTTCAAAATTAAAAGAATACTTAAAATAATTTTTTCTAAAATTTATAAAATGTTTTATTAACTTATTTTGGGCGTGATAGTCACAATATTTTTCAATACATTAAAAATGCATCTGAAAACTATTATTGTTTTTCTTTTCCTTAATAAATATAAACTAAATGTAAATCTTCTACAGGGTCTTGCCTTTACTTTGGAAGAACGTCAATTGTTGGGCATCCAAGGTATGTTGCCCGCCGTAGTTAAAACCGAAGATGAACAAGTGCAGCACTCTTTAATATTGCTCGATCGTTTGGAAAATGATTTGGACAAATACATGTACTTAAGTACTTTGGCAGAACGTAATGAACGTCTCTTCTATAAAGTTTTAGCTTCGGATGTAGCTAAAATGATGCCATTGGTGTATACACCCACTGTGGGCTTGGCCTGTCAAAAGTTTAGTTTAATTTTCCAACATCCCAAAGGTCTTTACATAACCATTAAGGATAAGGGTCATGTCTATGATATTTTAAAGGTGAGTTGGTATATTTTATTTTTTAGAAATGACTCATATTTTTTTTTTTCTTCACTTTTAAGAACTGGCCAGAAACTGATGTTCGTGCTATTGTGGTGACCGATGGTGAACGTATTTTGGGTTTAGGTGATTTGGGTGCCAATGGTATGGGCATTCCTGTAGGCAAACTGTCATTGTACACAGCTTTGGCCGGCATTAAGCCCAGTCAATGTTTACCCATTACCTTGGATGTTGGCACCAATACCGAATCTATTCTCAGCGATCCATTGTATATTGGCATACGTGAGAAGCGTGTTACTGGTCCAGTGTATGATGAGTTTATTGAAGAATTTATGGTAGCTGCTGTGCGACGTTTTGGCCAAAACTGTTTAATCCAATTTGAAGACTTTGCCAATGCCAACGCTTTCCGTCTTTTGGCCAAATACCGCAATGACTATTGCACTTTTAATGATGATATTCAGGGTACAGCTTCAGTGGCTGTTGCAGGTCTGCTGTCTTCACTGAAAATTAAGAACACCAAATTAAGGGAGAACAAAATTGTATTCTTTGGCGCTGGTGAAGCAGCCTTAGGTATTGCAAATTTATGTTTAATGGCATTAATGAAGGAGGGACTTAATGAAGCTGAAGCAAAGAAACTTATCTGGATGATCGATAGTAAGGGCCTCATTGTGCAAAATCGTCCCGCTGGCGGGCTTTCTGAGCATAAATTGCGGTTTGCTCAACCTCATGAACCCATTGATACATTGGCCGATGTTGTGCGCATTGTACGGCCTACTGTTTTAATTGGTGCTGCTGCCATTGGCGGCGCCTTTACACCCGAAATTCTTGAAATGATGGCTGAATTCAATGAAATGCCCATCGTTTTTGCCCTCTCTAATCCCACCAGCAAAGCTGAGTGCACCGCCGAACAAGCCTACACTCACACTAAGGGTAAATGTATTTTTGCTTCAGGCTCTCCCTTCAATCCCGTTGAATACAATGGCAAGAAATTCTATCCCGGCCAGGGTAATAATTCTTATATATTCCCTGGTGTTGCATTGGGTGTTCTCTGTTCCGGTATGTTAACCATACCGGAAGAGGTGTTCCTATTATCAGCTGAACGCTTAGCAGACCTATGTTCCGCCGAAGATTTGTCCAAAGGTTCTCTATATCCACCTTTGGGTAAAATTACCGAATGTTCTCTGGAAATCGCTGCTTATATTATGGAGTATGCTTATGCCAATGGTAAGTAATGGTAGATAAGCGTTTGTTGAAGTTTTCATTTGTATTTCAGGAATTTCTAATTGTATTTCAGAAAATTCTGATATAATCCAGAAATATCCATGCGAATGGAAATTTCCGAAATACAAATGGATAATTCTTAATCTTAAAAATATTATAAAAATTAACCTTCGCTGTACCAATATCCACCCGGGCGACCTTTTCGATTTTATTTCTTTAAAAACTTTTATAATTTTGTTTCGATTTGTTTCGATTTTAAAAGCGTAAGCAATTTGTATGAATAATACTGGGAAAAGGGTTTAAAGCTTGAATATTTTCCATACAATTTTATTTTAACGGTTGTCGTTTTACAAAATTAGACCCTTAGACTCAATAAACAAATTTAGTGTTCTGTAGAATTTAATAAAAACCAGATAAAATTTAGATTGTTTTATAAAGTTTTTTGGATTTTTTAAATTTTTTTCGTCGCATATAAAAATCTGTATAGAAGTGCCATGTACGTAAAAAAACCTTTGGTAAAGCGAAGGTTAATGCAGTAAGAAAATATACATAGTAAAATAAAATTTTGCATTTTTTTGCATATGTTTTACATTTCCAGGATTGGCAACTGTCCGCCCTGAGCCGCACGACAAACATGACTTCATAAAATCTCAAATGTATGATTTGTCATATCCATCAGCTGTACCACAAGTCTATGCCTGGAGTAATAAATTATAAAGATTTTAAAAATCGGTAAACATTTCATTCTTTTTAATATTGCTGACCAATCCATCAAACTAAACCAATAAACAATAGTGTATTATTTTGTATGTCTAAAATATTAATGTCTAAATTAACACAATCAACAAAGCTTTAAGAAATTGTTGTAACATTAAACGTGTACACAGTTTAACAAATTTCATTAGATGCACAATATATAAAAAAAAATTGTTTTAAAAACATTTTAATTATTATTGTTTTTTTATTTTATACATTATAGTGATATCTAGTAATGTATTATTTAATGAATGGTTTAAACAGGAAAAAACTGTAATTTGTTTTATTTGTTAACAACAAGTGCACCATTTCCAAATAAAATACATATCGAGGGCCTATATTCAAAACCCTCTATCTTTGATTTTCACGAACATGACTTTTTAATGGTAAAATGTTCAGTAAAACAGCCCTGATCTAAGGTGCGACAAATTTCATAACAAACATATGTTTTTTTTGCTGTTTTATTTGCATTTTTGTTATTTATCTATCTTATACAATTTATTTTTTCCTAATGCAATACTGTCTATCTTTTCAAATAATTCTTCTTGCAATTCAAGTTTTCTTACTCATTTTTGCATGCTGAACATGAATTTTACATTTTTCAATTATATATCAAGTAGCGAATGCCGATTCTGAATTGAATTACCATGAAAATATGTTACCATTTTGTTTTTGAAAAATATAATGTCCATAGCATAAAAATAAATGGTTAAAGTTAGAGTTATTGTAGAATACCGAATTTGAATAACTTAATACGCGAAAAAAAACTGTTTTTTGGCTATCCTGAAAAGTTGTGTTTTTTAAGATAGAGGGTTTTGAATATAGGCCCTCGATATATATCTTTTTTTTTTTTTTTTTGAATCTAACCGTTAGAGTAATGAATAGATAATTTGCTGAATTACATATAGCCTAAAACTGTTAATGTAATCATTTTATATTACCATGTTGTATCTATTCACCACATGTACACCAAGAATCGAGTATTTATAGTTTTTAACCACATTGTCATTAAATACATTCAACGTTTTTTAGTACTATAAAAAATAAACTACGAGCACAAAGAATCTATAAATTTCTTAGAATGAACATATATTCATGCAGATATTTATTTGAATGAAATAGAAGAAATCCCCATTCAACTTTAAGATTTTATCATTTATTATTTAATATTTATAACATCTTATGATTTTCATAATTTCATAAATTATTTAAATAGATACACTTAGCCCAAACGCCAAAAGATAGAGACATAAAATATGTAGATCCACTTAGAAGGGAATTTTGGAAATTCAAAGGTTTATGGGGTAAAATCGGTGGTAGCCTAATATATCTTCTAAACTAATAAAGGTTCTACGTACCAGAATGACCTGATTTCACTTGGCCAATGTCTGTCAACTCAGATCTACTTAAAAAATTAGCAGACATGTGTTTTATATTTTTTGAAATTCGAACCCTGTAAAAACACGTGTAAAAACTATGGTTTTTTAAATACATTTTAAATTAAATTTTTTTACTTATCAAAAAATATAGAATATGGTACTTTTTCGAAATTCGAACTGTGTTTAGGGGTAAAATGGGGAAAATGCATTTTTTTAGTTATTAACTCAATTTTTATACAATTTTATTATACAATCATTTGTTCCTGTAGTCATACAAAAATTAAAAAAAAAGGTTAAATTGGGTGAAATCCAGTCACTTTTTCAAAAAATTAATTTTTTCTTGAGCACATGAACACAGATTTGAGTCGTTTGAGACATATCTTTGTCAAAAAATGTTTGCCAAAATGGAGTATGTACTTCATTTCAAGTAGTTATTTTTTTTCTAATTGTACTTTTTTATTTTATTAAATTATTTAACTTACATTATAGTTAACTGATGTGCTTCTAATTAAAAAAAATCAAGGATAAAAGACTCAATGTTATTAAGGCTGCACTATTGATACTTATTCGTTCTTCAATTTGAATTTTCTATCCATAATAGTAAAACTGAGTGAATGAGAATTCGAAAGAGAATTTTTTATTTTTTTTATTGAAAGATTTTTCTTTTTATATTATAAGGAATTTAAAAATTGGACACATTTGGACACATAAGAGTTCCTTTTAAAATTTCTATGTTCTAGACCCCCTGGGTTAGTTGTGGTATGAAAATATATTCAATTATAGCGTACCGAACGTAGGATAATATCATTGCAATATCGATGGCAAAAGCATATAATACTTAAAATCTTAATATCTATATCAAATTTCCGTTATTAATAATCGATTTATTTAAGCTAAAAACTAAGTTAATTAGCTGATTTATAAAAGACTAGGATCGCCCGGTGGCCGAAATTCGACCACTTTTAAAACGCTTTTTACCACTTTAATTTTGAAACAGTTTTTTATATTCAGCATATCTAGAGAAATTAACCTTTTAAACCATATATGTTTCATCAATATTGGTGGAGAATAACATACTTAAAAATGTACCACAAAAAACGTGTGGCCTATATATATATATAAGATTCCTCTGTAATTCGATTCGAAAGAATATAAATAAAAATTTGGAGGAAAATATATTAAAGAAACAATATCAATAGGTTATAATGTTATTTCAAGATGAATATCAATTATCCGATCGATTTGGGATCAGAACATTACAAAACTGAGATTAAAGACGAAAATTTTGTGACTGCTAAATACATAGGAAAGGTTAAAGTATCTGTAATAGAGTTAGAAGGATTTTCCAATTAATAATAAAGAAATAATTTGCAACATACTTTGGAATCTAAAGTTTTTCAATTAACTAATGTTTCATAAAAGGCCATTGCTTGAGCGGCGTGTATTCAAGAAGATTAATCTACCTTTTAATAACTTTTGAAGAAGTTGTCATGACGATGAAGAATCTGTGGATCACCTCCTCCACTATTGTCCCTCTCTCTCGGGCCATGACATTAAGAAGTCCGGTTCTACACGAACTATCGAAGATGATTCCATAAAAGGGATGTGAAATTTAGATTGAAGCAGGCTTGCCAGTCTTGGGGATTGGTCCCCAAAGATGGGGATTTTGTAAGGTTTTTGGGGTCAGAAAATTTCGTTTGGGAACTGGGGATATTTTAAAACGTTTTGGGGATTTTATGGGGATAAACTATTTAGTATAGGTTTGTTTTTATTATCGGTAATAGCAATAAGTTACCAATAAGTGATGCTATTGAATGTTCGTATCATAATATATATTATAATACAATCTTTATATCCAAATCTGTATTTAATGAAGTTCTCTAATTGTCAAATTTTATGTGCCGATCAAAACAAATTTTGATTGTAAAGTTAAATTGAATTTACAACATATTATTCTCAAATCGGCTTATACTAAGTCTTTGGCTATAAAAGATACCACTTTTACAAGATCTGAAACGATGTGTTACGAGATGCAGTGGAAAAAAATTCTACCAATTGGAATTAATATTTTCAAATGAAACTTTGACTAATTCATAAATATTTTGGTTTGAAGGAACCTTCTTAATATAACAACTAATTAATCGGTTATTGGCCAACTAATTTAATATGAAGGTTAGTTTTTGTGAAAATTTATAGAAAAACAATATTTGGGGATTTTTGGGAATATTTTTAATTTTGGTTGGGGACAGCGATAAAAAGTACCTGGCATCTCTGGATTGAAGTTCGAACTACATAGTCTTAAGCGATGTTGTTGCTGGGTTATTCAGTAATGTAGTTTTGAAATAATTTTTTATCAATATCCAGCCACGAAATATTCAATTAACATTGCGCATTTTATATAAAAATCTATTTGAAATTCCAAAACACTCTTGTTTTACGTTTTCTGGGTAAATTGCTCATTCTCTTTAAAAAAAAAAAACACACTTATGAGTACATATCGCACTTTCGCGACAAGACTGTCATAACTCAATATTTGCGTCTTTAAAGCTGAGTACTGTGGATCCTTTACGATTAGTGTTAGGGTATATGATATGTACATTCTGGATAGTTATAAATAGCAGAGTCGATAAAGACGTCCGAGTGTTTATTGAAATAGATTTTCTGAAGCCAGATTATGAACGAATCCAAAATTTACCGTTTACTGATCTTTATGTACTTTTTTAGAGTTAATTATTGTTGAAGCAAATATTTTGTGGTAAGAATGCACTTCCATCATCGCCGTTATAAAAGCAAATATTTAGCGAAAATGTTATTAAACATTAAAAAAAACATGATCGCAATTTTGCATTTCGTTTGATCACCATGGAATATAAACTATGGGCTCTTTAATAATACATGTCGAAAGCAAATTTTTGTTAAATTTAAATTTTTCGGTCACTGTGGACTTTTATATGGAAATGTCCATATATGTACATGTTCATAAGAATTATAGTATTGAAATCAGTAAAATATGCAAATGATTGGCAGGGATATATGCAGAAACCCACCATCCATGTATATTTTTGGACTTATGACAAACTTGTCGCAAATGAGCGATATGTATTCATTCAAATTCAAAACAAAGTATAAATTTAAATGAATGTAAATAAAATACTATTAAAAACCCAAGAACAGCAGCTATAAACCATTAATTGTTTTTTTATCTTGCAACTAGTAACGACAGAGTGTCTCTTAACGGCGGTTGGTATAGACGGCCAATAAAAATAATATAAATAATAAGTAATTCAAAAAATATACATACTATATTCACCATGAATTGTTTATGTTCGGAAGAGATACGAGCTCAAAATCTTCAAAATAAAAGGTTGGAACGTAATCTGCAAATTTATAAACGCAAATACAACAGACAAATAAAACTGTTGATGTTGGGCACTAGCGGATCTGGTAAATCCACATTTTTACGTCAAATGCGTTTTGTCTACGACGAGGGCCATAAAGTCAACGACCGAATGAAATATGTTGGCATAATCCATCAAAATATATTCCACGCAATGCAAATTTTGATCAAAGCCATGCAAGTTTTACGGATTTCATATGAGACCAAAGAAAATGCATTCGTTAATTCGGCTCTAATTAAATATGTGGACTTAAACTATCCGGTACTTTTTATAGATATATATTTATTGGCTCTAAAGGAACTGTGGGCCGATGCTGGCATACAGGAATGCTATATGCGTGGTCGAGAATTCGCTCTACTAGACTCAACGAAATATTTCTTCAACCACCTAGATCGCATAGCCGACCCATACTATATACCCAACGATCAGGATATTCTGCGAGCACGTGTCCCTACGAAAGGTCTCAACGAGCATTTTTTTCAATATAAAAATGTTGAATTCGTCATCACCGACTTGGGCTGTCAACGATCGGAACGTAAGAAATGGATGCATTGTTTCGATAATGTTACCGCCATCATATATATGGTGGCCATTTCAGAATACGATCAATTCTCGTTGGACCCGGATCATCGCAATCTTCTCAAAGAATCTTTAGAACTATTAAAATCAATAGTATCCTATAAATGTTTCAAAGATATTGCACTTATTATAGTTCTTAATAAATTGGATATATTTGAAGAAAAAATCATGCATTCACATTTGGTCGATTATTTTCCAGAATACACGGGACTACAGTATGATCCGCGAGAAGCACGATCTTTTATACTGAATATGTTATTAGATGTCATACCGCCAAAACGAAGAATCTATTATTATTTTTTAAGTTCCATCGATGAACATAGTGACAGCATTGTTTTCGTTTATAGAGCAGTACGAGATACTATTTTAAATGCAAATTTATATAATTTTAATTTAGTTTAATGTTTTATTTTAATTTTTAAACGGTCTGATAGTGTTAATGGTTTTGTATATGTATATGTTTATTCATATATAAAATAATGAAATATGTCATGTATTATTAATATATGTATGTATATAGTCAATAAAAATAAATAATTGTAAAGAATTCTATTTAAATATTTTTAGTTATTGTCAACCGCAAAGATAAAGATTAAATCAAACAAGTAATAATTCCATATTAGGCAATATAATACCCTGCATCGTATAACATAACTTTAAAAAAATAAGTCAGAGTGCTATATATCTATATATTTAACTTAATTTGTAAAAATATACGTTAAAAGAAAGCCTTTTTTGACCTGAATTTATGTGAAATTTCCGTTTTTTTTATAATTACTGGTATTGGCTAAATTTAATTATATCTAACTCTACATCACTATGTAAAACTTTAACCATCTTACATATTGCTTACATATTCCATAATTACCTGTTATATTTAAATATTGAAATTTTAATTTCTATTTTCTTAAGATAATATTTATAAAGTTTTATTTTAATGATGAAGCCTTCAACTTCAAATATACAGTATTTTAAAAAAAAAACAAAAAATTGGAAATATTTTTTTCAAAAAGGTCTAATATTGGGTTAATGGAGTTCTATAGAAAGTTATAATTCTATAGAAAGGTTAATTTGGAGAAAATATGATTTATTTTATTTTTTTAATACATTAAACATAGGATATAAAGGGCCGCCCAATAGGGACTTCCGAACGTTGACAGTTGAAGCTACATCTTTCTAATTGGCATTTTACACTGGTGTTAATAATGGACTGACGGGCCATCGGTCCATATTTCTTTGAGAACGACGTTGGCCAGTCCATGACCGTCAATGGCAAGCTCTATAGGTCGATGATTACCAACTTTTGGCATTATCATCTCACGTGGAGGTGATGTGAACTGGCCATCATCATAACCAATGCCTTTTACGCGTCAGCGTCATAGAAAGTTGGACATTTCGAATGCCACCCAGCGAAGGCTCGGGGGAATATAACATCGTGCAAATGTCCGCAGAGGCTTCGCTAAATGGCATCCAAAATGTCCAATTTTCCATGAAGCTGGCGCATATCCTTTCAAATTAATAAAAAATGTCGATGCTATCTCACACACACTTATTATTTTTATTTAAAATTTGATTTTTATTCCAAAGTTACAACTAGAATTGTGAATAATGCATTTAATACCGAAAAATATTCATCAATAAAAAAAGTATTATATTTCATTCATGACGTTTTAGAGATAAATTTGTAAAATTATTGAATTTGGTCAAAATAAAAATCGGACTTTTTATTAATACAGAGTACATATATTGATTTTTTAAATAGTACATCATGTATGCTCCGATTTGCAATTTATTTTATTTATTTGTCCATCACCACTTTGGACACATTTAAACCCATTGTACATTGTTGAGAAATATTATTCGAAATATTATATATTTTATTACAGGTTCTGAGTTAGACAAAATTCACTTATATTTACAAAGTGTTTCTAAATGTAAGTGAATAAATACATTTTTTTATAAATTCCTAAACACATTTATTATGTTTGCTTATTTTACCAGAAAATTCTAGAATTTTATATCTTGGATACTTTGAATACAGATCGAACTAGATTCATTACCTCCCTAATAATAACTATGATGTATTGAATTAAAAGTACAGCATACTTTAAGGCATATAGATCATTGTACTATTGTGAATCCTTGTCCTTATGCATAAAGTTGCCATATTATTTAAATAAATGTAATATTACGAATAGTTTTGAGTACAAAAATAAAACGTGTTTAGAACCAAACACGAATTTTACCTATATGTACTTGTGTTTATTCCAAGGTTGGCTACCGATTAGAAATGGTTAAAAATTAACTGTAACCAGTGTCTATACAATTTATTCATGATTATATTTACTTTATTCGCCTAATGTTTTATTCTAACAGTATTTGAGCGTTTTAATTTAGAAGGTTTATTTGAAGTGGGTAGATTTGCTAGGAAATTATTTTTTATTGACATTTTTGTAGAAAAAAATCCTCTATCTTTAATAAATTTTTCAATAATTCAAAATTTTAAATTTAACTATATGTATAATATATTAGCGGCCTTAAAAATGTATTGTAGAAGAAACAATTTAATATTCCCTATAAAAAAAACCAAAATAAACGTTTTTTTTTTTTTGTTCTCCTGAATGCTTATGTTTTCTAATATAGAGTATTTCGAATATAGTCCCTTGATATGTTTTAAACTCAATGGTATTTAAACCAAGGTTATTTTGTATTTTTTTTTTTAGTAAATTTATTATTGTAAAATAGATTGCAAATACATTTTGAACAAAAAAATTCTGTGGTATTCCTACATCAGATTCCCAAAAAACTCATTCCTCGAGACGTTCTACACCATTTTCAACAATAATTCGGAAAAACAATTGAAAATGAGAATTTTCATTTATAATTCGGAAAAAAAAAATTGTAAATGAGAATATTCATTTAAAATTCGGAAAAGAACAATTGAAATTGAGAATTTTTACTTTAAATTCAGAGAAGCCCAATTGAAAATAAGAGGTTTTTTAAACGTGGCTGCTGCAAATGAGTATGTCAATGATGTTTTTTCAAAAATGGGAATATTTAGGCAACAACCTTTCGGAATTAGTAGTACATAGTTTGTGACAATGCTTCTTGTCACAGCAAACTTGAGAGATTATTCGAAAACTCTGAAGTAACTTTGCTAAGGTTGACCCCATATTACCCAATTAAAAATAAAAGCGCACGTGAAATCAAAAATGAATGTGCCTAATCAAAAAAAAAAAAAAATAATAATAATGTTTTTTTCTAAGCTTTATTGCACTAAATTTATTGATAACTCTCTAAATTTTATGAATTTAACAAATTATGTTGTTTTTTTGCGATATTTAATATTTGTATCCGTTGAAAGTGGAGGTATGTTTTATTGTATATATTGTGGTTTCATAGTCATAAAAGAAAACTGAAGTTTATCTAAAAAGTTATTCGCGATATTGTGGCAGTAGTCTCCAAAAACCAAATTAAATAAAAAAAACTGCAAAAATTTAAGAGCATTAAAAAATCACTGATGAATACTTTTTTGACCTTTTCACAATACACGTTTTTTAAAAACTACTTTTTCACGTAGACGTTTACTTATTTGCCCCTCATCCACTCAGAATTACTTATACATCAAATTGTAGATTTTTTTAAAATTAAAAAGACGAAAAATAATAAAAAATCGGATTTTGTTTTGTACTATTTCTTTTTAAGAATAGGAGTAAAGAGAAATAAGAGCGGTGTTATATCAATTAAATAACAACAATGAGGAACATCCAATAGCATTTTATTCTCAAAAGTTGAATCCTTGCCAGAAAAATTATACTGTCACAGAGAAAGAATGTTTGGCGGCAGTGAAAAAGTTCAGACCTTTTGTCGAAATGCTGCCATTTTCGGTCATAACCGATCACGCAAGTCTTAAATGGTTAATTACCCTCATAGGGCATCCACTTTGCGATTTGGTTATGGAAAATTTCATGAAATTGATATGGTCCTGTAAGCGTGGTCGTGGTGACCATTTGGCTGATGTTGTTTTTCATTATTAACGGCATACCTTCCTCTTTATTATGAAATAAACATCCATTTATTTGTCTCGAAAAAAGCATTTTTCTTTGAATACCAAAATAAAACCTCTTGTTGGAAAACCCTGTATTATTATTATTAATTTTATACAAAAGTAACATGACATGAAGAGACCTTGTGAATTGACCAATTATATATTATTAAGCAATAACAATCAAATTTTAAAATCTTTATAAAACATGGAGAGCTTCAGCTATAAATAATTATCCGAAGAGAATTTTACATTCAAAAAAGCAAATTTATATTCATGCAGGACCGAAATAAAATTGGATTTGGAAAATAAAATTACAGATTTCGTCAAAAATTTAACAATGCGCTACAAAAAAATTGGATGAAGCAGACAAAGATTTTATACCATGTTTGAAAACTGGTTAAAGGACGAACTTACTGTCCAGGTATCTTCAGAAAATAAAAACCAAAACAATCTTGGCAGACCACCAAAATCAGTCAACAACTGTAGCGATAGATCTAAAAGGCGGAAACTTAAGGATATTAATGAAGAAATCGGATGTGAAAATATACAAGAAACTTTGTTATATCAATTTCGATCACTGAAGTTAACAAAACAGCAATATAATCAGCTCAGATTGCGTGCGATTAAAAAAGGCTCAAATCTCTATCCATCCAGGATTGTTTGGACCTACAGGATCAATAAGAAACAACGACACCAATAAGGAGTTAAGAAGTTTAAAAAAGATACATGTTCAGGACGAATTTCTCAAATATGGCTTGATAATATATCAACCAAAACAAGGATCAGGTAATACGAATGATGAGAACACAGCAAGAAGGTTTTTTTCAGATCCCGAAAGAGCATCTAAAATAACAGATGTTGATATAAATCTTATTTCAAGATTTAAAACAATTATCGATGTACTTGTGTGCAAGGAACAAATTGATGCTAGAAAATTTGGTAATTATGCGAAGCAAACTGCATGTCTGCAACTGTTCACAAAATCCTTTATCATGGAGAAGATGTCATTAAGCATCATTTAGTACCACTTGGAGATCTATCTGAGGAAGCCCAGAAAAAAAGGAATAAGGATTACAGATTTTATAGAGAGCACAATACCAGAAAAACATCACGAAATTCTACAAATGAAAATCAGATCCGCTCATCACTAGCATTCGAAGTCAATGGGAAGTAGAACATCGAGACTTAGATCAAGAAGCAAAAGGGCTGCTAAAGGACAGAAATAATTTAGAACAAAATGTGGAATACTTGCAGGCTATTTTCCAACCGAATGAATAATAGTAAAAATTTTCTTTTTTTGTTACTTAAGTATAAAATAAACATTAACAACATTTTTGTTATTATAAAAAATAAAAATGTTTGTTCTTAATGTTATTGAAATAAAAAAGAAAATAAACTTTTAAAAATCGTAATTTTTTTTCCAAAAACATCCGATTCTAGTGGAACCGGTTCTTTAAAAACCGGTTTTAGTGGAACCTGTTATACAATTGATAAAGTGGGAACCTGTTCTCAAAATTATCCAGGGTATTATTAAAATGTTTTTTTTATCAGCTGATAACTTTTTTAATAAGTATAACTGATTAAAAAAACAAAAAATTCGCATTTTCATACTAAATGCTACACAAAAATTAAAAGTTCAACTTTAACCTTAAATTTTTCAACAACTGCTGAACCAATTTTAACACTGGAGAAAATTTCAAGAAAATATCTGTACATCCAAAAAAAATTCTAAAATATCTCTATCGGTTCAAAAGTTACAGAATTTTGGCCAATGAAAAACGATATTGAGCCACTGTGCGACATTTAAATCATTAAAATAAAAACGCAATTCAATATTTATAAACAAATGAAAAAAAAATATTACCATAAAGAAATTATCAGTAGGTATATTTAGAGCATAGTTCAGTATTAACTGCAAATAATCTATGTATGTAGCAACAGCTATGAATGGACACAGTAATTTTGTGCATCATTTCCGAGCAGTTTTTGGTGACTATCCCGAACTATAAATTTTACCTATCATTTAGGGTGACAACTAGTAACATAAATAGCTAAGTGACTAGTTATTTTAACATAGATCACAAATAGACTGTATAATAGCTGGTTCGAAGTAGTCAACGCATTGGATTCAGATACCGATTACATAGAGTCAGTAACTTCAGTAGCTATCTAACTGGTTACTTGATTAGCTACATAACTAGATATTTAACCATGTACCGCTTAGCAGCCGAAGCTAAACAAACCTTTCTCCGACTACTCTCCAATAGATAACTTCTACTCTGCAAAATAAACGTTTAAAGTGAGTACAATCCAGCGGAAAAAAATGATAGGATTTCCGTTTGTAGGCCTTCTAAAAGGCATACTTACACATTCTAAATGATCCGATACTCATTCCACTCTGCCTGCTCTTAGAAGGTGTTCAAGAAGCCCTATGAATCCCCTTCTAATAACAAGTGTTTAAATGGTCTACATCAAAATGTAATATACTCTGCATCTCTTTGATTAATTAACTCTCTTTAAAAATTTACAACAATAAATTGCTTGTAGCTCATCATAAGTAGATCTTCTCTCAGCCCTTTAACAGCTGCCAGTATGCAAGGACTTGGCTCGCGATGACACGCCGGGTAAAATTGAAATGATTTTGCAATGCGGCAAGATGTCCATGTCCCTGCAAAATGAGGCCTTTAGGAATGCCTCTTTACTGATATCATTCCCGCTGGTAAATTATGCTTTGGTTACAAGTTCGCGGCATCACTGCCAAAAATTTGCATTAAAAAACGCTTGGCTTAAATTAATGATGGCAAATACACTTCTTCGATAGCTAATCTCTTAATTTGCTGCAGTGATGTAATATTACTGCATTACGAACGTATCCAATTTTTGCCATTCGCACTTAATACTGAACTCCGCTGTTTTTTATTATTTTTTTTTTTTTTGAGAAAAGATCATGGCAATTTCTTAGCATATATTGCAAATTATCTCAAATGGTTAAATCTGAGAAATATGTAGAAATCAGTTCAAAAATCTAAAATTTTGTGTTATGACGATGTTGTCGCATATGACTGATATGCGATTAATCTATAAAAAACTGATTCATCTTTAAAAAAAAACTCTGTGTAGTGAAACACGGCTACAACAAACTCAGTGGGACCAACAATAATTGTTCGTTTTAAAAGAAAAATTAACAGCAACAAATAATCTAGTATTTTCGTATCAAGGTTCGAAAGAAATATTTTCTAATTCATAGCCTTAATTCCTTCGTACTTTAAATGTGTTGAATTCATTCCTTTGATGATTTATTCTTTATAGAATTAATTCCGTATTGGATTATTAAAATTTTCTTGAATTCAAATCAATTACAAAATAGCTTTACAAATTTATTGAATGATCAAATTTTTATTCCATTCAAATCTATTAAAAGAAGGCTTAAGTCAATTTTAGGGTGTATTAATAAGGTAAAATTACGAACCATAGAGAAACAACAAGAGCGGACACATACGAGTGTGGTTTTTGTTTTCACATAGTTTTTTTCTACTAATACATTCTCAGCACTTAGGTTTTTGCCAGCTGAGTTTCCGATCTATATGTATTTATCTATGTTACGAACACAGATGATTATTATTTGTTTGTTTATGTTATGTTTTCGATTATCAAACTTTCTTTATATTTTTTGTCGTCATAAAAAAAATATTTTAAATAGTAAATTAAAATACACAATTTGGGTTTTAAAAAAATATTTTTGTAAATAAATGCCAGAAAGTACGCAAAACAATAAAATCAGATGAGTAGCAGTGGGATTAAATCCTCAAAAATCCAAGGGATGACCAAAATAACTTTATTTCTTGTTTGTTTGTTTTGCTAAATACTTAGATGTTGTGAATGGATTTATGGAATGAATGACTGATATTTTTTAATTCCGAAGTAAGATTTTAATGAATTATTTAATTCGAAACTCTATTTCGTATTCATCACAAATATGCCCTTCTGATTTCTATTTTTCAACTATATAGTATGTATTTCCAGAGTTAGATACCTATTTAAACTGTTCAAACAGTGCGACATTTTTAATTTTTGGAGTTCGGAAATTTGTGCTAAATTGTGTAACAAACTGTTAACAAAACATTGCTATTATTAATAGCTGGAAATTCTTTATATCCAAGTTTTACTGTAATAATATATTTTAATGCAAAATTCTAAAAAAAATGTGTAAAGTTAATAATAATAGGAACAATTCCGTTATAAGTCAGTATTCTCTAATTGAAGCTATTTAATAGTGCTCGCTATATTTCAATTGAAAAATTCTCGAAAATGTATAAATTTAACTGTTTAAAACCCTACAAAAATAACGAATATAAAGAAATGGAAAGATCTTTAAAAGAACTTAGAAAACAATATAGAAAAGACATTAAATTATTATTACTGGGCACGGGCGAGTCCGGCAAATTGACCTTTATACGCCAAATGCAAATTATATACGGCAATGGCTTCAGCGAGGACGAAAGAAGGCAGTATATCAATTGTATACGAGACAATATTTTAACTTCCATGCAAAATATGATAGAAGCCATGAAATTGTTAAAAATAGATTATGAGAAGTGTAACAATGCTACTAAAAACGTAATGATCGTTATGAATCCAAATCTGATAAGTAGTGACTGTTTGAGGGATCCGTGTTTGACAGCAATCGAAGAACTATGGCGCGACAAGGGCATACAAATCTGCTATATGCGACGTAATGAATACCAACTAAACGATTCCACGAAATACTTTTTAAACGAAATTGATCGCATTGCTTCGCCAACATATATGCCCACGGATCAGGATATCTTGAGATCTCGTATAACAACAGCTGGTATAATTCAATATAACTTTCAAGTGAAAAAAGTCAGATTTCGTATAATAGACGTGGCTGGCCAACGAACGGAACGAAAAAAGTGGTTAAATTGTTTTGATGATATAAAGGCCGTAATATTTTTGGTGGCCATTTCAGAATATGACCAGACTCTAAAGGAGCATGAACAACGTAATCGTCTTAAGGAGTCTTTAAGCGTTTTAAATACCATTAAAGTTACTTTAAATGACATACCTATTATATTGTTCTTAAACAAAACCGATTTGTTTGAAGAAAAAATTAATTACTCACATTTGGATACGTTTTTTCCAGAATTTAAGGGTCCCCGATACGATAGCAATTCTGCTCGTCAATTTATTTTAGATATGTTTTTACGAGTGCGACCCAAAATGTACTTTCGTCATACCTGCGCCACAGACACAGATAATATTAAAATGGTGTTCACCGCAGTTAAGGATATCATTTTAAAATATAATTTAGGTACATTTGGACTGGTATGACGTCAATTATTTACAGCAACACCAAAACGTTTAATGTCCATGCAAATTTGTTTTATTTAAAAAAATGCAATATCAATAATTTAAGGAAAAATTAATTTGTATGTATTTTTAAATATATTCAATTTAATAAAATGTATTTAAATATAATGTAGTGTTTTTACTTGATAAGGGTTCACCATAGTGGGGAGGTTGTTATGCGTTTGTGCTGATGTGTGTAACGTTCAAAGATATAAGTCTAACACCATCCTTAAAGTATACCGTTCGCCTCAGACTCCTTTCGGAGCCGAATTAACGATATCCGTACCTCTGGATGGCTGGTTGCACATTTAATATTAAAACGTTTCGATAAAATTTAGTACATACGTTTTTTTCGGCCCAAAGAAGAAGGCTATTGAAGTTGGTTGAAATAAGTCCATAAATAAGTACTAATCGATCATAAATGTTTTATTTATATAGGTAACCACACAAATTTCACCGCAAATAAGTTCCATATACATATATAAAAATCATGACGATCGGTCCATAATTTGTTATAGCTCCCACATAAGACAAACTTTATAAAATCACTTTAACGAGTATAAATATCTTACAAGTATTGATATCGATATAAAATTTAAGTTACTTACCGACAGTATATAAGATAACACATAACCAGACTTTGTGTTAATGGGGATAAGAGTCTTTAGTAACTCTTAATCGTGATGATTCATCATTTTTTTTTTAAACAAACAGAAACTGCGAAGCGTTTGCTTGTCTGCACATACACCCAGAGTATCTGACGGGAATCGAACCCGCAAGCCCCAGATTGATAGTCCAGCACACTATCGTGTAGTCTATCGGCGCACCCGCACTACTCAAACCCCTGAATTTTTACTGTAGGTTCGGTAAATTCGACCTTATTTCGAAATTCTAAACTTTTAGGGGAGAAAATGGGTAAAACTGTATTTTGGCACCCTATGTATCTTTTAACCAAATTAACACAGACATAAATTTTTGATACATATCTGTCTCACATTTTTTTTTTTTTTTGTCAAAATGGAGTATTTTACAATTTAAAACTTGAAATGTATTTGAAATATCTTAAGTTATTTAACACTTCGACATAAAAATACTGATATCTGAGTGAAGTTAGGAGTAGGGGACAATATTTAGGTACTAAAATGCGAGAACTATTGGTACTTTTTGAATTTTCTTAAATAATGTACATGAAATTAAGCAAATATGGTTCTGAGTGAATAAGAATCAAAGGGTGAGACTTTATTATAATGATACTTTTTGAATACAATTATAATAATGAACCTAGAATCCCAAATTTGGACACATATGATTCTCAATGATTAAGAATCCGCATAAGGTGGATTTAATGGTAATTTTTTACCTTCTAATGGTACTTTTTGAATTTTCTATAATAATGGTCCTAGAAAAATGAAATTAAGCATTCATGGTTCTGAGTGAATAAGAATCCAATGGGGATACTTTATGGTACTTATTCTTTATTCTAATTGGACTTTATGTATATTATTCTATGGTCCTGAGTGAATAAGAATCCAATGGTGATACTTTATGGCACTTAATCTTTATTCTAATTCTACTTTATGTATATGAACCAATAAACATGAAATAAAGCGAGTGGGAATACACAAGTGTTGACTTTATGGTAAATTTTTTTATTCTAATGGTTCTTTTTGAAATTACTCTAATAATGGATCAAGAAATATGAAATTGTGTATATGTATATGGTCCTAAGTGAGAGAAAATGCAAGTTGGAATATTGATGGTACTTTTTATTTATTCGAATGGTGCTTTTCTATTGTCCATAATTAAGCATATATGGTCCTAAGTGAGTGAGAATTCAGGGAGTATATTCTTCATCTATAAACCTAGAAACATCAAATTAAGTTTATATGGACCTGATCGAGTGGGAATCCTCAAGTGGGGGCTTTATAGGAGATACTTTTTTTATCTAATTGAACTCTTAACTAGAAACATGATATTAAGCAACATGGCCTTGAGAATCAGTGAGAATCTACAAGATTGGACTTTTTAGTACTTTTTATTTATCGCAATAGTACGTTTAGAATATGTTATAATAATAAACATAGAATCATGAAATTAAACTCGCATGATTCTGAATAAGATAGAATCCTTAAAGGGGGACTTAATGGTACTTTTCGATTTTTTCATTTCAATGAATGAGATGAGTGAGAATTCCGTACAGTAATTTTCTTTCTTCTTCTACGTCAAAAAAACTAAAAACATAAAAGAGAGCATTATCCTAGATTGTTACAAATAAATAAATTTAAGCTCATATGCTCTACAATGAAGTGAGATCACGCAAAGGGGTAATTCTTCGTCCTTCTAACGGCTCTTTTTACTTTTCTTTAATATTGAAATATGAAATTAAACATCTGTGGTCCTTAATGATGGTTTTTTGATTTTTCTATTTTTCTAATGAACCTGTAAATATAAAATTAGACACATATGATCCTTTTTGAGTGAGAATACAGAAGGACTTTGTGAAACTTTTTTTTTCTTTTCTTTTAATGGTCTGGAATTTTCTTAATTAACGAACTTAAACATATAATATAAATGTAGAATTCACAGAATATTTTGTGACTTCTGAAAAAATTATACTAACAAAGCTAGAAACACAAAACTTTACACATATGAACCTGAATAAAGTAAGAACCCACAAAAGAGAAATTAATGTAATGAATCTTGAAATATAAAATAAGGCGCCCTTCGAAAGCATTGTAATCGTAATATTTGAACATCAATGTCGTTCTTAAGCAAAAAATAGTTTTAAACATTGTCAGTTACAGTCTGTTAATTGTTTCCTAACGGGTTAATTGCTAGGCTGTCACAGAATTCTATTCCGATCGAAAGTGGAATTAATTTAGTTTTTTGCTTCTTCAGAAAAAGTAATACGAAAATTTCTTTCGGAATAAAAGCACTTTCAGTTTTCAAAGTGAATTTGATATTTCTTTGTAATTATGTATTTGTTTTTCTAAAATTTTTAATCAGATTCTTTACCAAAAACTTCTCTTTTGCTTTAAAATAAAAAACGCTGTCAGAAATACAGAATTATTAAATAATTTTGGAATTAATGAATTACACGGAATGTGAAGATCCTAAAACGAAATCGATCGGAATAAAAACTACGGAATAGAAACCATTTCGAACAAAATGTGTGACAGGACTGTATATACCACTTACAATTCAATTAATCATATTGAACCATAATGTTATTTCCCTTAAAAAAAAATAATGTATATCAGTTTCAACTTTTTGCCACAGTTGGAACTTAAGTGAACTTATGTCCATTTTTAATATGTCACGAGTTTAAAACAATTGACAGAAATATACCGCAGATTACATATGTACTCGTACAATATACATAAAACATATCACATTTGTAATATGTTTTTCGTGTGCAACCGTTATATTAACATTCATGCTTTATTTTAAAAACGAAAAGAATTCTATTAAAAACTTCTTTACACCTACATACATATGTATGTACTATATAGTATACATGTGTATGTCGTTAATAAAGAATATAATATATTTTAAATCAGTATTCTCTAATTGACGGTCATAGAGGGGTGCGTTTTAAAGTGATCGTTGAAAATGTATACAATTTACTGTTGTGATAGCGAAAAAAAAAGGAAACAAAAAGAAATGGATAAAATCTTAAGGGAGCTTAAAAAACAATACAAGAAAGACATTAAATTATTATTACTGGGTACTGGAGAATCTGGGAAATCTACTTTTATACGCCAAATGCGTATTCTGTACAACAATGGCTACAGCGACGAGGAAAGAAGGAGTTACGTTAAATTGATACATGAAAATATTTTTACTTCTATGCAAAATATGATAGCTGCCATGGAATCATTAAATATTGATTATGAGAGCGAAAATGCTAAAGAAAAAGCTACGCTCATAATGTATGTAAATACCGGGGGTAAAACCTATTTAGAGGATCCCTATTTGACGGCAATTAAAGAATTATGGAACGACAAGGGCATACAAAACTGTTATATGCGACGTAATGAATATCAATTAAACGATTCCACTAAATACTATTTGAGCGAAATTGATCGCATTGCTTTGCCAGACTATATGCCTACGGATCAGGATATCTTGAGAGTTCGTATAGCGACCACAGGTCTAGTTGAGTACACGTTTCCGGTGAGCAATGTAAAATTCCGCATGACAGACGTGGGTGGACAACGTTCGGAGCGAAGAAAATGGATGCATTGCTTTGATAATGTTAAGGCTATATTATTCCTGGTTGCCATTTCGGAATATGATCAGGTTCTAAAGGAGAATGAACAACGTAATCGTCTAAAAGAATCTAGAAATATTTTTGAATCTATTTCGAATTATTTCCATGAAACACCAATTATAATGTTTTTAAATAAAAAGGATTTGTTAGAGGAGAAAATTATGTACTCTCATTTAGATCAATTCTTTACGGAATTTAAGGGGCCACGATGTGACATCGAAGCGGCACGTAAATTTATATTGGACATGTTTTTGGAAGTTCGGAACAGGATGTACTATCATTACACCTGCGCTACAGACACCAAGAATATTAAAGTAGTATTTACCGCAGTAAAAGACATAATTTTAACTTCGAATTTAGATAGATTTGGACTGGTGTAAAATTAAATATCATAAACATCAAACCGACGATCAATACATTATAGTTTTATATTCGATTTCGTAAATATTTGCATGTATTTTCTTTTAAACTTAAATTGTTTAGTTAATCTATATTACTACATTAGCGGTATTCATGATACAGAGGTAACCTAAATATTTCAAATATTGCAAACGATCAAAAATATTAAATTAATTTACGAAACAAAATAAAAATACATAGTATTTCATATTATTAATAAAAAAAAAAAAAATATAAATGTATGTGGAAGTACATGCTTGTACTTTCGAATTTAACACATTATTGGAGCTGAAGTGAGAAAAGATTAATTAGTTATATTGATTTGTGCAAAAGTGTAAATTATACATATTACTAAGTCTAGGACTCTACATCATGAATATCGTTATCGATTTTATAAATATTTTAAAAATAAACATATTTGAAATAATAACAAAAATATGTACATACTTTGTTTATTTCTTAAAACCACAAACTGAATTCCGAGATATAAACAAGCAAATATATAAATGTAATAAAGTGTATAGAATGATGATTAATTTGTGATTTTATAAAAGTTATTTTACACATGTATGTGTAATATATTTAGGTCTTAATGATTAGGGTCAAAACAATGTTGTGGATGTTCTCAGCTAAAATACAAATTTAGAGTGAAGATGCCGTTTCTTAAAATCTTTCCCTCCTAGGGTTCAGTTGTGGTTTAAGGTTTTTGATAGTTTTTTTTTTTTTTTTTAATATTTTTCTCAAAGGAAACATATGAAATAATATTGGTATCATGAGAAAGGTTTTTGAAAGGCGTTTTTAATGTCATGTCTAAAATTATCGTAAAAGATCAAAAATATTCGAACTTTTGATTTCTTTTTTCGTTTATCGAAATTCAATCAAGTTCGACTTTTTTTATTAATTTTTGAAACCTACTTTCTTATCGATCTGCTATTAGCTAAAATGTATTGTAAAAGACAAACAAATTTTATCTAAAATATCTATAAAATCTTAAAATAATAAACTTTCAATTATTTATTAATCACATTTTTTTGTGTATTTTTTTTTCGCATAAAACAAACAAAAGCATTAAAAATGTTATTCAAAAAGAAATCATTACAAATAAATTAAATTGTTTGAGTGAAAAGTTCCAGGTATTTAAGTTAAACTAAAATTTTATTTATTTTTAGTTTTATAGACTTATAAAGCGTTATATACTAAAGGATAACTTATAAAATTACACCTATTTCATATTGTGATTGTCATGAACATATAGCTAACATCAGATCAGTAAGAAATTAGGGGGCTCGAAATGAATTTTTGAGCTATGGTTTCTTCTGCATAATTTCTTGTAATGACCCATAGAACCAGAATCGAGGTGTGCCGATTTATATATCATCTCACTAATTTCTTTAAGACGCTTTAAGTTTATTCCACAATTCAATATGATTCGTATTCGTAAAGTCCATGTAATGGAGTAATATGTAGATTTTGTGCTGTAAAAATGCAGCGGAAATCGTTATCGTTATAAAACTTTGACTTTTAAAATATTTCATCCTAATTCCGAAATACAACCAATACATGAACACACAGTCAATAAATATAAAGAACAAATATACTTTATAGGCTCGCAATGAATATTGTAGATATTACTAAGGGAATGAAAGATTAAAAAAATTGTATTTTTATTTGGTATTTTTATACAGAGTATGTTTTCGCATGTTTTCGCATTTTGTATAAACAAAATTTCCAATTCATGTCACCAAATTTTATTATGATCGGTCCTTAATTAGTCATAGCTCCCATATAAGGCCTGCTTCCGATAATCACATTAAGTCCCCATCCATACTGTGAAACATTTGCTGCAAAACAATTGAGTTTGTCGATGAAAGGAGAAAGAGGAATGGAAAAGGGTACTCTGTTTCATGTACATGAAACTTTTGTTGAGTATGTCATTCATATTTATTCGTTCATATTCGTTCTGTACAGAAATGTCAAAAACTGAAAAGCAAAAACTTCACTGTGTGGACACGAATGCAGTTTCAAAAGAGAATTTAAAAATGTTTTGCAGCAAATGTTTCACAGTGTGGACCGGGACTAACGAGCATAGATCTCCTAAAAATGTTGGTATTAGGGATGCCCATCCCAATCCCGGGATTTGTGAAAAAAAAATCCTGGGATTTTTCGAGATTAAAAAATCCCGAAAAACTACCCAGAAAGCTAAATTATAAATTATAATACTAATCTCGCTTCTAATCCAAACGGAGCCAGATTTTTTAATTTTAATCAGGGGGCAGCAGGTCACCCTTGCATTGACAGACTTATATACTAGTTTATTCCTCATAGTGAATTCGCGTTCACTATGAGGACTTGAATCACCATTTATGAATGATATGATACTAATATCGAAATTTATGTTAATATTATTATATACAAATTATTTATTGACAATAAAATAGAAGGATTTATTTTCATACACGATATTAATTATTATAAGACAATTATGAATGTTCAAGTTATTTTCTGAGGGGGACATGACACGATTTCTGCAATACTTTACAGTATAATTTCAGAGTACTTAGAACTTATTTTGTGCAAAATGTTATTAGCATTACCGCATAATCAACATACTTATGACTGCTCAAACAGTATTCCGGGGGACAATTGTATGGGACTAGGGGAAATCATGGACCATTTTCAATACCAAACAAACTTTATCAACAGAAAGTATTTGTGGATAATTTTATCCAGCTGGCTTCTTTCGTTTATGCCCTATCGTGTTTTAAACAGACATACAGTTATAAAATAAAACAATACTTTTATATTTTATTTTCAATATTAAGTAATATAGGGAGGAAACAAACATTTTCGACAAAAATTATGCAACTTCAATTGTAAAGAACTTCTAAACTGCCTTACCAATTTTGATACGATTTGTCACATAGTAATGGTAATTGTATAACAAAAGTTATACAATTTTCAGTTTTTTATGGATTCCTGACTGTTTTAAAGTTCAGAATACGGGTATAAATATGAAATGTCTTTTGTGTCAAATTTATACTTTTACTTAAATATATTAATGAAATAAATAGTTTTTATTGGTGAATTTGATGTTTTTTGACATTAAACTAAAATCCCGAAGTCCCGAAAAATCCCGGGATCCCAAATAATCCCGGGGTCCCGAAAAATCCCGGGATTTACATTTCTATAATCCCGAATCTCGGGATTTGTCATCCCTAGTTGGTATACACATAAAATTCAACATAAATTACTTTCATATAAACATTAATCACATGACTAAATTTCATGGTGATCGGTCCATAATTTGTCATAGCTCCCATAAAAGGCCCACTTCAGAAAATCACTCACGAATATAAATTATTTTGAAATTTTGAAAGAAAAATGTTTTTGCTCATTTACCTAGTGTAGGGCTTGGCCGACCATACTTTCTTACTTGTTTTTAGTTTAGAACAGATAGACAATTTTTAATATTTTATTATAAGACATTATTATATTATTTATTATCTATCAAATAATCACTGGCTTCTTGTTCTTCTATAAATAGGCAGTTCAAAAGTCAAAAAGAGCGCTTGAACTAGAAGAGCTACCTAGTTAATTTTTGAACCATGAACACGCACACATAAAATATTTTTTATAAAACGGCTCTAATTTGTTTATTTGTTTTTGTAGTTTTGTTTTCATTATTATGTAGACCTAAAATAACAAAAACTTTAAAAAAAATTTTAACAGTACTTTTATAGAAAACTAGCTTGACCCGTTGCGCTTCGCTACCCCTGTCGTAGTAAAAATCGGTTCAGCCGTTTAATAATTATTGTTTAAGAACTATAGGTACCAATTTTACCAGTTTTCCCCCTGTTTATCCCTTTCTGGTAAAAGTATTGAAAAAAGTTATAGCCTATTGACGCTTCCAAGTAAGGATCTATATACGTTCTAAATTTCAATAAAATCGATTTAGCCGTTTAGGCGTGATGCTCAAACAAACCAACAAATAAACAAACTTACAAAGATATTTATATGGATATATGGATATACAATATTTAGTCAGACATTATTCGTACGCAGTAATGAAAACAAGTATGCAATTTCGCTTAATAATTCTAATTATTGAAATAGGAAACAAAATGGTGAACAGATAAAAAAATATCACCGATATAGGAATCCCATTTTTAGAAATGAGATCTTAAAATTGTTAAAAGGAATCTGAGAAAAATACTACCAATACGCTAAAAATGAAGAAGAGTTAGAACCGAGATGTTGTGATATTAAATTACACTCTTAAAAACAAATTAAACTATAAAAATTATGGTTCCATCGAGAGAGGTTATTCAAAACTAACATTACTTTAATAATGTAGAATTCGTATAAAAATCGCTGTTACTCTTCCCGTATTTAAAAGTATTACGTCTTACTTTTTAGGTCGAATTCTTCAATAATATTGAAAAAATGAAGCTTGAAATTTGGAACATAGATGATAGGCCCTTACTTGGAAATGCCAATAGGCATATAGAAAGCGATATATAGGGGGAAACCGGTAAAATTGTTACCTTTAGTTCCTAAACAATCAATACTAAACGCGATTTGATTGAAATTTGGAACATAATAGATCCTAACCTGAAATCATCAATAGGCTATATCTTGTTTCATAACTTGGACCATAGAGGTACAAAAAGGGGAAAAACAGGGAATATTTGTTTTAAAAGGAAAACAGTTTTTATTTAACTCACTATAGACACAAAAATATGAACTTAGAAAGTACCTTTACAAAAGTCTTCCTTCAAGGAGGTAAAAACGGGTAAAATTAGGAATTTTGTGTTTATCCATATCTATGTCTGTTTATTTGTTTGTACCTTAAAGGAAGGAGGCTAAACCACTGCACCAAATTCTTGAAATTTTGACTGTATATTCCTCTATTTTTGGAAGGACCAATAGGCAAATTTTTATTTTGGAATATTAGGTGGGCGTGGCATCTTCCATACAAAAAAAATGGAATATCTGGTGAACTATTATTGTGAAAGCCGCAAAACTTCGGATTTACTTCGGTACGCTGTTTGCCTGAAAATGTGTGGGATTTGATTGATGGGCGTGGCACCACCCTTACAAAGTAAATAGGTTTTTTCGAACTATAAATATAATTAATACACACTAAATATAATAAATAATACACACACAAGCTGTCTACCGGCCATCATCTACTATTTTCGTAAACATATGGAATGCGAGGACACCGAAGAAGAATTTGAACTCGATCCTGATCCCTATGCCCCAGGAGGCTGTGGCTTTTAAAAAACACTCACCCGGAAAGTGACACGCATACACAACGTTTTAGTTTAATGGCCGTCTTGGTTGTGCCAGCTTTGATTCAAACTGGTATCAACGGGAAGGTCATTCATCCCATAACACAGACACGCTGTGGAAACTTTTAAATGTGCCGAATACCTCAAATATAATTCTGATTGGCAATGAATTTGTTAGAAGGTTTGGTTGGGTTTGAGCGTAAGTATATGTTGTTGTAAGTAGGTATTGTATGGTATACGAATTATTTTTAATTTTATTTATTTTGCCTATTTTAGACATGATGACAGATGATAATGAATAAATAATAACACTGTGCTCGAAATTGACAATTTTTTAAACTGATGGCGTGTTAAACTGATTCGAGTACGCTGGATCCTGTGGAACTAACCGTATTTTTTGGTTAGCTCTTGTTTTCGAGATATACTGTTATTTCGAAAATGGAGGATGTGGTTGTACGACATATTTTCTTGTAACTCTAAAATGGTTTAGTTTATTAAATAAACTATAAAAAATTAAAATCCGCAATAAAATTACCTTTAAGTAAGACTGAAACCTTTTTATAATCTGCGCAGTCGTTTTTTCCTAGCAAAATTTCGAAATTTTTGTGTTTTAAAACGGCATGCAAAATTGGAAAATGAAGCTACGCTGTTAAGCGCATTGAAAACAAAGTTCCAAACAAAACAAGCTCTAAATTATTAAAATTTGTCCACAACTTTTGATCTTATAAACAAAAGATAAAACAAATATTCCCATCATTAAAAACGTGCTGCCGCCAAATTTAGTTTGCACGATCAGAGTTGATATATTTGTACTCACTATTAAATTATTCGTACCAAAGTATACCATTCGTACTCTGTATAAAAATTAATTTTCTACTACACTTTTGTGCAACTGTGCCAATACGGCTCTTTCACACAGATAATTTTCTTCTTGTTTTGCAAATTTTGTGTAAATCATCTAAAAGGAAAGAAAAAAATATTTAAATAAATGTAAACTAATTGGAATAGTTGAACCAAAACATAAAATGAAGGTGTGTAAAAATTCGTTTACATAACAATTACAATTATTTTTTTTTATATCGTTTTCCCATTTCCTGCTATTTTTAGCTTCAAGTTAGTCGGCAACTGACGGACGAACTCAAGCAAAAACAGGTAAGTTGCAAAAAATTTTAAATTGATTCCCAAATTAATAACATGTCAATATTGTCGCCTGTATACAAACAAAATAGACTATAACCCATAGTCTTATAAACAAAATTTTATATTCAAAACGATTGCTGGTCGATCATGTGGAAGCTTTAGAACAGTGTATGCTTTTTATGCAAGATGCACCATTACCTTCCGCAACATCTATAAATACAACTGGCCAAGACAAATGTGATGGCAAAGAAAAGTGCTTTAAGAAACCGGAGGAAATATTGTGGCCGGAAATATTTACAGCTCGTAATGCTTGCATTTTATTGGGTACCACCATTTTGGAGCATCTAATAACGCCACGTGCTTTCCGTTTAACTTTAATACCTTCGTTGGCAGTAACTGGAGGTTTCGGTGCTTTGTATGTGGTGAAGAATGTTTTCGGTTTTCGAAATAAATACGTTGAAAGAGAATTGGAGAATCTCATACGGACAATTGATGAATTTGGAAATTGTATACGCCGTAATATGACCTATTTCAATGAGATTATTATTATGAAACAACATGAGTTAATAGAGTAGGTATTGAATATAAGATAAACAAGATAAGATGATATAAGTTATGAATATTTTGTAGATCCCGTCAAATAGAACGTGCCTGGGATTGTATTACAGCCGCCAAAGAGGTAACCGAAATTTTATTTGAAGCCACCCGTAAATTAGAAACCCAATATCCCATACCAGCTCGATTTTCCCAGTATTATGCTCCAATGGAAGATTTAAAAGAATGTGAATACTTTAAGAACAATGTCACCGATTATAGCCCTAAGCATATAAAAGTAAGTACATTTTATACGTATAATCTGCCCTAACTAAAATGCATCATTCTTCATTTATCATTTGTAACAACGATCAGAGTTAGGGAATTATTTTTTAGAGTCCTGAAAGGACTTTGTAAAAATAAATAGTTAAAATAGGAGCTCAATCAAATGATCAACATTTTAAAGTATTTTTTTTAATGAGTTTTTTAATAGTTGCGATTTTACGACATTGTTATTTTTTTTTTAAATTTACGTTTTGTGATAAATTTGTGAATTTTATTTAGTTAGCTTGTATTAACATTTTCTTGCAAAATAGTTTTTTTTTGTAAATTAAAAAAAATTACTAGAGTCCAAAAATCAAGAGTTAAAATTCTATTAATTTACGTTTTGTGAGAAATTAGTGAAAAATTGCAAAATTATTATCTCAGTCAAATGGATTTGAGTGCAACTATGTTATTAAATATATAATAGTGACAAAATTATTTTATTTATCGGGTTATTCATTAAATTTCAACCAAACAACGTAAACCATAAAATTTGCAAGGCAATATTGGATAATTTTGAAATAAGTTGGCAGATTAAAAATATTTCAAAGCATGGATTTTAAAACTTTTGTATTTCCTGCAAAATTTGTGAGGAGAGACTTAGCATGTTTGCACACTAAGCTAAAGATATATAGAAGAACATGTCTATATGCAAAACTCAGTATCCAAGATATAGATAAAAATATCTGTAAGCCAAGCCCACTCGAAATTAGCCCTCACCGATATATGCGAGATATAGACAGAAGAAATATTTGCAAATTTAAAGAAAAGAGCACTCAAAATTAGGTGGTGTCCACAATTATTGTTTTGTTTTGCGCTTCAACTAAAGATGTCAAATTTTAATCCCGTTAATTATGTTTTTTTATATTTCGAGTATTTATTTATGAACTGATTAAACAATTGAGAAGTATTTGTAATACATATTTGAGTTCTATAAGTTCTATCCGTTATCTAATATTATAGATATTACACTTGGTGAAGGGTATAAAAAGAAGTCAATTGTAGTTTATCGTTTAATTTAAATCCATTCATTCATTGTACTTACACAATTATTGCTCTATGGTTTGAGTACTACCAAAATATCGTGTATTTTTAGGATTTTCATAACATCTTCGCCTACGTTCAATCCCAGTTCCTTTTACGTTTAGCTTTAACCATATCTACTAAACCATCCTTAAGTCAACTTCATCCAGAATTAGAGAAAATCGATTGTCTAATACGGCAGCTAGTACTCGAGGAAGAAAATCATTTTAAAAATCTAGCCATCGAATTGAACAAAAAGAAATCATTAGAGTTGGAAACTCTAAATGCCAATAAAATAGTAAAAACTCGCAATGATCCCGTTGGTGTTTTACAGGATTCATCGCTTAAACTGAGCGCTTGTATGGTAGCGGTGGCTGGCGAGTGTCAGGCCTTAGACATCACTTTGCAACGTCTTACCGAAACGGAGAATGAGAAAAAAGACAACACCAAACAGTTGGTAGAAGTGGCCAATAATATGCGCTCCATTGAAAATGCTTTGTCTGTGTGTTTCGATGATTTCCAAAGGCTAATGTTGGTGTATAATAAATTTCTCAATAGTAAATTAGATTTAAAAGACGCACACAGTGAAAAAAGTGAAAATAAATCTCAAGCAACAGATGATGAATTCCCGGAAAGCTTTTTACGTGTTGAAATCTCACAAAATCCCAACGACATGGAGAAGCGAGATGATTTCTATGCCTACATGTTTGACGAACAGCAAGCTAAAGCCGAAAGGGAACAATTGGAAAAAGAGGAACGTGAGAGACATAATGAAGAGTTGGAAATTTTAAATTTCGAAAAGCGTATTACCAAAGGCAGATTCCGACCTGTACTTAAGCAGCTAAAGGATCGTATTGATCCCATACGGCAAGTAATGCTTGAAAAAGAAAGAGAAGTTCTAGCCGCTAAAGGCATAAATGTAGATGAATTATTTGCTAAAGAAGATGATGATGAAGATGACGATGAGGTAAAGGAACACGATAATACAGTAGTATTTAAGGAGGCCTTTGATGACAGTGATGGCAGTGAAGACAGTGCTGATATGGAATTTGAGAAGCGGACCAAAAAACTTAAAGAACGTGATAATTTTGCTGAAATGCGTAACTTTTTGGCACAAAAACAAAACATTAATTTATTCAAATTGGAGGCACCACCAACGGCATCAAATGCCTTGGGTGATGAGGATATTTTGGAGAGTGAATGTTAAGTTGCCTGTTATTGTAATTTTTATCATAAAGACTTTATTTTTTTTGTAAAAAAATACATTTTTTATTTGATTAATTATATATTAAAAACAAATAATTTGTACCATAAAGTGAAGATACACTTTAGAAATTTAGACCATTTTAAAGTTTTTCTGATTAATTACCCGAAATTTGTTTATATTTTTGTAACGAATTTTTGATACCATTAAAAACTAACAAGTGTTTTATTAGAAGAACGGATGGAAAATTTATTTTAAAAATTTGTATAAAAATCACTCAGTTTTCAACTAGCTGTTTTTACATGTGTTATGTTCTATTCTAACAAAATACAAGTAAAACTAACACTCGAAATACTCGCTTGTAATATACCAAATGGTAGTAAATATTGTTTTAGTCTTTTTCATACAACTTTTTAAAGATAACTTTCCCTCCGCGTTTCTGATAGTATTATGTAAAATTTAATTGTTTGCTTGTTCAATATTTTGCCTAATCTAATGCATTTTATATTTATGTACATTACATTTTATATTTATTTCAAATATTATAGCAAATATTCAATCGTAATTTGCACAAATAAAAAATTAAAAAAAACATTAGAAAATATTTGTTTCATATTTCTAAACGGACGAATATATTAATAATTCTACTTACTTACGTATTGAGTGTAAAATTTATGTACATAAATAAGTATATTCGTAACATAAGAAATTAATGGATGTTTTATAATTTATGGTTATACATATACTAATCATAAATAAGACAAAATGCGAAATTTATCTTCCCATTTATTTTTATCTAAACGACTGATAAAATTAATATTTTATCTAGACGTGCTATAATTAATACCGCTAATGATAAAGAGGTTTTTTTGCTTCTTATATATTTCTCTTCCAAATTAGATTTTTAGTGTTAGATTTTTAGATTTTTTAGTCACATATTTCCTTACTAAAATCAATATTTTTATTAGAAACTATAATTTGCTCTAACTTCGTTAATATGCGTTTAAATGGAAAACTGGCATTATTTTGTGATCACCCATATTTCCTTCCTAAAATCAATATTTTTAGTTTAAACTATAATTTGCTCTAACTTCGTTAATATGCGTTTAAATGGAAAACTGGCATTATTTTGTGATCACCCATATTTCCTTCCTAAAATCAATATTTTTAGTGAAAACTATAATTTGCTCTAACTTCGTTAATATGCGTTTAAATGGAAAACTGGCATTATTTTGTGATCACCCATATTTCCTTACTAAATCAATATTTTTAGTGAAAACTATAATTTGCTCTAACTTCGTTAATATGCGTTTAAATGGAAAACTGGCATTATTTTGTGATCACCCATATTTCCTTCCTAAAATCAATATTTTTAGTGAAAACTAAAATTTGCTCTAACTTCGTTAATATGCGTTTAAATGGAAAACTGGCATTATTTTGTGATCACCCATATTTCCTTCCTAAAATCAATATATTTAGTGAAAATTAAAATTTACTCTAACTTCGTTAATATGCGTTTAAATGGAAAACTGGCATTATTTTGTGATCACCCATATTTCCTTACTAAATCAATATTTTTAGTGAAAACTATAATTTGCTCTAACTTCGTTAATATGCGTTTAAATGGAAAACTGGCATTATTTTATGATCACCCATATTTCCTTCCTAAAATCAATATTTTTAGTGAAAACTATAATTTGCTCTAACTTCGTTAATATGCGTTTAAATGGAAAACTGGCATTATTTTGTGATCACCCATATTTCCTTCCTAAAATCAATATATTTAGTGAAAATTAAAATTTACTCTAACTTCGTTAATATGCGTTTAAATGGAAAACTGTCATTATTTTGTGATCACCCATATTTCCTTACTAAATCAATATTTTTAGTGAAAACTATAATTTGCTCTAACTTCGTTAATATGCGTTTAAATGGAAAACTGGCATTATTTTGTGATCACCCATATTTCCTTCCTAAAATCAATATTTTTACTGAAAACTATAATTTGCTCTAACTTCGTTAATATGCGTTTAAATGGAAAACTGGCATTATTTTGTGATCACCCATATTTCCTTCCTAAAATCAATATTTTTAGTGAAAACTATAATTTGCTCTAACTTCGTTAATATGCGTTTAAATGGAAAACTGGCATTATTTTGTGATCACCCATATTTCCTTCCTAAAATCAATATTTTTAGTGAAAATTAAAATTTGCTCTAACTTCGTTAATATGCGTTTAAATGGAAAACTGGCATTATTTTGTGATCACCCATATTTCCTTACTAAATCAATATTTTTAGTGAAAACTATAATTTGCTCTAACTTCGTTAATATGCGTTTAAATGGAAAACTGGCATTATTTTGTGATCACCCATATTTCCTTCCTAAAATCAATATTTTTACTGAAAACTATAATTTGCTCTAACTTCGTTAATATGCGTTTAAATGGAAAACTGGCATTATTTTGTGATCACCCATATTTCCTTACTAAATCAATATTTTTAGTGAAAACTATAATTTGCTCTAACTTCGTTAATATGCGTTTAAATGGAAAACTGGCATTATTTTGTGATCACCCATATTTCCTTCCTAAAATCAATATATTTAGTGAAAATTAAAATTTACTCTAACTTCGTTAATATGCGTTTAAATGGAAAACTGGCATTATTTTGTGATCACCCATATTTCCTTACTAAATCAATAGTTTTAGTGAAAACTATAATTTGCTCTAACTTCGTTAATATGCGTTTAAATGGAAAACTGGCATTATTTTGTGATCACCCATATTTCCTTCCTAAAATCAATATTTTTATTAGAAATTAAAATTTGCTCTAACTTCGTTAATATGCGTTTAAATGGAAAACTGGCATTATTTTGTGATCACCCATATTTCCTTCCTAAAATCAATATTTTTAGTGAAAACTATAATTTGCTCTAACTTCGTTAATATGCGTTTAAATGGAAAACTGGCATTATTTTGTGATCACCCATATTTCCTTCCTAAAATCAATATTTTTAGTTTAAACTATAATTTGCTCTAACTTCGTTAATATGCGTTTAAATGGAAAACTGGCATTATTTTGTGATCACCCATATTTCCTTCCTAAAATCAATATTTTTAGTGAAAACTATAATTTGCTCTAACTTCGTTAATATGCGTTTAAATGGAAAACTGGCATTATTTTGTGATCACCCATATTTCCTTACTAAATCAATATTTTTAGTGAAAACTATAATTTGCTCTAACTTCGTTAATATGCGTTTAAATGGAAAACTGGCATTATTTTGTGATCACCCATATTTCCTTCCTAAAATCAATATTTTTAGTGAAAACTATAATTTGCTCTAACTTCGTTAATATGCGTTTAAATGGAAAACTGGCATTATTTTGTGATCACCCATATTTCCTTCCTAAAATCAATATATTTAGTGAAAATTAAAATTTACTCTAACTTCGTTAATATGCGTTTAAATGGAAAACTGGCATTATTTTGTGATCACCCATATTTCCTTACTAAATCAATATTTTTAGTGAAAACTATAATTTGCTCTAACTTCGTTAATATGCGTTTAAATGGAAAACTGGCATTATTTTATGATCACCCATATTTCCTTCCTAAAATCAATATTTTTAGTGAAAACTATAATTTGCTCTAACTTCGTTAATATGCGTTTAAATGGAAAACTGGCATTATTTTGTGATCACCCATATTTCCTTCCTAAAATCAATATATTTAGTGAAAATTAAAATTTACTCTAACTTCGTTAATATGCGTTTAAATGGAAAACTGTCATTATTTTGTGATCACCCATATTTCCTTACTAAATCAATATTTTTAGTGAAAACTATAATTTGCTCTAACTTCGTTAATATGCGTTTAAATGGAAAACTGGCATTATTTTGTGATCACCCATATTTCCTTCCTAAAATCAATATTTTTACTGAAAACTATAATTTGCTCTAACTTCGTTAATATGCGTTTAAATGGAAAACTGGCATTATTTTGTGATCACCCATATTTCCTTCCTAAAATCAATATTTTTAGTGAAAACTATAATTTGCTCTAACTTCGTTAATATGCGTTTAAATGGAAAACTGGCATTATTTTGTGATCACCCATATTTCCTTCCTAAAATCAATATTTTTAGTGAAAATTAAAATTTGCTCTAACTTCGTTAATATGCGTTTAAATGGAAAACTGGCATTATTTTGTGATCACCCATATTTCCTTCCTAAAATCAATATTTTTAGTGAAAATTAAAATTTGCTCTAACTTCGTTAATATGCGTTTAAATGGAAAACTGGCATTATTTTGTGATCACCCATATTTCCTTACTAAATCAATATTTTTAGTGAAAACTATAATTTGCTCTAACTTCGTTAATATGCGTTTAAATGGAAAACTGGCATTATTTTGTGATCACCCATATTTCCTTCCTAAAATCAATATTTTTACTGAAAACTATAATTTGCTCTAACTTCGTTAATATGCGTTTAAATGGAAAACTGGCATTATTTTGTGATCACCCATATTTCCTTCCTAAAATCAATATATTTAGTGAAAACTATAATTTGCTCTAACTTCGTTAATATGCGTTTAAATGGAAAACTGGCATTATTTTGTGATCACCCATATTTCCTTACTAAATCAATATTTTTAGTGAAAACTATAATTTGCTCTAACTTCGTTAATATGCGTTTAAATGGAAAACTGGCATTATTTTGTGATCACCCATATTTCCTTCCTAAAATCAATATATTTAGTGAAAATTAAAATTTACTCTAACTTCGTTAATATGCGTTTAAATGGAAAACTGGCATTATTTTGTGATCACCCATATTTCCTTCCTAAAATCAATATATTTAGTGAAAACTATAATTTGCTCTAACTTCGTTAATATGCGTTTAAATGGAAAACTGGCATTATTTTATGATCACCCATATTTCCTTCCTAAAATCAATATTTTTAGTGAAAACTATAATTTGCTCTAACTTCGTTAATATGCGTTTAAATGGAAAACTGGCATTATTTTGTGATCACCCATATTTCCTTCCTAAAATCAATATATTTAGTGAAAATTAAAATTTACTCTAACTTCGTTAATATGCGTTTAAATGGAAAACTGTCATTATTTTGTGATCACCCATATTTCCTTACTAAATCAATATTTTTAGTGAAAACTATAATTTGCTCTAACTTCGTTAATATGCGTTTAAATGGAAAACTGGCATTATTTTGTGATCACCCATATTTCCTTCCTAAAATCAATATTTTTACTGAAAACTATAATTTGCTCTAACTTCGTTAATATGCGTTTAAATGGAAAACTGGCATTATTTTGTGATCACCCATATTTCCTTCCTAAAATCAATATTTTTAGTGAAAACTATAATTTGCTCTAACTTCGTTAATATGCGTTTAAATGGAAAACTGGCATTATTTTGTGATCACCCATATTTCCTTCCTAAAATCAATATTTTTAGTGAAAATTAAAATTTGCTCTAACTTCGTTAATATGCGTTTAAATGGAAAACTGGCATTATTTTGTGATCACCCATATTTCCTTCCTAAAATCAATATTTTTAGTGAAAATTAAAATTTGCTCTAACTTCGTTAATATGCGTTTAAATGGAAAACTGGCATTATTTTGTGATCACCCATATTTCCTTACTAAATCAATATTTTTAGTGAAAACTATAATTTGCTCTAACTTCGTTAATATGCGTTTAAATGGAAAACTGGCATTATTTTGTGATCACCCATATTTCCTTCCTAAAATCAATATTTTTACTGAAAACTATAATTTGCTCTAACTTCGTTAATATGCGTTTAAATGGAAAACTGGCATTATTTTGTGATCACCCATATTTCCTTCCTAAAATCAATATATTTAGTGAAAACTATAATTTGCTCTAACTTCGTTAATATGCGTTTAAATGGAAAACTGGCATTATTTTGTGATCACCCATATTTCCTTACTAAATCAATATTTTTAGTGAAAACTATAATTTGCTCTAACTTCGTTAATATGCGTTTAAATGGAAAACTGGCATTATTTTGTGATCACCCATATTTCCTTCCTAAAATCAATATATTTAGTGAAAATTAAAATTTACTCTAACTTCGTTAATATGCGTTTAAATGGAAAACTGGCATTATTTTGTGATCACCCATATTTCCTTCCTAAAATCAATATTTTTACTGAAAACTATAATTTGCTCTAACTTCGTTAATATGCGTTTAAATGGAAAACTGGCATTATTTTGTGATCACCCATATTTCCTTCCTAAAATCAATATTTTTAGTGAAAACTATAATTTGCTCTAACTTCGTTAATATGCGTTTAAATGGAAAACTGGCATTATTTTGTGATCACCCATATTTCCTTCCTAAAATCAATATTTTTAGTGAAAATTAAAATTTGCTCTAACTTCGTTAATATGCGTTTAAATGGAAAACTGGCATTATTTTGTGATCACCCATATTTCCTTCCTAAAATCAATATTTTTAGTGAAAATTAAAATTTGCTCTAACTTCGTTAATATGCGTTTAAATGGAAAACTGGCATTATTTTGTGATCACCCATATTTCCTTACTAAATCAATATTTTTAGTGAAAACTATAATTTGCTCTAACTTCGTTAATATGCGTTTAAATGGAAAACTGGCATTATTTTGTGATCACCCATATTTCCTTCCTAAAATCAATATTTTTACTGAAAACTATAATTTGCTCTAACTTCGTTAATATGCGTTTAAATGGAAAACTGGCATTATTTTGTGATCACCCATATTTCCTTCCTAAAATCAATATATTTAGTGAAAACTATAATTTGCTCTAACTTCGTTAATATGCGTTTAAATGGAAAACTGGCATTATTTTGTGATCACCCATATTTCCTTACTAAATCAATATTTTTAGTGAAAACTATAATTTGCTCTAACTTCGTTAATATGCGTTTAAATGGAAAACTGGCATTATTTTGTGATCACCCATATTTCCTTCCTAAAATCAATATTTTTAGTGAAAACTATAATTTGCTCTAACTTCGTTAATATGCGTTTAAATGGAAAACTGGCATTATTTTGTGATCACCCATATTTCCTTCCTAAAATCAATATTTTTAGTGAAAACTATAATTTGCTCTAACTTCGTTAATATGCGTTTAAATGGAAAACTGGCATTATTTTGTGATCACCCATATTTCCTTACTAAATCAATATTTTTAGTGAAAACTATAATTTGCTCTAACTTCGTTAATATGCGTTTAAATGGAAAACTGGCATTATTTTGTGATCACCCATATTTCCTTCCTAAAATCAATATATTTAGTGAAAATTAAAATTTACTCTAACTTCGTTAATATGCGTTTAAATGGAAAACTGTCATTATTTTGTGATCACCCATATTTCCTTACTAAATCAATATTTTTAGTGAAAACTATAATTTGCTCTAACTTCGTTAATATGCGTTTAAATGGAAAACTGGCATTATTTTGTGATCACCCATATTTCCTTCCTAAAATCAATATTTTTACTGAAAACTATAATTTGCTCTAACTTCGTTAATATGCGTTTAAATGGAAAACTGGCATTATTTTGTGATCACCCATATTTCCTTCCTAAAATCAATATTTTTAGTGAAAACTATAATTTGCTCTAACTTCGTTAATATGCGTTTAAATGGAAAACTGGCATTATTTTGTGATCACCCATATTTCCTTCCTAAAATCAATATTTTTAGTGAAAATTAAAATTTGCTCTAACTTCGTTAATATGCGTTTAAATGGAAAACTGGCATTATTTTGTGATCACCCATATTTCCTTCCTAAAATCAATATTTTTAGTGAAAATTAAAATTTGCTCTAACTTCGTTAATATGCGTTTAAATGGAAAACTGGCATTATTTTGTGATCACCCATATTTCCTTACTAAATCAATATTTTTAGTGAAAACTATAATTTGCTCTAACTTCGTTAATATGCGTTTAAATGGAAAACTGGCATTATTTTGTGATCACCCATATTTCCTTCCTAAAATCAATATTTTTACTGAAAACTATAATTTGCTCTAACTTCGTTAATATGCGTTTAAATGGAAAACTGGCATTATTTTGTGATCACCCATATTTCCTTCCTAAAATCAATATATTTAGTGAAAACTATAATTTGCTCTAACTTCGTTAATATGCGTTTAAATGGAAAACTGGCATTATTTTGTGATCACCCATATTTCCTTACTAAATCAATATTTTTAGTGAAAACTATAATTTGCTCTAACTTCGTTAATATGCGTTTAAATGGAAAACTGGCATTATTTTGTGATCACCCATATTTCCTTCCTAAAATCAATATTTTTAGTGAAAACTATAATTTGCTCTAACTTCGTTAATATGCGTTTAAATGGAAAACTGGCATTATTTTGTGATCACCCATATTTCCTTCCTAAAATCAATATATTTAGTGAAAATTAAAATTTACTCTAACTTCGTTAATATGCGTTTAAATGGAAAACTGGCATTTTTTTGTGATCACCCATATTTCCTTACTAAATCAATATTTTTAGTGAAAACTATAATTTGCTCTAACTTCGTTAATATGCGTTTAAATGGAAAACTGGCATTATTTTGTGATCACCCATATTTCCTTCCTAAAATCAATATTTTTACTGAAAACTATAATTTGCTCTAACTTCGTTAATATTCGTTTAAATGGAAAACTGGCATTATTTTGTGATCACCCATATTTCCTTCCTAAAATCAATATTTTTAGTGAAAACTATAATTTGCTCTAACTTCGTTAATATGCGTTTAAATGGAAAACTGGCATTATTTTGTGATCACCCATATTTCCTTCCTAAAATCAATATTTTTAGTGAAAACTATAATTTGCTCTAACTTCGTTAATATGCGTTTAAATGGAAAACTGGCATTATTTTGTGATCACCCATATTTCCTTCCTAAAATCAATATTTTTACTGAAAACTATAATTTGCTCTAACTTCGTTAATATGCGTTTAAATGGAAAACTGGCATTATTTTGTGATCACCCATATTTCCTTCCTAAAATCAATATTTTTAGTGAAAACTATAATTTGCTCTAACTTCGTTAATATGCGTTTAAATGGAAAACTGGCATTATTTTGTGATCACCCATATTTCCTTCCTAAAATCAATATTTTTACTGAAAACTATAATTTGCTCTAACTTCGTTAATATGCGTTTAAATGGAAAACTGGCATTATTTTGTGATCACCCATATTTCCTTCCTAAAATCAATATTTTTAGTGAAAACTATAATTTGCTCTAACTTCGTTAATATGCGTTTAAATGGAAAACTGGCATTATTTTGTGATCACCCATATTTCCTTCCTAAAATCAATATTTTTACTGAAAACTATAATTTGCTCTAACTTCGTTAATATTCGTTTAAATGGAAAACTGGCATTATTTTGTGATCACCCATATTTCCTTCCTAAAATCAATATTTTTAGTGAAAACTATAATTTGCTCTAACTTCGTTAATATGCGTTTAAATGGAAAACTGGCATTATTTTGTGATCACCCATATTTCCTTCCTAAAATCAATATTTTTAGTGAAAACTATAATTTGCTCTAACTTCGTTAATATGCGTTTAAATGGAAAACTGGCATTATTTTGTGATCACCCATATTTCCTTCCTAAAATCAATATTTTTACTGAAAACTATAATTTGCTCTAACTTCGTTAATATGCGTTTAAATGGAAAACTGGCATTATTTTGTGATCACCCATATTTCCTTCCTAAAATCAATATATTTAGTGAAAATTAAAATTTGCTCTAACTTCGTTAATATGCGTTTAAATGGAAAACTGGCATTATTTTGTGATCACCCATATTTCCTTCCTAAAATCAATATTTTTAGTGAAAACTATAATTTGCTCTAACTTCATTAATATGCGTTTAAATGGAAAACTGGCATTATTTTGTGATCACCCATATTTCCTTCCTAAAATCAATATTTTTAGTGAAAACTATAATTTGCTCTAACTTCGTTAATACGCGTTTAAATGGAAAACTGGCATTATTTTGTGATCACCCATATTTCCTTCCTAAAATCAATATATTTAGTGGAAACTAAAATTTGCTCTAACTTCGTTAATATGCGTTTAAATGGAAAACTGGCATTATTTTGTGATCACCTATATTTCCTTCCTAAATCAATATTTTTAATAAAAATTAAAATTTGCTCTAACTTAGTTAATATGCGTTTAAATGGAAAACTGGCATTATTTTGTGATCACCCATATTTCCTTACTAAATCAATATATTTAGTGGAAATTAAAATTTGCTCTAACTTCGTTAATATGCGTTTAAATGGAAAACTGGCATTATTTTGTGATCACCCATATTTCCTTCCTAAAATCAATATTTTTAGTGAAAACTATAATTTGCTCTAACTTCGTTAATATGCGTTTAAATGGAAAACTGGCATTATTTTGTGATCACCCATATTTCCTTACTAAATCAATATTTTTAGTGAAAACTATAATTTGCTCTAACTTCGTTAATATGCGTTTAAATGGAAAACTGGCATTATTTTGTGATCACCCATATTTCCTTCCTAAAATCAATATTTTTACTGAAAACTATAATTTGCTCTAACTTCGTTAATATGCGTTTAAATGGAAAACTGGCATTATTTTGTGATCACCCATATTTCCTTCCTAAAATCAATATTTTTAGTGAAAACTATAATTTGCTCTAACTTCATTAATATGCGTTTAAATGGAAAACTGGCATTATTTTGTGATCACCCATATTTCCTTCCTAAAATCAATATTTTTAGTGAAAACTATAATTTGCTCTAACTTCGTTAATACGCGTTTAAATGGAAAACTGGCATTATTTTGTGATCACCCATATTTCCTTCCTAAAATCAATATATTTAGTGGAAACTAAAATTTGCTCTAACTTCGTTAATATGCGTTTAAATGGAAAACTGGCATTATTTTGTGATCACCTATATTTCCTTCCTAAATCAATATTTTTAATAAAAATTAAAATTTGCTCTAACTTAGTTAATATGCGTTTAAATGGAAAACTGGCATTATTTTGTGATCACCCATATTTCCTTACTAAATCAATATATTTAGTGGAAATTAAAATTTGCTCTAACTTCGTTAATATGCGTTTAAATGGAAAACTGGCATTATTTTGTGATCACCCATATTTCCTTCCTAAAATCAATATTTTTAGTGAAAACTATAATTTGCTCTAACTTCGTTAATATGCGTTTAAATGGAAAACTGGCATTATTTTGTGATCACCCATATTTCCTTACTAAATCAATATATTTAGTGGAAATTAAAATTTGCTCTAACTTCGTTAATATGCGTTTAAATGGAAAACTGGCATTATTTTGTGATCACCCATATTTCCTTCCTAAAATCAATATTTTTAGTGAAAACTATAATTTGCTCTAACTTCGTTAATATGCGTTTAAATGGAAAACTGGCATTATTTTGTGATCACCCATATTTCCTTACTAAATCAATATATTTAGTGGAAATTAAAATTTGCTCTAACTTCGTTAATATGCGTTTAAATGGAAAACTGGCATTATTTTGTTGTGATCACCCATATTTCCTTACTAAATCAATATATTTAGTGAAAACTATAATTTGCTCTAACTTCGTTAATATGCGTTTAAATGGAAAACTGGCATTATTTTGTGATCACCCATATTTCCCTCCTAAAATAAATATTTTTAGTGAAAACTATAATTTGCTCTAACTTCGTTAATATGCGTTTAAATGGAAAACTGGCATTATTTTGTGATCACCCATATTTCCTTACTAAATCAATATTTTTAGTGAAAACTATAATTTGCTCTAACTTCGTTAATATGCGTTTAAATGGAAAACTGGCATTATTTTGTGATCACCCATATTTTCTTACTAAATCAATATTTTTACTGAAAACTATAATTTGCTCTAACTTCGTTAATATGCGTTTAAATGGAAAACTGGCATTATTTTGTGATCACCCATATTTCCTTACTAAATCAATATTTTTAGTGAAAACTATAATTTGCTCTAACTTCGTTAATATGCGTTTAAATGGAAAACTGGCATTATTTTGTGATCACCCATATTTTCTTACTAAATCAATATTTTTACTGAAAACTATAATTTGCTCTAACTTCGTTAATATGCGTTTAAATGGAAAACTGGCATTATTTTGTGATCACCCATATTTCCTTCCTAAAATCAATATTTTTAGTGAAAACTATAATTTGCTCTAACTTCGTTAATATGCGTTTAAATGGAAAACTGGCATTATTTTGTGATCACCCATATTTCCTTCCTAAAATCAATATTTTTACTGAAAACTATAATTTGCTCTAACTTCGTTAATATGCGTTTAAATGGAAAACTGGCATTATTTTGTGATCACCCATATTTCCTTCCTAAAATCAATATTTTTAGTGAGAACTATAATTTGCTCTAACTTCGTTAATATGCGTTTAAATGGAAAACTGGCATTATTTTGTGATCACCCATATTTCCTTCCTAAATCAATATTTTTAATAAAAATTAAAATTTGCTCTAACTTCGTTAATATGCGTTTAAATGGAAAACTGGCATTATTTTGTGATCACCCATATTTCCTTACTAAATCAATATATTTAGTGGAAATTAAAATTTGCTCTAACTTCGTTAATATGCGTTTAAATGGAAAACTGGCATTATTTTGTGATCACCCATATTTCCTTCCTAAAATCAATATATTTAGTGAAAACTATAATTTGCTCTAACTTCGTTAATATGCGTTTAAATGGAAAACTGGCATTATTTTGTGATCACCCATATTTCCTTACTAAATCAATATATTTAGTGGAAATTAAAATTTGCTCTAACTTCGTTAATATGCGTTTAAATGGAAAACTGGCATTATTTTGTGATCACCCATATTTCCTTCCTAAAATCAATATTTTTATTAGAAATTAAAATTTGCTCTAACTTCGTTAATATGCGTTTAAATGGAAAACTGGCATTATTTTGTGATCACCCATATTTCCTTACTAAATCAATGTATTTAGTGAAAATTAAAATTTGCTCTCACTTCGTTAATATGCGTTTAAATGGAAAACTGGCATTATTTTGTGATCACCCATATTTCCTTCCTAAAATCAATATTTTTAGTGAAAATTAAAATTGGCTCTAACTTCGTTAATATGCGTTTAAATGGAAAACTGGCATTATTTTGTGATCACCCATATTTCCTTCCTAAAATCAATATTTTTAGTGAAAACTATAATTTGCTCTAACTTCGTTAATATGCGTTTAAATGGAAAACTGGCATTATTTTGTGATCACCCATATTTCCTTCCTAAAATCAATATTTTTAGTGAAAATTAAAATTTGCTCTAACTTCGTTAATATGCGTTTAAATGGAAAACTGGCATTATTTTGTGATCACCCATATTTCCTTCCTAAAATCAATATTTTTATTGAAAATTAAAATTTGCTCTAACTTCGTTAATATGCGTTTAAATGGAAAACTGGCATTATTTTGTGATCACCCATATTTCCTTCCTAAAATCAATATTTTTAGTGAAAATTAAAATTTGCTCTAACTTCGTTAATATGCGTTTAAATGGAAAACTGGCATTATTTTGTGATCACCCATATTTCCTTCCTAAAATCAATATTTTTAGTGAAAACTATAATTTGCTCTAACTTCGTTAATATGCGTTTAAATGGAAAACTGGCATTATTTTGTGATCACCCATATTTCCTTCCTAAAATCAATATTTTTATTAGAAATTAAAATTTGCTCTAACTTCGTTAATATGCGTTTAAATGGAAAACTGGCATTATTTTGTGATCACCCATATTTCCTTCCTAAAATCAATATTTTTAGTGAAAACTATAATTTGCTCTAACTTCGTTAATATGCGTTTAAATGGAAAACTGGCATTATTTTGTGATCACCCATATTTCCTTCCTAAAATCAATATTTTTAGTGAAAATTAAAATTTGCTCTAACTTCGTTAATATGCGTTTAAATGGAAAACTGGCATTATTTTGTGATCACCCATATTTCCTTCCTAAAATCAATATTTTTAGTGAAATCTATAATTTGCTCTAACTTCGTTAATATGCGTTTAAATGGAAAACTGGCATTATTTTGTGATCACCCATATTTCCTTCCTAAAATCAATATTTTTAGTGAAAATTAAAATTTGCTCTAACTTCGTTAATATGCGTTTAAATGGAAAACTGGCATTATTTTGTGATCACCCATATTTCCTTCCTAAAATCAATATTTTTAGTGAAATCTATAATTTGCTCTAACTTCGTTAATATGCGTTTAAATGGAAAACTGGCATTATTTTGTGATCACCCATATTTCCTTCCTAAAATCAATATTTTTAGTGAAAATTAAAATTTGCTCTAACTTCGTTAATATGCGTTTAAATGGAAAACTGGCATTATTTTGTGATCACCCATATTTCCTTCCTAAAATCAATATTTTTAGTGAAAACTATAATTTGCTCTAACTTCGTTAATATGCGTTTAAATGGAAAACTGGCATTATTTTGTGATCACCCATATTTCCTTCCTAAAATCAATATTTTTAGTGAAAATTAAAATTTGCTCTAACTTCGTTAATATGCGTTTAAATGGAAAACTGGCATTATTTTGTGATCACCCATATTTCCTTCCTAAAATCAAGATTTTTATTAGAAATTAAAATTTGCTCTAACTTCGTTAATATGCGTTTAAATGGAAAACTGGCATTATTTTGTGATCACCCATATTTCCTTCCTAAAATCAATATTTTTATTAGAAATTAAAATTTGCTCTAACTTCGTTAATATGCGTTTAAATGGAAAACTGGCATTATTTTGTGATCACCCATATTTCCTTCCTAAAATCAATATTTTTAGTGAAAATTAAAATTTGCTCTAACTTCGTTAATATGCGTTTAAATGGAAAACTGGCATTATTTTGTGATCACCCATATTTCCTTCCTAAAATCAATATTTTTAGTGAAAACTATAATTTGCTCTAACTTCGTTAATATGCGTTTAAATGGAAAACTGGCATTATTTTGTGATCACCCATATTTCCTTCCTAAAATCAATATTTTTAGTGAAATCTATAATTTGCTCTAACTTCGTTAATATGCGTTTAAATGGAAAACTGGCATTATTTTGTGATCACCCATATTTCCTTCCTAAAATCAATATTTTTAGTGAAAATTAAAATTTGCTCTAACTTCGTTAATATGCGTTTAAATGGAAAACTGGCATTATTTTGTGATCACCCATATTTCCTTCCTAAAATCAATATTTTTAGTGAAAACTATAATTTGCTCTAACTTCGTTAATATGCGTTTAAATGGAAAACTGGCATTATTTTGTGATCACCCATATTTCCTTCCTAAAATCAATATTTTTAGTGAAAATTAAAATTTGCTCTAACTTCGTTAATATGCGTTTAAATGGAAAACTGGCATTATTTTGTGATCACCCATATTTCCTTCCTAAAATCAATATTTTTAGTGAAAACTATAATTTGCTCTAACTTCGTTAATATGCGTTTAAATGGAAAACTGGCATTATTTTGTGATCACCCATATTTCCTTCCTAAAATCAATATTTTTAGTGAAAATTAAAATTTGCTCTAACTTCGTTAATATGCGTTTAAATGGAAAACTGGCATTATTTTGTGATCACCCATATTTCCTTCCTAAAATCAAGATTTTTATTAGAAATTAAAATTTGCTCTAACTTCGTTAATATGCGTTTAAATGGAAAACTGGCATTATTTTGTGATCACCCATATTTCCTTCCTAAAATCAATATTTTTATTAGAAATTAAAATTTGCTCTAACTTCGTTAATATGCGTTTAAATGGAAAACTGGCATTATTTTGTGATCACCCATATTTCCTTCCTAAAATCAATATTTTTAGTGAAAATTAAAATTTGCTCTAACTTCGTTAATATGCGTTTAAATGGAAAACTGGCATTATTTTGTGATCACCCATATTTCCTTCCTAAAATCAATATTTTTAGTGAAAACTATAATTTGCTCTAACTTCGTTAATATGCGTTTAAATGGAAAACTGGCATTATTTTGTGATCACCCATATTTCCTTCCTAAAATCAATATTTTTATTAGAAATTAAAATTTGCTCTAACTTCGTTAATATGCGTTTAAATGGAAAACTGGCATTATTTTGTGATCACCCATATTTCCTTCCTAAAATCAATATATTTAGTGAAAATTAAAATTTACTCTAACTTCGTTAATATGCGTTTAAATGGAAAACTGTCATTATTTTGTGATCACCCATATTTCCTTACTAAATCAATATTTTTAGTGAAAACTATAATTTGCTCTAACTTCGTTAATATGCGTTTAAATGGAAAACTGGCATTATTTTGTGATCACCCATATTTCCTTCCTAAAATCAATATTTTTACTGAAAACTATAATTTGCTCTAACTTCGTTAATATGCGTTTAAATGGAAAACTGGCATTATTTTGTGATCACCCATATTTCCTTCCTAAAATCAATATTTTTATTAGAAATTAAAATTTGCTCTAACTTCGTTAATATGCGTTTAAATGGAAAACTGGCATTATTTTGTGATCACCCATATTTCCTTCCTAAAATCAATATTTTTAGTGAAAACTATAATTTGCTCTAACTTCGTTAATATGCGTTTAAATGGAAAACTGGCATTATTTTGTGATCACCCATATTTCCTTCCTAAAATCAATATTTTTATTAGAAATTAAAATTTGCTCTAACTTCGTTAATATGCGTTTAAATGGAAAACTGGCATTATTTTGTGATCACCCATATTTCCTTACTAAATCAATGTATTTAGTGAAAATTAAAATTTGCTCTCACTTCGTTAATATGCGTTTAAATGGAAAACTGGCATTATTTTGTGATCACCCATATTTCCTTCTTAAAATCAATATTTTTAATAAAAACTATAATTTGCTCTAACTTCGTTAATATGCGTTTAAATGGAAAACTGGCATTATTTTGTGATCACCCATATTTCCTTCCTAAAATCAATATTTTTAGTGAAAATTAAAATTTGCTCTAACTTCGTTAATATTCGTTTAAATGGAAAACTGGCATTATTTTGTGATCACCCATATTTCCTTACTAAATCAGTATTTTTAGTGAAAACTATAATTTGCTCTAACTTCGTTAATATGCGTTTAAATGGAAAACTGGCATTATTTTGTGATCACCCATATTTCCTTCCTAAAATCAATATTTTTAATAAAAATTAAAATTTGCTCTAACTTCGTTAATATGCGTTTAAATGGAAAACTGGCATTATTTTGTGATCACCCATATTTCCTTTCAAAAATCAATATTTTTAATAGTAATCGAACCGAACCAATATTATATATGTATACTCGATTATGTTAATATAATATACTTATATTCTAGGTTGTTCCTTCGTTATGTTTAAGGTTTCTTAGCGGTTATAGTATTTGTCATATATTTATTGCAAATAATTTTATTCGTCTGATTCAAATTAAGCAAATTTATAAATGCCTACTTAATCGATCTACTATAATGAATGAGCGTAAAAATTTTATTTAAAAAAATACATCTGTTGTCTGATGGATGATATACAACTTCCGGCTGATGGACGAGACAAAAAAACAAACAAAATTCTCTAAGAAGTTTCATGTGTGGCATGCCATTTGTAGTTGTGGCAAAAGAAGCTAATCAAAACATCAACGGGTTTTACCTCTCTTAAACAGCACATAGTGACTTCTTACATCTGGCATGAGTGGTATTCAATTCAATAATGTCAATTTTGTACCACGGGAGGCATATCCACTTGGGGAAAGGTATTGGGAAAAGTATCCCACGACATGTCTGATTTTAAATGCAAGTGGACCACCTCGTACAAAAAGGTAACGGAAGCAACTATAAAATCTTTAATGGAACGATTTTCGGAAAAAGTGGATAAATTTATAAAAACCGAGTAATTAAACAATTTTTGAATAAATGTACGTACTTTTGAGAATTTTTATATTGAAACGTTTAAGTTTTTTTAACTTAATAGATGTATACGTTTTTTCTAGCCCACTATTTATTTCAATTTATTCGTATTTTTTGTCTACGTGAAATCCTTACATGTTTTTCCACGCGTCGTAACGTTCTGTAATAATGGTTGTACAACAAGCTGTAAATTTACATATTTTTATTAAATATAAATAATTTTTCTCTTATATACAAACCAGAATAAATAAAGCTAGAACTTATACTGTATGTGGTATATAAAGTTAAGTACAAATTAAAAACAATAAAAAATATTAAAAATGGCAAATATTCAATATTTTGAACGGCATATATCTTGTAATATTATATGCATATAAAAAAACAAAATGATATCGTACATAATATTATTAACAATCTTTGGTCAAAAATTCATATAAATTTTTTTTATCTTACACAATTTTTTTTATAGTAATATAAAACATATACATACATGGATACTTAAAACTAAATTAATGGAACCTTTTTATTTTAAATAGTTTTCCCAGTTACAGAAATATGTATGCCCTTTTAAATCAGCCTTGAAATATTAATTCATTAAACACTACCATTACTGAGAGCACCATTTGTATGACCTTGTGAAAATGCTGATAAATTACTACTACGGACACTGGTATAACGTATAGGTTCCACGCCAAAATCATCCCGTTTTAAACGCCTCCGTATGCACACCACTATAAAACCGATAATTAAACCCAATACCACTACAACTGACGCTGTAATAACGGTTAATATAATATAACGTTTACGTCGAAAACGTGGCGGATCCTCATCGATAACTTTGTATTTTATGGGAATTTCCATTGAACAGATTTGTGTTGATGTTAAATTTGACAAACGAGCACCCGCAAATATATAAGGGCCATCACAACGTATCGGTTCATCTGCATAGAGATGATGGGAACCAGTATATTCCAGCACTTGAAATAGTTGACAATCACACATCCATAGATTGCCAATAGTTTTAAAGGTATTTAGTAGAGGCCAAGGTTTTGGTAGGGTGATATTGGTATTATTGGCTGCAGACACCGATGAGAGATCCATGTTGAGGTTTAAAGTTGTTAAACTACAGTATGAAATGTCCAGCTGTAAACAAAACGTTAAAGATTTAAAAAAAGAAAAAATATTAAAGACACCCAAATTTATTTACATAAGTCAAGTTTCCACAATGCATCAAACTATCTAAATCGAATGTTTCCAACTTGTGATTGTTTGAGCAATCCAAATGTGTTAAGTGCTCCAAGCGGGAAAATGTGTTATTCTGTATGCTCTTCAAATTTGGCATGCCACTAATGTTTAGACGCAATAAAGCTTTCAAACCCAGAAAACTGCCTTCGCTAAAGTCATTGAATTTATTGCCGGCTAAATTTAAGCTACGCAAACTTTGACCAATCAATTGAAAATTTTCAGGCAAGTGAACAAAATCATTGCCGGCCAAATTTAATGTTTTCAAATTAGTAAGTTTTTCGAAAATAACCGAAGCCATAGATTTAATACCAGTATGGGAAAGATCAAGATCCTGGAATTAGAACATTTAAATTTAAATGTTTGTTGTATACATATGCTTGAGTTAATAGCACTCCAACTTACCTGCAGCAAGGACGCTGAAGCTAAAGCCATAGTAGTTGGATTATCCAAAACCTTAAAAGTATTCCAACTTAAGTTTAACTTTGTTATATTGGGCGTATGCTCAAAAATGCGTCGATCCAAAGAACTAAGTTTATTATGACTCAAATCCAATTCTTTTAAAGCAATCGGCTCATAACTGGTAATATGATAAGGTCCTCTGAAAACATCTGGAGTCAATTCATCGTTTGTGATCTCGTTGTAGGCCAAATCCAGTGAAATTATATTTGGTACATCCATAAACGTGGGTGCTTGCAAATGTTTGATGCCACAATGGCGACAAGCAAAGCTCAATGTGCTATTGGTTGACGGTAGTTGTTGTAATATGTCGATGGTGTTTCCCGAAAAACTAGCTACAATTATGCTATCTATTAAAAGAGAATGAAGAACATTAGTTTGTGATTACAAATTATGTATTAGCAAAACATCTATAAAAATGTACCTTTATAATTATGTTTGCCAAATTCCTCTGGCCATCTTGCCAGTATGTGCTTGAAACCTTTCATCACACAACTCAAAGTGTTGTGATGTGTTTGATTTTTATTGGCAACAGCTTGAGTTTCTAAACATATACACGTTTCACAAATGTTTGCAACATTTTCGTATGGTATATTTTCATGCTGCGCGGCAACATGTTGTATCAAACAGACAGCTGTTGTAAACGACAATAACTGTAAAGATATAGAAAAGACAAAATTATTAGCATATTGCAGTGATGTTCGCTAAAAAACAATGAATGAATATATGTAGCTCATTTGTAACAAAATGGACATACATAAGTAAAATTTTAATAATACTATAATCATTTTACTAAAATGTTTTTTTTTTTTCGGAATAAGATAACGTATATTTTATTGATAAACATTTTATTCTTAAATCAATTGAGAAACGTCTTTGTTCTATATATGTATCAGGTTTTATTTTTCCAAACAAGCGGGATTTTTCAAATACTGAATCAAATTTTTAAGGAGACATTACTTACTTTAATCATGAATAATGTGCTTGAAGAGGCATGATATTAGTTCGGGATGTCCCACGTTGTACATACATATATGTTAATAAAAATTAAACCACTAAACTTACAGTTTTGAATCTTTTTTTATTTGACTGAAATTATTGTTACAATTTACAAAAAAAAAAAAAAAAAATATTTTTATAGTTCTAATCACTAATGATGAAATTTTTTATCTTTTTCGAAAACCTTTCCATTATGGTTTTTATAGTGCTTTATGTCACTTTGTTCGAACAGGTTGTCCATCTCCGTTTAAAATCTACCACACTTTTGGACACCTTTTTTGTGCTCTTCAATTCTCTTTTAACAAGAGCCCAATATCTCTCCATTGGCCTTAGCTCCAGGCAGTTTGGAGAATTTGCCTCTTTTGGTACAAATACCACATTATTGTTCTTTTGCCAATCAAGACCTTTCTTACCATAGTGACAGGGTGCCAAATCAGGCCAAAAATAAGTGGACACATTAAGAAGTCTTATACATCCTTTTTTGTAAACATTTCTTGATGTAAGTTTCGGTATTTATAGAGCCCTTTGTAACAAATGTTTGACTTTTTTGCCGCAACTGCATATTGCTTGCCATTACGAAGAACCTTTTGGGTCATAAACTTTTCTTCAACATTCCCTCGAGCATCTGCTACATAAAAAATTGGACTTGAAACTATACGTACATTTCGTCATCCATTATGCAGCAGGTATATTTTTTGTATACAATTTGACTTTAATTTCCGTGCTCTGTCTTTGGCCTCTAAATTTTTTGCATAGTTCCTGTTAGGAACTTTTTGAGCCTTGTGTGCTTTTAAACATGCATTGGCTTTAACTTTTCGTACCAAATAGTCCGAGTACTGAGCTAACCGGACTGCTTTCCTACCGGATATGTTGGGAACTCTTTTGAAAATGCTTTCTATTTTTTTTGGCTTTAGAAGCATCATGTGGACCATTCCTTCTACCTGAACCAGGTTTTATATCAACGGACAAGTTCTCCCGGTACTGTTTAATAACATTGGAAACAGTTTGATAGCAGACCTTTGATTGTTTGGCCAACTTTTTTTGGACCAAGTTGGGTTTTGTTGAAAATACTTAATAATTTTAGTACGCACTTTTTTGTGGTCACTCATTTTAATCAGATTAACAACAAATGAACATAATAACTGACATGCTTTATAAAGGTAACTTGATAAAAAAAAAGAATCAAAAAATATTTGGGCTAAAAGTTTTAATGAAAAATGTGTGTTACTTGTTGTTTTATTTCTTTATTTTTAAAGGAAAAATATAGCAACATTTTAAATATTTTCCGTTGTTTTAGAATATACAAGTTCATATGTTAAATATGTACTTCTACATATTGAGTTGACAAAAGAAAAATTTCGAGTAATGAAAATAGTAATATTTGACAACACTAGTTGTTTCTAAAAATTTCAATTAAAATGATTACGTCATAGGGTAACATAGAGACGAGACGTAATTGTTAAAAACCTAAGTCTGTTGTCAAAAACCTAACTCTTGCAACAACAAAATACATGCTAGTCAGTGTATTTTGTTGTTGTATCAGACTTATGATTTGTTGTATTTTTGTTTGACAAATCGGAGTGTTCGTCTCTATGTATAATTCTCTATGGTTTACGTTCTTAAAAATTCTAAAATATGTTTAAAATACATATTTATTTAGGACCTGATTCAGAAACATAGTGAGACATTTTATAAAAAAATATTTTGTATGAAATTCACTCACTCAGTTTTCAAATTCAAGTGTTTTTTAATACAAAAATTTGAGAATTGTTTTTCGTACGTGTTATATATATTAATATGTACCTATAAAAACGCTTTGAAAACATCTTTTTCTATTTTATAATTAAATTTTAATCAATTTTGATCAACGTTGATTTAAAAATTTAAGAAAATATTGAAATTTTTAATTGTCCCTATTAATTTTTCCTACATCATGTATGTATGTATGAAATTATGGAAAGCATAAAATACAACAACAGCAACAACTATTTATGTATTTAAAAATAGCACAAGCATAAAGGATGACTCATCCCTACTTCACATGCATACATACATTAGTTTATGCATGAGAATGAGGGTTTGTGCAAAAAAAAACTAAATATAAAGTAGTGTGTGTGCGCTGAGTTGAAATGTTATTTTTGGCAAGCGGGGCGTTACTTGGGGATGTAGCTCAGTGGTAGAGCGCTCGCTTCGCATGTGAGAAGTCCCGGGTTCAAACCCCGGCATCTCCAGAACTGTTTGTAACTTTTTTTTTTTAATTTTATTTTTTATTTGTACACAACAAATTCATTCTCGAAATATGTATACATATTTGTATCAGTAATAGATTTTTTAATATGTACATTCTACTAATTGTTAAAAAAAAATTTGTTTGAGTTTTTGTAGCTGATTTCAAAATTTAAAATCATATTTGCAAACGTTTCAGGTTGCGTTCAAAAAATATTTAGGGAACACTTTTTATTTTTTAACTTAAATATTTTGAATTATGATCGAAGATCTATAACAATGTTTGTGGAAAATAATAAATATATATGTATGTAGTTGGAAAACTATTCCCGACTTGTGTCAGCCAAACTGATATGAATCTAATCTATGAGACGCAATTTGATTCGTAATAAATTTTTAGTCGGAACAAAGTACAATTGATAATTCTGTTTACAGGTGTTTAATTAATTTTAAAGTTATAGACAGGGCTACCAAAAATATAATCTAAACGTTGTTAAATTCAAAATATTGAAAAATAACCATAAAAAGTATATAAACAAATAATGATGCCAACATTTTTTAATTTGTTGGAAACTCACAGCAGAAAATATTCGATCCGAAGTATATTTTGTAGCACCTTAGTTCACTAAAAGTTGAGTTAACTAATAAAACTCAAAACACTGTATAGTGAGAGATTAAAGGGAGCAATATGACCCCTCGCTTTATGGGACTCCAGAGGGCGGAAAACACAAAGTATTTAAACAGACGCAGTATTAACCAGAGATTACTGGTTATCTCCGAAGGTCGATATTATCTGGCGATTAGATTAAAGAGGCCCTATGTAATATGCCTCAAAATATCTCAATATTACGAATGAAATGCCAAATCTTGTAAATTTAAATCTATTTTAACCTAATAGGCTCATTCACAAAGAACAGTTTCGCCCTGCGAAGAAAACAAATTTACACAGTCCCGTCGCAGCATTACCCATAGCATGATGGTGGAATTTGTTATCGCAATGTCCAGTATATATCCCCGTTATTAGTTTAAGATCACCCTAATGTACAAATAACAGCTTCTGGGATTTTCCCCTTGGCTGTGAACAAATTGTTAAAAAAAGGATATTTTCGCCTCCAAAACCGAGAACTTTTAATATAAAATATAAAAAAGAAAAATGTAAAATAAATTTGACTTTAATTTTACTCAACCAAGGAACCCGTATTTTCTCTAGCATACCCATTAGAGATACAAAGAACAATCAATCCGTTCTTTTGTAATTGGTTGCGAAAAGAAAATCGTTCAAATATGTATGCTTTACACATTGTATTTCGAAAATGTTTTCATTCGAATCGAATTTTTCAATAACTCCCCAGATATCCAGAAAACAATTTGTCAATTCACAAGGTTTCTTATCATGTAATATAGTCATAATGTCCTATTATTTCACAATGGTTTTTATTGCTTTTTAAGCAAAAAATGTCCTAAAATAATACTACTTTCTATACTATGTTTATTGTGTTATCGTAACCAACCAGCAGAGACCAACGTCGAATGCCTAAGAGTCGGTTAAGCCGAGCCGCCGAGCCGAGATATATTAGGACATTACGACAATATGACTGATGGGAGCCCTTGTGAATTGCCCAAATGTAAATTATTCTACTATAAAGTCCATGACAACACTCGTTAAAAAAAACCAAATTTAGCAGAAAAAAACGACTGCGCAGATAAAAAAAGAGTTTCAGTCTTTCTATTTATAAATTTCATTGGGGAATTTCGGTTTTTATAATTTATTCAACAAGCTAAACCGTGTTTGAGTTAAGCGAATATATGTTGTGCAACCTCCTCCATTTTCGAAATAACGATATATCTCGAAAACAAGAGCTAACCTAAAATAACGGTACGGTTAGCATCACTGGATTCAGCGTACTCCACAGTTAGCTATTAAAACTGTGGGGAATAGAGTTACAGGAAATTAATATATCAAACACTTTAAAGACAAGAACAAATCTATAGGAGAATCCCGTTTACAAATGAGATTCTATCTATGTCATCTCGACAAGCTTCAGATGTGGTTCCTAGAGTGCACTCTGCTTCTGTAATGGTATGTTGGGGAGTTGCGAACAATTTTCCTATGAACTTGGTTTGTAGTGCGATAGACGGTTGACTTGTCATACTTTGGTCGTGCTGGAAAGCAAACGGCTGCCAAATTTTAAAAAACTTGTATCAGAATATACGAGGGTGTGTTAATTGGAAAAAGTGAATTTTGTCTGCTCATTAAGCATTATGTTTTGAGAAAGCTTTCCGCAAAATGCCAGCCCCGTTTAGGTACTCACAATCGGATTCAAAAAAGGGTATTCACATGTGCAGTTTCCAAGGTATAATCCATGAATTAGGTTACGAAATGCTCCCTCGTCCGCCCTATTCTCCGGATTTAGCATCGAGTGACTATTTCTTGTTTCCAAACCTGAAGAAATGACTCGGCGGAAAGAGATTTGACTCTAACGATGAAATCAACTCACAGAAAGTACATAATTTTTGTATCCAAAACCCCCAAAAAAGGCATGAACTGTTTACCCACCCTCGTATGATAGTACCAGGTAATATTTAAATAATATAATATTAAACAAAAAAAAAAAAAGATTTACATGCTATCTATTTAGACCGAATGCGGAAACTTGGGTAAAGATTATTAACACATGTAATTTATTACAAGAGATGAACCAAACGGATACAGAAACTGGTAAATAAAGAGTGAGCCAGAAAAAAACTTATACTTGCATTAATTTAAATAAAACTTAAACCGTTCAATATAAAAATTATCTAAAGTACATAAATTTATTCAAATATTACTCGGTATTTATAAATTTATCCACTTTTTCCGGAAATCCTCCCATTAAAGACTTTATAGTTACTTCCGTTACCTATTTGAACGACATGGTCAACTTACGCTTAAAATTGAATTTGTCCTGGGATACCTTTCCTGTGTTCCTCATTCTTTTTTTTACAATAGCCTTTCAACTGGCTGAAGTTCTGGATAGTTGGGTGGATTTGCCTCCCGTGGTACAAAATTGACATTATTGACATATTATTGAATATCACAAAATAGGGCCAGAAATATGATGGCATTCTATGCTGTTTTATCAAAGTTAAAAGTCGATTTTGTAGACTCTCCGTAATATATATTTCAGTGTTGAATATCACAAATGATTGCCTTGTTTTGCCACAACTGCAAATGCCTTGCCACACAAGAAACTCCTTGGGAAATTGTGTTTGTTTTTTAGTCCATTACCCCAATCGGGTCCTCTTGACCTGGAAGTTGTGAAAAGTCTGCCAGTACAAAAGTTTCGTCATCCATCACACAACAAGTGTAATTTTTTAATATAATTTGACCAAAATTTGTTCACTCGTTCCTTTGCTTCTAAGTTCTTTACCGCATTGCGATCAACCCAACATTAGCTTTGGCTCTGAGCACAAAAGAATCAGAGCATTTAACTTTACGAGCTGCTTTTCAGATAAAAGTGTTAGGGGCTCTTCGAAAGAGTTGTTCGACTTCTTTTGCCTTACCAATATCTATTAGAGCTTGTTTGCTTCCTGATCCAGGTTTTCTTTCAATGTTCAAGTCTTCCTTATACCGTTTAATGGCTTTTGATCTTTTTCTATTTTTTTAAAGTCCATATTGGATTATTTTTGAAAAGTTTTAATTATTTTTTCACGTACTCTTTTTTCGCTGTCCATATTTACCGAAATAACAGTTGAAAATTAATGATTTTGAAAAAATAGTATCTGACATATTTTTATTTTTAGTATAAGTTTTGGCTGGAATAGTGTGTATAAGTTTTTTCTGACTCACTCTTTAAATGAAACGTTTATAAATAATACTAGAACTAAAACTTTCAGATTGTATGTTATTTTGTACTTACCAGTAATATACTGTATATATCCATATTGGTAGTAATATTTTTTAAATAATTATTTCGTTGAAAATTTGTAATTAATCATATAAGCATTATAAAGCACTTCTTTGTGTGGGATTTGCAAATATGTGTGAAGTAGCTATTTGCTTAATTATGGCACTATTTATTATAATTTATAAGGATTTGTATTATATTGAACACGTCATTTAATATTTCTTCTTCAAAATATTGTATTTCTTTTCAATGTGTTTTTCCAACAAAATTTTTTTAAAAGAATATTTGTATTATTTATATATGTTATCAAACTTGTTGTTGTTTGCATTAATGTTTTTTTATTTTTAAATGATAAAATATTAGCTACACTTTTTTAATAAACTGATTAAACGCATTCACTTTATTTTAGAAATAAGTAGTGTGTGTTATTCTTCTATTTGTTTAATTTAATTATTTAGTTTGGTTTTAGTATATTTACATGCCGTTATGTTTGAAAGTTAAGAACATACTGAATTGTTCGAAAAAACAAAAGCTTTTTTAACCTTTTGAAAATAGATGTATTCTGAAATACACACCCCAACTACTTACAAACTTTTCCAATTTACTGATTAGATTATAAAGTTATATTCGTACTACTATATGGATACTCTACAGTAGGTGATTTCGTTAATGATATATGTTCAGATTAATGAAACAAATTTATGAAATTATATTCCATAGTAAAGTTACTCTCTACTTAGTTTTGCAAATGACTCTAATGTCTCAAACGCTTGAGAAAATTAATTTCCTTTTTTCACCCCCCGGATTTGCGCCTTTACTACATCAAATAACACACTTATTTAAGTATATTTGATAGATATGTACTCTGATTCTAAATGTATACTTATTTTTTCAGTGCTATGTAGTTTTCAAGAAATTTGGAGAATATGATAGATGTTGATTCATAGGAGGTGGTAAGTCATCTGAGTACAGTAGAGGCCTCTTAGCAGACGGTAAATCAGGATATGTCATTTTCTTGTTATTTATACCATGTAATTTAACAAATCCTAGGTACACCAAACTTTAAATGATTCCGTTTAACGCTTTCCCACTGTATTAAATGTTCACTACACACAATGTTTGGAACCCACGGCTTATTCAGGGCCTTTATCTCAATCTTAAAGTAATTGAAATACGTGTTTCTCACTAAGTCTGTTATAGATTATCTAAACTCTGTGACTTCGTATTCACAAAAGAAATTTCGGTAATTGCGACAACTTTTTCGCAATGAGGACACACTGTTAAAATCAATTTATTTATAGAAATGTACATATAAGATTATGAAACGGGCACACGAATTTACTTATGACAGCCAATATTGAAAAATGTGGTAGATCAATAGGAAAATAAGTCATGTTTGATTCTAATATTAAGCTTAAGAAAAAATTCATTCTACGTGTGAAATTTTTCTTTCATTTCTTATGGTAGAGTAATTAATATTCGGCATAGTTGAATAGGTATTTATATCATTTCGAAATTCTGTCAATGTTTGTAAATTAAAAAATGTTTGTATAGTACTATTGATATTATCTATTCTTAACAACAAATACCGATAAGATAAGACTGTTCTTCTGTTTTATTATTATTTTTTGTTTATTTAAAAACAAAACTAAACCTGAAGCATTTTTCATAACAAAAATGAAAGTTAAACCATGAAAAACCAAAGTTCTACTAAATATGTGTAACTATATTTTTTGGGGTCAAATTGTTTATCATATTTTCTATTTTAACAGATTTTCTGTAATACTTATGTAGCCAATTAGTACAACAAAATGTTTGGTCATTTTTAAAAGTCGCTTAAGTATTAAATTACCCTCCAAAATCGTCGGTATAAAGAAATGAACAATCATTTAAATTTCAAAGCACATTAGCTTTTATAGAGTTATTTGCCTATAAACTCCTTTTAAGAAATACATATGTATGTATTTGTATGATTCATGAAATTCGATCTAATTTTGAGTCATAAATTCATATGTTCGGTGTAAACAATAATTCGAAGTAACTGCATACATCTTTCAGTGTGTATAAAAAAGCTTGCTAAGAAAACAAAACATTAATTCAGGTAGATTTTCAAACAAAGCATATTTTTCTTAAACTCATATGTAGGTGATCACAGCGTAAAGTAGCATTTTGTGAAGGAGGCAAAGTTGTGCACAGTTTTAAATTTATTAACTCAAGTCGTATTTTCAACGGAAACACTATTATTAACCCATTGAGGGATCATATATGTACTTAAATGGATTCATCGGAAATGTTCTAAGGGGGATCAAATCCAAAAATATCTATCCCGCTTTTTTAAACAAAAATATTGGATTTTAATATCTAAAAGATCATCACAACATTGATGATTTTTTTGTTTTAGGGAATCTAAATCTGTAAATTATGCTATTTTATTGTTATCTTTTTTATTAAATTGACAATATTTTAATCTAAGACTATTATCTATTTTTCGTGTGTTGGTTAAACAAGATTTTCCGAAGCCCAGAATTTTGGTATTGAAAATCACCAAAATCGACCCAAAAATAGCTGAGTTAATTATTGAGCTATGGTTATAGGAATTTATTGGATTCAATTAGAAAATGTTAAAGGTTTGGATGACGAAAAAACAAGAATGAAAAATTCTTAGCTTAAAACGGAAACAACATTTTAGACATCTTGGCCAGGCTGACAGATGGTTTTGGGCATTATTAGAGAAAGAGATAGTCTGATTTTCATAACTTTCAGCCTTTATATAGATTAAAGCAAAGGGGGAAAACTTTGCTCATATCATATATTAAAGAATGAAATAGGCTTTTGGCATTAACAAATATTATTGCGTAGTATCTATTGGAATTTAGTCTAAATACCAATTAAAGCGCATACAGTGAGGCCTCGATTATCCGTGATTCGATTAACCGGCAACATCAATTATCCGGGAAAGAAAATCTTTTTGGATCGATTTAAATTTTTTTGCATCGATTAACCGTAATTACCTCTATTATCCGGGATTATAATTTTTTTTCGATTATTTTTGAACAATCTAACACATTGTGAATAAAACGAAAAAGGAGAATTCCCTCGATCGATTTGTAAAGCCAACATTTTTTGATATTGTGCCATCGATTTTTCGATAGCTTTTGGTGTAAGGACTGTTAGACATTATAAAAAACAAAGTGATTCTGTTATTGGCTTTGCAAACCGAAAAACTTTAAAAACTGCTGAAGAACCAAAAGAAGATTTTGCAGTTTATGAATGGTTCCGGAAGGAACGATTTAAAGGAACTCCAATTTCTGGATTAATAGTGAAGGAAAGTCTAAAATATTCCACTCAAAATTTTAGAAAAAATACGACATGGTATTCACAAACTTAATGCTGCAGGAGAAAAATATTCAGCTGATTAACTGCCACAATTTTTGTGGAAAAATTAAATGAATTCAAATCAATGAAAAAAACCCACTAATGAGATAATGGATAATGGCATAATGAAAATTTCATAGAATGACACAAGGGCTCAAAGGAGAGACTAACCTCATTAGTTTGCGTTAATGCTGTTGGTACACACAACTGCAAATAATTAGTTATTGGAAAGAGCTTTAAAAAATTTCCATGAGAATGGTTTAACAATAACTTAGTACCAGAAGTGAGAGAGAATTTTAAGAAAATCGTTCTAAAAGATTATAGTAAAATCATTCTGCCATTGGACAACATCCATACGTGCAGGATTTCAATGCTGAAAACATTATTGTGAAATTTTTTCCACCAAATTAGACGAATTTAATCCAACTGCTGGATCTGTGTGCAATATGGAGCTTTAAATGTCATTATCGACAAACTGTCATCATTAAAAAACTACTAAAACTTGGTACTCAGTTAACCGGGAAAATTGATTATCCAGAATGCTCCCGGTCCCGGCCATTACGGATAATCGAGGTCTCACTGTACTTCGCTTTGAAAATCACTGAGTTTTCAAATAATTTTTGAGGGTTTTTCAACCAAAAATGTTAAAATAGTTTTCCAGTTGTGTTTGCGAATCAATCCCTAATTCTGAAATCCATAATAAAATTCAGATTTATTGTTATAAAATAAATCAATTCTTCTGTTCTGTAAATCGTTTGATTTCAAAAACAAGCGATTTTCAAAAATGAATAATACATATTCTGCAAATTTCACTATTTTGTGTGTTAAAACAGGTTTGTTTACTCGAAAGTAAAAGGAGTAAATAATGTTGATTTCCAGAAAACCAAAAGATGTGCCTTTGTTTTAACAACGTTACTCATATTCGGGTTTCAGAACAGGGGAGTATATGTTGAATCTCAAATATGGGATAATATTAAAAAAACCGCTTTTTTAAAACCAATTTTTCAGAATCCAGCTTTTTTGAAATATTTTGTTCGAAATACGGCATTTTTTATTTAAAAACCAACATATCTGTTCACGGTAATTATAGCACAATGGGTTAATTGAAGTATTTATAGTACATATTTAAACCATATCTATAACTTTTTAATGCGTCTGTTTCTTTAAGTACTCATTTTCTTAATCTGATTAATACATAAACAATTTTTTTTTCTTATTTTGTAAATATTTACCCACACAACAAAAACAAATTACTCAATTTAAATTTTTAACATATAAATAATAATATTTTTCGGAAGTTATCTTTATTGATATTTTTCAAATTGGATGTATGACTAATTCCCAAACTATATGAATGCATTCTGTAACCATTAAAAGTTACCAAAGGAATGTTAAAGAAAAATTCAAAAAAAAAAAGACTTTTATTGAAAAGTTAATTTTAATGAACTTTTGTAGTACTACAATTACCATAGTCTTTTTCTTTGGGTTTCTTTACACAATTCCATTGAACTTTTCAATATTTGTTTGTATCTTAAATATTAAATTGATTAATTTACACATTTGTGTTAATAACATGACAAATACATGTTGTCTGTCTATTCAACCACAATAAGCCTGTCTGGCTAAGAATAAATATTATGGATTGATGATAAAGATGTTTTTCAAGAACTGCTGTGACTTAGACATTAATGGGTGACAGTTCTTTGAAATTATTGATTCTTAAGTAGCGCAATATATTGAATATATAGTTTTTCATCACTGTTATTATTATCATTCAATTAAAATACATCACATACATTGCTGATAGCTGTCATTCATGTCACTATGAATAACAAAATCCTAGTAAGAATTTTATAATTTGTGAATTTGCTTGCTTCTATTGTCACTTATTGAAAACTCCTTTTAAGTTATATTTACCCAAATGAACACTCGATTTTAAACATATTTCGGAGGAAAACCTCGTAAAACTACACCAATACAAGATAATTTAATAGCCCCGCGAAAAACCTGTTAAGGACTGAGATCGAAAAATTCTTAACCTACATACATATATGTTAATAAAAATGAAACCACTAAACTTACAGTTTTGAATTTTTTTTTATTTTATTGAAATTATTGTTACAATTTAGAAAAAAAAATATTTTTATAGTTCTAATCACTAATCATGAAATTTTTAACCTTTTTCGAAAACCCTTCCATTATGGTTTTTATAGGGCTTTACGTCACTTTGTTCGAACAGGTTGTCCATCTCCGTTTAAAATCTGCCACACTTTTGGACACCTTTTTTGTGCTCTTCAATTCCCTTTTAACAAGAGCCCAATATCTCTCCACTGGCCCTAGCTCTTGGTACAAATACCACATTATTGTTCTTTTACCACTCAAGACCTTTCTTACCATAGTGACAGGGTGCCAAATCAGGCCAAAAATAAGTGGACACACTAAGAAGTCTTATGAATGGAAGCATCCTTTTTTGTAAACATTCCTTGTTGTAAATTTCTGTGTTTATAGAGCCCTTTGTAATAAATATTTGGCTTTTTCGCCACAACTGCATATTGCTTGCCATACCAAGAACTTTTGTCTGCTTTTGGCTCCTAAACTTTTCTTCTACATTCTCCCTATGTTTGTATGTTTTTAAACCTTCATCGGCTTTAACTTTTTGTACCAAATAGTCCGAGTACTGACCTAACCGGGGTTGTTTCCTACCGGAGATGTTGGGAGCTCTTTTGAAAATGCTTTCTATTTTTTTTGGCTTTAGAAATATCATGTGGACCATTCCTTCTACCTGAACAGGGTTTATATCAACGGACAAGTTTTCCCGGTACTGTTTAATAACATTGGAAAAAGTTTGATAACTGACCTTTGATTGTTTGACCAACTTTTTGTAGAACCAAAATGGGTTTTGTTAAAAATATTTAATAATTTTAGTACGCACTTTTTTCTGGTCACTCATTTTAATCAGATTAACAACAAATGAACATAATTGACATTAAACATAATAACTGACATGCTTTACAAAGGTACCTTGATCAAAAAAAAAATCAAATAATACTTGGGTTAAAAGTTTTAATGAAAACCGTGTGTTAAGAATTTTACAATCTCACTCCTTATTTCTAAAAACCGTACTACTGCTAGTTAACAATTTTCCAACAAAAAATTCCAGACAAAAAATTATGAAAATATAAACTGTTACTGGCATCTTGATTTGTTCCAGAAAAACTTTTCTAAAATGAAAATCAATAATTTCCACTAGCGGAAATATATCCTGTGAAAAATTCTGAAATTTTTTTTATTTAAATTTCTTTCAGAATTGGACAATAAAATAGGTGTATTGGGAAAACTTCAAATTTTAACAAGGATTTCTCGAAGTCGGTTATTGTTTTGGATAAATAATAATTCGGACTGGTAATAGCCGGTATATCCTCCATTAATTTTGTCAAAAACTGTTGTTATCCTCAGCAGAGACGAAAATACATTACGATAGGGGTTTAACTGGTATGAGATTTTTTTTTGGGAAATTGCAGAATGAACTCTGTTTCTTTCAGTGCTTTTCCGCCCCGTTACCAAATAATTTTTTTTTAGTTTCGTCCTTCAAAAGGATATTTTGCCTTTTTTGTCGTCTTCTTGTCTACACTATGCTTCAATCGCCAAGCCGAACTATTACCTCATATTAAAATTAGCGTGAATAAGCAAGATAATGGTTTTAGCTATTCCAGTCGATAATTTTACTTCGAGGAATCTTTTTTGGGCTATTAGGATTGATATTACCTTCCTAGTTACACTTAAAATCCATTTAAGGTACTTGCTATGCCCTCATTTAGTTGAAGTACTATACGATTATCAGCTGCTGGAGAGGTGTTTTTATTTTCTCCACATTTCCTAAAGTTCTGTTTTAGTTAAAATGCCTTTTTAACGAAGTTTTTTACCATTCAAATTTTTATTCTTGTTCCCAGTTTTCCCAATTTTTTTCTTCCCAATTTTTTTTCTTGTTCGGAAGAGACATAGGCCGATCCTTGCCTATGTCTCCTCCGAAAAAGTTTTTAATAAATTTTAATGTGAAATTTATTCGTAATTAGTATGATTTTAATGGAAAGTCATACATTTTCTAAAAAAAATTTTAGTTTTCCTACCTTAAAAAAAACACCTATTTTATTGTCCAAGTCTGAATTAAAATATTCGAAATATTCCTAATTGAAGTAAATTTTTACAATTTATATTTCTTTTTTTGGCCATATGTGTATATAAGGACTGAGATCGAAAAATTCTTAACACACGTTTTTCATTAAAACTTTTAACCCAAGTATCATTTGATTTTTTTTATCAAGTTACCTTTGTAAAAAATGTCAGATATTATGTTTAATGTCAATTATGTTCATTTGTTGTTAATCTGATTAAAATGAGTGGCCAGAAAAAAGTGCGTACTAAAATTATTAAATATTTTCAACAAAACCCAACTTGATCCCACATAATGTTTCTAAAGCCAATAAATAGAAAGCTTTTTCAAAAGAGCTCTCAACACATCCGGTAGGAAAGCAGCCCGTTTAGCTCAGTGCTCGGACTATTTGGTACGAAAAGTTAAAGCCAATGCAGTTTCAAAAACAAACAAGGCTCAAAAAGTTCCTGACAGGAACGCTGCTAAAAATTTAGAGGCTAAAAACAATGCAGGGAAATTGAAGTCAAATTTTATAAAAAAATATTTCTGCTGCATAATGGATGACGAAACGTATGTTGTGGCAGATTTTTCGCAGCTTCTGGGTCAAAATTTTGATGTTCCTGATGCTCGAGGGAATGTTAAAGAAAAGTTTAGGACCCAAAAGCAGACAAAATTTCCCAAAAAGTTCTTGGTATGGCAAGCAATATCCAGTTGCGGCAAAAAAGCAAAATATTTATTACAAAGGGCTCTATAAACGCAGTTTACAACAAGGAATGTTTACAAAAAAGGATGCTTCCATTCATAAGACTTCTTAGTGTGTCCACTTATATTTGGCCTGATTTGGCACCCTGTCACTATGGTAAGAAAGGTTTTGATTGGCAAAAGAACAATAATGTGGTATTTGTACCAAGAGAGGCAAATTCTCCAAACTGCCTGGAGCTAAGGCCAATGAAGAGATATTGGGCTCTTGTTAAAAGATAATTGAAGAGCACGAAAAGTGTGGTAGATTTTAAACGGAGATGGACAACCTGTTCGACAAAGTGACAGAAATCACTATAAAAACCATAATGGAAGGGTTTCCGAAAAAGGTTCAAAATTTCATCACTAGTGATTAAAACTATAAAAATATTTTTTTTTTTTCTAAATTGTAATAATAATTTCAATCAAATAAAAAAAAAAATTAAAACTGTTAGTTTAGTGGTTTCATTTTTATTAACATATATGTATGTATGTTAAGAATTTTTCGATCTCAGTCCTTATATACATTATTGAATTTCGATCAATTATTTGAACATTTTTACGATTGTTGTCATTTAGGGTGGAATATTTAGAAAAGTATCTATTGTATTGTCCACCACTATGTAATAATTTGTTTCCAATATCTTATTCTATATCAATTCGAAACTTCTATGTTATATCTATAGTAAAAAAGAAAGACCAAATGACACCTTTAAAAAGCAACATATTCATCATAAATACAGTCTTTAGTCAATGAAATCCGGGGAATATCACATTTTACACTGGGACAGTATTTCTAAGTGCCACATTTTTTTGGTTTATAGTTTAATTTAAATAAATCAAAATCTGCCAGATTTGGTTACTTCACTATTCATAATTCCCATTCTAAAGTGGCGTATTAAAAAAGCTTTTGATTTTGTGATAATTTAAGGATTAATGTAATATTACACTTTACTCGTAACAGTTATTTTTATTTAATATAGTACTTTTTTAACATTTTAATTAATTCACACTCAATTAATAAATAATGTACCAGCAGACAGTTCGACCGGTGTTACTGTTATTGTTGTTAAGTTTAATACACTTTTTTTATTACTGATACTGGATTATTATTTAGTATTTTTACGCACTCTTGCCTTAAGTACACACGCGTATAAATTTAACATATTATTTAGAAAAATCAACAACAAAAACGACCGACAATATCGCAGCACGAATACAGACTCTGTATTACAGAGGGGCAACATCAACAACATTAAAACGGACTCTACTCATATTTATTCATATGAGAAACAACAAATCCGACAGCAGCAACAGCAATACATTGCTTGATCGTATCACCTTCATCATAATGCCACATTAAATAAAATGTGATGGATACAAATAAAATACAAAAATCCAATTAAATGCTACATTAAATATTTTTTTTTCATTTTAAATAAATATTTTATCTTTTTTTGATTTGTTTATGCATTTGTGCTTGTTGTTGTTGTTATCGAGAAAACTTGATTCACAGAGGAAGAGTAAGAAAAAGAAAAACAAACAACAAATGAAAACGAACGTTTCCAGTTGCACTAGTCAGTCAGTGTAACAGCAACACGTTTGCCATAACTTTTCAAAATGCACGCAACAATTGAATTGAACGAACGAACGTAGAAACGCGACCCGTCCGACGATCGTCTTGAATTACAAAAAGCGTCCGATGCTCTTAAAGTCACAAATTGAACTGAAAACTTGAAATCAAAAAATAAAAGAAAACTGGAAGTAGTACCTAAGTGGCAGCAAACAACCACAACAACAATAATAATATAATAATAACAGCTAACAGCAGCAGCAGCAACAAAAACAAACTTAAATGTTGTTGAATTAAACAAACAAGTATGGATGATGGATACGGCTCTAACGAATATCTAGCACTCCTACCCAAAGTTGTATAAATCTGAAAACTTCAAGAGCAATAACGAAGTAAACAACACGACACGGATCAATATTTTTTACCAATTGCAGTTTTCAGACTTGTTTAGGAGTAGGCTTAATATAAATAACGTCATCAGATAGTTTTTTATCAAAAAACTTGATCGGAATTCAATATTACTCGATAACCTTCCCATTTAAGTTGAATAATAAGTTATCAGAGTATCCAAAAACCATCCAATTTTTCGAATTTACATCTGAGCAGCTCATCTATATTTGTATTATTATTCGAAAGTAAGTCTTTTAATTTTGAAAAAAAATATATAAGAGACATTTAATATATGGGCAAAAAGAGAATTTTGTTGAAATTTAATTTTTTATACAAAAATGGAATGAATTAAATTTTGATTCGATCCTTCCAACAAAAAATGTCCTTTAGATACCACAATGATATATTTAACCTTATTAAGACACTTTAGTGATGTTTCGATTATAAAACCGCATTTAAATAGCATTACAAAAATAAATTGTATAAGTTTCAAGCATGTTTATCACCACTTGGCAGTAGTCTCTTAAAACAATTGTTACATTTAAAAATTGTTTGGTTTCATTTGCGTTAATTCATTTTGATCATTTCTTTTCCTTAACTGACCGATGAACAGGTACTGCTGCCATTTATCAAATAAATATATCTTGGAAACAATGACATGGATTTAGAGTGAGCGTGTTTTGCAAACATTGTATATTTACATTAAAATCCTCTTGATTTTGTGAATGAACAACTATTGTGTAAAATTCATATTTGATTTTTCATATTTTATGAAAAGTTATTTCTGAAAAATTATATGGTAAATTTTATATGGATAATTTTTAATCAGACACTTACATATGTGCATATGAAGTAGTACATATCTATGGACTATTAAACCTTTATATTTTGTAAATAATATGGCATTATGTTAAGACTTTATGTAGATGTATATACAAGGTGGCGCAAAAGTAAACTTCCGATGTTTTTTGGCTGTAATTAAAAAATTAAAAACTTTGGTTCTTCGTGTGGATTATTTTTATTTGGTCTTTTAATTTTTTGTAAATGGCCGCCGCCACAGTTGATTGTCATTTGAGCCCTTTCGGTGATAGGTCCTCACATTTTTGACGGTTATTGTCTTTAAGAGCTGCAAGAGTCTGAGGGTTGTTGACATAAACCCGCGACTTCAAAAAGCCCCACAAAAAGAAGTCTGGAGCGGTCAAATCAGGCGATCTTGCTGGCCAGTGCAAATCGCCAAAACGGGAGATTAGGCGGGAAATGCATCCTTTAGCATATCGGTTGTGGCACGTGCAGTGTGTGCCGTTGTACCGTCCTGTTGGAACCACATGTTTTCCAATCCCAATTCATCAAGTTGCGGCAAAAAGAACTCGTTGATCATTGCTCTGTAGCGCTCACCATTCACAATAACCGTTTGGCCCGCGACGTCTTCGAAAAAAGGTCCGATGACTCCTCCAGCGAAAACAGCACACCATACAGTGACTTTGAGCGGGTGTAATGGCTCTTCGTGGGTTACACGCGGATTTTCAGTGCCCCAGAAGCGTAAATTTGGCTTATTTACGTACCCGCTAAGATGGAAATGGGCTTCATCACTCATGATTATTTTTGATGAAAAATCATCTTCCTCTTGGTGGTGATTAAGGATGGCTTGAGCTTATGTTAGAAGCGATTGGCGGTCAGCAGCTAACAGCTGATGCACCGTCTGGACTTTGTACGGAAACATCTTCAAATCTTGTACCAAAATTCGCTGTAAAGACCGCCGACTGATACCCATTTGCGTAGCACATCGAATTTCACGTTGTGCCAAAGTCACCGACCGATTATTGGTTAAATAAATAGTCAGGAATATTCCGCGTTCTGGAGCAGTGTAGCGTAACATTGTTTATTAACGTGTATTTCGCATGTGTTTACTACACAAATATCAAAACAGAACTGACATTAGGGGCCAATCGCAAAATTTATAACATTTTCTGATAGGAGGATCACTTTTGCGCCACTTTGTATAACATACATAAATAATGATCATAACACTAAGTTTTTATTTGAATTTTGGCTTCAATATTTACATTGTAATTATATCGTGTATATCCGGGTACCCGGGAACGTGCCACAAAATTACTCGATTCCCGGCAATCAAAAAAAGGTTTGGCAATTAAAAACCCTATTTATCACCCAAGTTTGATGATACGTTCTTTTTATTTATGAAACTCATACAGATGTTGATACGTTATTTTGAATTATAGATATACAAGCGTTATTTTTGGACATAGAAACTTACAATGAATCAGAATCAATCAAAAACACGATTTGTTTTATGATACGTACTTTTGGATTTTATTGAGAAATGTCTAAGAAAACTTAGTTTATACATAATCAATTTTTAAATGTACTACAGATGTTTATATGGGATGGGGAAATTTGATGTTTGTTAGTAAATTAGCTTAAAAACACGTGAAAAGAGTGATATCTATCAATGTAAAGTAGAAATATGGGAATTAATCTTTTCACAAACATTTTAACGCAATCAAGCAATTACGCGGACGTTAAAACTCGGTTCGTTTTCGTTCAGTTTTCATGGTTATAATTTCCCAACTTTCTAAACTAAAATTATAAACTGGACTTACAAAAGCTTAATGATACAAACATTATGAAAAAAATAAAATACATACTGTAGGTCTGGATATAACAAAATAAATACTACTTTTTCAGTTGTTTTAAATTTGTAGGCAGCAACAACAATAATAACAACAACATACAACAAAAATGTTATATGCATAAAACAGTACGAACAAAAGAAAATTAAACCAAATTTTTGTGTGGAACAAAAACAAATACATACAACGCAAATAAACAGACAGACAGACAGACAATCCCTCCGATAGCAATAAAAAACAAAAAGCCAAAACAATGGAGCTTTATTTAATATTGGTTTTATTGGTCGTTGGTAGTTGTTGGTTGGAACTTTACTTTATACTTTGTACGTTAAATTCATCAAGATGTTAATGAACGAACATACATACATACATACATTTCTATAGATTTTTAAACAAAAACATATAAGTACGAAAGTTTATAAGTACGTAGATATGTAAGAATGTATTTTTTTTTTTTTGGCGGTAACTAAAGACTGGATCACTTGCGCTCACGCGATTTAAATTCCCACAATTCACTGCATGTTGTTGTGTTGTATGCTGACTGTGCAGCATACAACCAACATACATATGTACTTACATACTCGTACAACATTAAGCCATGTGTCCATTTAATCCACATTGAATAAAGAAAAAACACCTCAAACCATACAACAACAATAACCACAATAAAATAAATAAAACTCAACATCAACAAATTTACCAAAAATAGTAGGCTAAACCGGTCTTAAGATTATTGTATTCTTTTGTGGTTTAAATTATCAGATACGTGTTATGGGGGAAGAGAAATTAAAGAAATGCTCCTGTACCCATTACAATTGTGATGAAAATATAAAAATGCATATGGGGCATTTCACGTCAAGTGAACCAACTTTTGAAATCGATGTCTTCCGATCGGGATGAAATTTGCACCAATGTTAGTTCTATTGGATAGTAATTCGGACACAATTTTTCAACAAGATCGGCCAAGAACTCTCTGAGTTATAGGAGGTCAAAATTTGACATTTTGGCCAAACAGGTGTTTTTTCTTATCCATATAACTTATTACCTATTGTTCTTAGCAAAATGTGTCCCAAATAGTTTAGATAGCTATTTATGCAATCTTCCGAAAAAAAAAATTAAAAAAAATTAATAAAATATTTTTGACTTTTTTTTTAAAAAATCAAAAACATTTTTGACTTTTTTTTCAAAATGGGCCCTTTTTATTTTTTTTTTTTATTTTTTTTAAGAAAGCTTAGGTCTTTTCCTAAGCGACCTATATGGTCGCTTAGTGGGATGCGAATGGGATATCTATCAAAAAAAATATTTTGTAACTCAAGATATGAAATTTTTTGACTTTTTTTGCAAAATCAAAAACTTTGTTGACTTTTTTTAAAAAAATGGACCCATTTTTTAATTTTTTTTTTTTGCTCAGAAGAAAGCTTATGTGTTTTTCTTTAACACCTTTTTTGTCGCTTAGTGGGATGCGAGTGGGATATCTATCAAAAAAATGTTTTGTAACTCAAGACATAAAATTTTTTACTTTTTTTTTTGCAAAATCAAAAACTTTTTTGACTTTTTTTCCAAAATGGGCCCTTTTTTATTTCTTTATTTTTTTCTCAAAAGAAAGCTTAGGTCTTTTCCTTTAAAACCTTTATGGTCGCTTAGTGGGATGCGAGTGGGATAACTATAAAAATAAATGTTTTGTAACTCAAGACAAAGGTTTTTAAATTTTTAGGATATGCACTATTTTGATTTTTTTCATATTTGTGTGTAAACCTTAAAAATTAAACTTACGGGGAGAAACTAGACACATTAGCCTTTCCGATGGTATGTAACAACCTAACTAAAATTTCATAGCCTCGATACTGTAATACCCATAATATGTTAACCTCAGGAATAAAAATCACTTTTTATACCCTACACCACCATAGTGGCGAGGGTATATTAAATTTTTGCAGATGTTTGTAATACCCAAAAATATTAGTCTAGCCCACCTTAAAGTATACCGATCGACTCAGAATCGCTTTCTGAGTCGACTAAACGATGTCCGTCCGTCCGTCTGGCTGGCTGGTTGTCCATGTAAACCTTGTGCGCAGAGTACAGGTCGCAATTTTGAAGATATTTCGATAAAATTTGGTACATGTAATTTGTTCGGCCCAAGGACCAAGCCTATTGAAAGTGGCTGAAATCGGTCCATTATTTCACCTAGCCCCTATACAAATGTCCTCCCGAAAGTGGACTTTATCGGTCACAAATGTTTAATTTATATAGGTATCTACACAAATTTTTCTCCAAATAAGTTTTATATATACGGAATTCATGTCACCAAATTTTATTATGATCCGTCCATAATTAGTCATAGGTCCCATATAATGCCTGCTTCCGATAATCACTTTAACGAGCATAAATCTCCTAAAAATGTTGGTATACACATAAAATGCAACATAAATAACTTTCATCTAGACATTAATAACACCACCTAATTTCATGATGATCGGTCCATAATTTGGCATAGCTCCCATATAAGGTCCACTTCCAAAAATCGCTCATGAATATAAATTATTGCGCTGAAAACTACCTATAGGATTGAATAAAAAAGCCGCAAGATGCAAAACTCAGACAAATTTTGGGGGCGAAAAATTAATAGCGGTCGGCCTCACATTGCACCCCTCCAGTGGCTATTATCGGTCAGTTGTAGTGGTTTTTTTTTTAAGGTTTGAAATATGAAAATATGAAAAAAATCAATTTAAAAACCTTTGTCTTGAGTTACAAAACATTTATTTTTATAGTTATCCCACTCGCATCCCACTAAGCGACCATAAAGGTTTTAAAGGAAAAGACCTAAGCTTTCTTTTGAGAAAAAAATAAAGAAATAAAAAAGGGCCCATTTTGGAAAAAAAGTCAAAAAAGTTTTTGATTTTGCAAAAAAAAAAGTAAAAAATTTTATGTCTTGAGTTACAAAACATTTTTTTGATAGATATCCCACTCGCATCCCACTAAGCGACAAAAAAGGTGTTAAAGAAAAACACATAAGCTTTCTTCTGAGCAAAAAAAAAAAATTAAAAAATGGGTCCATTTTTTTAAAAAAAGTCAACAAAGTTTTTGATTTTGCAAAAAAAGTCAAAAAATTTCATATCTTGAGTTACAAAATATTTTTTTTGATAGATATCCCATTCGCATCCCACTAAGCGACCATATAGGTCGCTTAGGAAAAGACCTAAGCTTTCTTAAAAAAAATAAAAAAAAAAAATAAAAAGGGCCCATTTTGAAAAAAAAGTCAAAAATGTTTTTGATTTTTTAAAAAAAAAGTCAAAAATATTTTATTAATTTTTTTTAATTTTTTTTTTCGGAAGATTGCATAAATAGCTATCTAAACTATTTGGGACACATTTTGCTAAGAACAATAGGTAATAAGTTATATGGATAAGAAAAAACACCTGTTTGGCCAAAATGTCAAATTTTGACCTCCTATAACTCAGAGAGTTCTTGGCCGATCTTGTTGAAAAATTGTGTCCGAATTACTATCCAATAGAACTAACATTGGTGCAAATTTCATCCCGATCGGAAGACATCGATTTCAAAAGTTGGTTCACTTGACGTGAAATGCCCCATATGTATAAGTAAATGATTAGTTCCCGAAGATTTGCCGAAGAAAAATAATCAAGAGTGGATGTGTTGATTTCACGAAATGTATACGATTGTATAACAAATGACTACAAACTTGGATCCTATAAATACACAATATAACAATGATATACATTTTTGCATATAGCAAATTACACAGACAAATTCATTTTGAAATTATGAAGGGATTATCTATATATATCAAACACAAAAAAATGTTTCTACCTATATCCGTTATAGACTCTGAAACTATCCAACCGATGAGCCCTAAACCGGTTTCATCAGAAAGGCAATTTTGTGAAGATGATCTTAAATAGACAAATTCATTTCGAAATTATGAAGGGTTGCAGATTATCTATATATATCAAACACAAACAAATGTTTTTACCTATATCCGTTATAGACTCTGAAACTATCCAACAGATGAGCTCCAAACCGGTTTCATTAGAAAGGCAATTTTGTGAAGATGATCTTAAACGCCTAAAACTCTATTATGTCCATTCGTAAAGCCGATTTTCGAATTATCCCATAAAATTGTTGCGAATTTTGAAAATTTCAGTCTTGAAATTTTGTTTTTAAGGGGTAAAATCAGTATCTGTACATCCCCGGAACTAATAAAGCTACCACCAAAAATCCAACTTAATCGGAATTTATGCAAAAAAATATGTGGATAGGTGTGTGGTACTTTTTGATTTTTGTACGTTTAAGGGGATAAAACGGGCAAAAACAGAGCTCTTTTTTGTATCATATATCCCAGAAATTAAATTTAAATATAATTGTAGTTCTTCTAAAAAAAATCCAAATGGATTTTGGAACTTTTTTGAAATTTGAACGTATAACGGATCAAATTGATTTTTTATGTACATTAATATGGTAAAAAAAAATGTTTATTATATAACCCCTCCATTAATAAAGGAATATGTTATTTTCTACAGAGGGACATAAAAAATACCAAAACGGGTAAATTACGCATAGTGCGGTACTTTTTGAAACATAATGGTTCCTGGACTAATTTTCCTTGCTACTTCGAAGCGAAATTTTCTTTTATTTCAACAAATAAACAAAATGAGTTTATTTTTTTAGCGTAGTAGCACACGCCGGATAACTTATAAAGTCGTTACTATTCTAGCTGAAGAAACTGTTGCGTCAACATGGTGTTAAGTTCCCCAACCGGTATAACCTCTGTTTCCTCATGAAGATGTTGATCGCATTTGACTACATTTTGACAGCATTGAATATGTCTTCACTGGTTATTACTCAACAAAGGTGAGCACACTGGAGCAGTAATTGAGCACTGACCGACTTGTTTCTAAACTTCTCTAAAAATCAGAAAATTCAGTATACATATGTTCGTAATGATACTGTGTCGTATGATAGTATAGGAGCATTTATTAAGCGCTTCCTATCTTTAAATTTAAATAAAGCAAAGTGTGTATGAGATATCATCGACATTTTTTGTATTCGTTTGAAATACCTATCGATGCCATTATGTAAATGTCGTGCAAATGTCCGCCGCGAAATCTAAAATTTTCCATGACTCTGGCGCATCCGAAATATCCAATTTTTCATGTCTCTGGCACATAAATCATGCTAAATATGACCGTTGGCATGGGTTTGTTTGTTGACTTTGAGGGCCGATGTGGCTTATTCGCATAGACCTACGACTTATGAAAACCCCACAAAAGTCTAAAGGAGTCAAATCACATGATATCGGTGGCCAGTTCCCATCACCTCCACGTGAGATGACCATACCCTACAATCGCTCGTGCAGTATGTCTAAAGTAGCACCTCGTCGTTGACGGTGATGGCGTGACGTTATTCGCAAAGAAATATGAACAGTGACTTTTTCGGGATACACTGGACGCTCTTGGATCTCATGTGGATTTTTTCTAAGAATTTGTATTAAAAATATAAAATTTAAAAATGTTTGATCTAAATATCTTCGTATAATTTATGTTGCCCGGCTATATTACCTATAATGCTAGATAAAAATATTAGAAATTAAAAAAATGCAGAGTTTTATGTTATGTGAGTTTTAAAATATCCAGAAACAAGTATGGTTTTACCGAACCGTATAAACCCATCACCTAAGTATGCTCTTAAGGACAAAATATGCACTAACAAATCGATGCCAAAATTCCTAAAATGTTCATAATAGGATAAATACCTTATGCACGGCTCCATAGTATGTATAGGAAGAAACATGCATTTGCATTATTCCGATTTCCCTGGTGATAAATAGCTAACATAGGACTGCTTACTGCTATGGATCGAATTACAGTTCTTTTCACTTAAATCAACCCCCATTTAAACAAAACTATATGGAGGCTCTGCTAAAAGCTGAATGTTTTAAACGAAAACTGCATTGTAACCAATGATTTTCAAACCGAGAGTATTGTGGCTTTCGATTTTTGGTGGCAGTAGTAGTGGTGGAGCCATGATTGTGCAGTATATATGTATATCTGTATACATAGTTAAAGGTGCTGTTATGTTTATTCAGTTATGAATGTGTGTGCTATTAAGTATAAATGTATCTTTTCGATTTGAAACTTCTTTTTGTGTTTGTTGGTTTGTTAGTGGCACGGTGCAAAAACTTTAGTTTTGTATAAATTTTTATTTATTTTTAGATGTCGTTTTCTTCCCATTGCCATGATGATGCTTCCAGAACGGATGCTGTGTTTTACAGGCATTAACAATATGTATGTTTTTTTTTTTTTTGGTGTTGTTTGTTTATTTTTTAATATTAAAAGGATGATATGCAGGTGCTTTTTTGACAATAGGGCAGGTGTTTTGTGGCATCATTTAATAAAATTAATCTTCAATAAAAATACTGCAAAACTTTGTAGATTGATTTTTATAAATGCAAAATACTTATAAATTTTATTAAGATTATTGGAAAATTACTAGATTTTTTCAAATAAAATAATTCCAATAATGATATTTAAATGCGATTACAGTTGGTAAATGAGTTGCTAAATTATCTTTAAAAAAGTTTTTTGTACATGAAGAAAAGAGTTTTCATTAAAAAAAAACGAAAATTCTTATTTTATCGTCCAATGTTCATTTGTTGTATAGTTCGTTACAACTTCAAAAATATTAATCAATGTTTCTGATATAAAATCTAGAAAATTTCAAGAAATTTATAAAATGTATAAACATTTTTTAATTTTTACTGCCATAAAAAAAAGTAACATCTAACTTGTTTTAAAAGTACAGTTAGTTATATTTTAAAAGAAAATATTTCTCATACCCATTTTATTTCCTCTCTCTTTATGACAATTACTTAAAGTAATGTATTCATGAAATATACAGTAAATGACAATACAATGAAAACTTTTTTTGAAAGCAATATTCCGTAATTTCAGTTTTAAAAAACATGACCTTTTCCATAATTGGTCAATTCACAAAGTCTCCTATCATGTCATATTGTCATAATGTCCTAATATTTCAAGAATCGTCCGCTCGGCTGAATTTTCTGTTGAATATATTGCAAATCTGAAGGTTTTACACAACTAAATTTCCAATAATATACATAAGATTTCAGATTTCAGAATATGGAACCAAAAATAAACGATTTTCAATTTAAAAATTGTAGTTTTGACAGTTTTTTGGGCGATAAGGTGATTTAACTTTTTTTTATTCTTTAAGAATATATAACAATTTTATGTTTTTCTGTAAGGTATCTTTACGGAGAACATTTTGGTATAAAAAACATGTCCTATTTTTCGAATATGTCGCTCCTTTTGACCTTTTTTTTTTCAAAATTTCAACTTTGGGCCACATGTTCTAAAATTCCAAATCTGGGATCAGAAAACGGGTAAAATTGTAAAAAATACCATTGTAATTGCAATCGGATGGGAAACAGAAAAAAAGGTGTTTAAGTGTTTAAAAATTGTACATGTTGAAGGTACCCTACCCCCCATAGCGCCGCCCCTGGAGCATTTGTAGGTTCAAAATTTATTTCTAAAAATTTTGATATGCCACTAGTTTAGAGATTCCAGCACGGCAATTGCCCCAAACACACTTCTAGGGCTGTAACCAAGTAGTAACAATCCAATGAGGTACGCTAGATCTCAATCCCATAGAAAACTAATGGGAAATTGTAGATCGCAAAATACAGATATGGTTATATGGGTTATCAATTGGTTCAAGGGATATCCAACAAAATAATGAAAGACTAAAAGTATAAAAAAAAAAAATTAATAAAACTTAAGTTTCCATTGTTTTGTCAATATTATTATAATGAATACTTTCTAGTTTTGTATTCTATTTTCGAAAAACATCATTATATCGTACCTAGAGATGCTAATCGGGACTGATTTATAAAAATCCCGATCCGGCGTTTCGGGATATAAGAAAGATACGTATATATATGGGGCATTTCATGTCAAGTGAACCAACTTTTGAAATCGATGTCTTCCGATTGGAATGAAATTTGCACCATAGTTCGTTCTATTGGATAGTAATTTAACACAATTTTTCAACAAGATCGGTCGAGAACTTTCTGCGTTAGAGGGGGTCAAAATGGTGTTTTTTCTCATCCATGTAACTTATTACCTATTGTTCTTAGCAAAATGTGTCCCAAATAGTTTAGATAGCTATTTCTTCAATCTTTTAGAAAAAAAATTAAAAATAAAAAATAAAAAAATTTTGTAATTTTTTTTTCCAAATCAAAAACTTTAACTTTTTTTCAAAATGGACCCTTTTTATTTATTTATTATTTTTTTTTTTTTTCAAAAGAAAGCTTAGATATTTTCCTTGAAGACCTATTTGGTCGCTAAGTGGGATGCGAGTGGGATATATATCAAAATAAATGTTTTGTAACTCAAAACATAATCAATTTTTTTTTTTTTTTTTGCTCAAAAGAAATATTATGTTCATTCCTTTATAAGGTTCTTGGTCGCTTAGTGGAATGCGATTGGGATATCTATCAAAATAAATATTTTGTAACTCAAGACATACAATTTTGGATTTTTTTTTGCAAAATCTAATTTTTTTTTCAAAATAGGCCCCTTTTTTAATTTTTTTTTATGCTCAAAAGTAATCTTGGGTCCGTTGCTTTAAGAGCTTTTTGGTCGCTTAGTGGGATGCGAGTGGGATATCTATCAAAATAAATATTTTGTAACCCAAGTCATATAATTTTTGAGTTTAGAAAATTCCGGGATTTAAAATTAAAAAATCCCGGGCTTCGGGATTCCCCGTTTGGGATCTCTAATCGTACCTTATAATATTTTGACGGCGTCTTATAACATTTATCATTCGTAGAGTTTCTTTGGAATTTAAAATACATTTTCGCATTTTTACTGTAATAAAATTCAATGCAACCATTTGCAACTCTGCCTTACTATTTCTAGGATGAAATTGCATCAATCTGTACATTCAACTCGAAGCAGTTTGTTTTTATCCCATTTTTATATGAATTATTGAATGTACGTTTAAAACGTGATTGTGTCAAGTTTTGTTTTCTTTTTCGTTATTTTTTTTATTATTGTTTTTTTTTTTTTTTCTTATTACACAATTGAACTTTGCCGTTTAATGACTGTCTACCACAAGCAGTTAAAACGTGTACAGACTTTAGGCTATATGTGCAACAAAATAATATGGTTGTTTACTATATAGACTGCATATTGTAAGTAAGTAGTAAGTACATACTAAATATATTTGTATCTACTTAATAAATTCAGAGTTTTAAAAACTAAATTTACACGCGTTCCAAAAGTAAATCTGAACATTAAATGAACAAAGGAAATAATATCATTAAAATCATTCTTAAAATAGATCTTCATAAGCTAAAAGAGAGTAATTGTTAAAATTACATTCATGCAAATGTTGGTTTTAAACAATGAGAGTAGAGCGCACAGTGTCACATTTGGCCAATTTAGCGGCACAAATATTTAAAAGTATCCAATTGGCATAATTTTTGGATATTTATTAAAATAATACTTCTACTAGGTTATAAATATGTTTTCATTATAATAATTAATGCTAATTTCAATATACATCGAGTGACAATACAATATAAACTTATTTTGAAAACTATATTCGGTAATTCTATTTTGCAAAATCATGATCTTTCAGCGTTTTTAACAACTGTTACTGAATGTATCAAGTAACAGGTCCATTTAAGACGTTCTTTCATAATTTTCAACATACTGTTAAATGTCATTATTTTATATCAATGTCGATCTTTCATATTTTACTGATTTTTGAAGAACGTCGTTCTCTGTGTACGTGATTTATAAATTACTGTTCTTTTAAACAGTGACCGTGAAAATATAGTAACCCATTTTAGTTGACCCAATATGTTCTTAATTATTTTGTAAAGAGTTCCGATAACCCCGTCCATGGTATGGATATTATAGCCAAAATACTAAAAATCTCAGTTATGAAATTTTTTAAAACATTTTAATTTATCCACTTTTAATAGAAAAATCAGCATAACTGTAAAATTTTATTAAAAAATATTCATAAAAATTGCTAGTACTTTTTAGAAATCGGAACACAAACGATGAAATAGGATCGTTTTAAAAATGTAACATACCCGAGTTGTCCTACTTTGGGGACTCCTGGCCGCGCCCCTGGTGGATCCATGAAGTCCAAATTCAAAATATAAACTCGATAACACTTCCTCTTTCATTTAAACCAGACTAACAGTTTAGAAGTTACAGAATTATTTTCCTCAATTTGTTTTTCTATACCACTGTGTGCCAGTAACTAGCTTGGACGAAATTATATTATATCGCATCAAACAATTTTTAATTCTATTACCATTCTATTTCAAAATAATCAAAAAAAAACCTCCTGTAAAAATTGTGTCTTATCGCTTACGCTAATTTGGCTCTAAGGGATCGATATCTCCAATCGTTCAGGAGCCACGGAATTAGTTCCAAAATATAATGTTTCTAAACAGTAGATAGTAAATTCATGTTTAACTTTTTATCTTTAAATTTTGATTTGTTTTCTCCCTAGATTGGTCAAATGAGACACAGAGTCCCAAAAACAGACCGGATTGTCATTAAAGGATAATTAAAAGGGCTCACGAGATTTGAATCAAAACATAGCTGCTGCACGATCACAAAGTATATAGAAAGTAAGAGAAAGCACAGAGAAAACTATAGTGTGCCATAGTTGACCAAATTAGGTCCGATATGCAAATCTGTCTGTTATAGGAATCTAGCAAGTTTATTTTGGGAATCAGTGTAGGTAAGTACATACATATATATTTAATTATGTTAAATTTCAAATTACAACTAACCTTTTAATTTGTTAGAAACGTTAGTTACAACTCATTGCAACTTTATAGTTATGTACTTATGTATATATCTCCAAGTCAAAAACCATCAAATTAAATCGTGTTTATGTTGATTCCTTTTTTTTATGAGAGTTTTAGATGCATTAAGCACTCATTCATGAAGATACATTATGCACTCACTCATGTGCTATGGTACTAATAAGTTTATGTAGGTAAGTATTTAAAATCTATTATTACATATTTGTTTGTTCTTTACATTCACTTCACGTTATAACACCCTACCCAATATTATTAAGATGTTGTGGTCAAAACGTCCAAATATTTAATAGACAATTATACAAACATAAAATACATTTCACTTCATAAGTTCACTGACAAATTTGTTTTTATTTTAAACTTAAATTTTAATTGTTAATACTTAAGAATTGAATTACAAGTAGGGAAACGTCTAGTCGTTCCTTACATTCGATAAATGTTGTTATTGTTTTATATTTCGTTAAACAAATATTAAACATACATAAATATTTTATGAGTGTGTACTTTTTGTGATGAATTGTAAATCTACTACAATTACGTTGAGCTGATCAAACGTTTGCCGCTTTTCTGTAATGACAGTGACTTTAAAGAAGTTACTACTACTGTTAGCTGGTCATTTCAAAATAATTTTATCTATTAATGTTATTGGTAATTGAAGTAGAAGTACATACTTGTATTTTATACATATTTTCTTGCTCGCTAGAGATAGATTGACAGGAAGTACCGTAAAGATTGTTGTTTTGTTTTACAAAACGGACACTTAAACATACATTTTTTATGGATTTTGTAAACCTTTTGTGTGGAATGTTTAATATGTAGAAGAGTGATATGCTTTTTTGAATTATTTTTTTTCGTGCCCTTGTAACTTTAATGATATAGAAAATAGAACTTACTTAATGCGTGATCAAAATGCATAATTATATTTATGTGTAAAGTTAAGTTAAGTATTTAATGTAAGTTTATGTAAATTTATTTACAATGTAAATAAAACTATGCATGTTTTAATATAAAAATGGAAAATCATTTAAAAACATTTACAATTTAAATATGTTAAAAATACACATTTCTGTTGAATTTTATGTGGATATTAACATTTTTAAGAGATTTGTGCTCGTTAAAGAGATTTTCGGAAGCGGGCTTTCTATGGAAGCTATGACTCATTATGTAGCGATCATAATCAAATTGCGTAATATGACTTCCGTATATATATAAAACTTATTTGGTGCGAAATTTGTGTAGATACTTATATAAATTAAAGAAACCTAAAAATGATAGCTATAAATAGGGAATAGGTGTATTTATATGCAAGCGTATTTTTTTTCTCCAACGTCCAAATACTATGTAGACTTATTATTAGGGGGCGGACTTTCATGCATTTATTATATTAAAATCAAAATATGACCTAAAAATTAATAAAATATGCATTTATATTATTGTGTAGATACATAAAATAATTAACTGAGGATCGCTTAATGCCCAAATTTGACTCTTTAAATTATACTATCTATATATGTTTAAGTTTAAACTTAAAATTATAATTGTTCTTAGAGAAAAAGATGGATATATTAAATATAATATCGTAAGATTAATACAGGTCTAACATCATAGTCCTTAGAGCCTCCTTCATTCGATTTAAATTTTAAAATCATTAAAATATTGATCGTGCTGTAAAGTAGCAACCAATCATCATTTTCATCTCGTAATAAATGGCTGTGAAGAGCGGATAATAAACTCTCCTAAAGAATTGTTGATACTTATTTAAAAAACTCTACATTTTTTTGAAGTAAAATGTGTTTCTCAATGTTGACAAAATTTAGTCATCAAATTTTGGCATTTGTGTAACAAATTCGCAAGAAAAACTTTTTATTGGTCCAATATATTGTCCATTGACGTCTGAGTTTATTACTTTTTATTAAAAATTGGGATAATATGCATATAAATATGCATTTTGAAGTAAAATATTACAAAATATGCAAAAATATGCACTAACAAATCGATGCCATTTTACAGCAAAATGTGTGATTCGGATAGGTAATTAGTCTACATTGTATTTGGACGTTCGAGAAAAAACATGCATTTGCATATAAATCATCAACAAACATAATAACACGATTTCGAAGTAAATTATTTTGACAGATAAAAATTAAATCAATGATTATAAAATGATATAAAATACGAGATGAAAATTAAGTTTGGATGCTACTTACACGATCAACATTTTGATTATTTTAAAATGCAAGTCACACGTTGGAGGCTCTAAATTGTATTACGTCAAACAACTATTAATCCATCGTTTCACAGAAGAACAATTATAATTTTAAAACTTTAACAATTTAATTATTTGTATAATTTAAAGAGTACTAAATGCTGGAAATTGTTGCCTAATTAATCCATAGTTAATTATTTCATGTTTCTGCACAAAAATATAAGTACATATTTTTTTAAATTTTAAGGGCATATTTTGAAGCATTTTTTTACGCATATTTTCCAATAATAAATGCATTGAAACCCCCTTAAAAGTGCAAATGTGTTTTTTGTTTTCATAAACAAATTACCAAATGTTTATTTCCAAAAATATGCCATTATTAGCTCTGTAAGCTAGTTTTAACCTATTTCTTTATTTTCCGTCTTTCGGCTTTTTAAATCAGCTTTAACAACAACACATCATTATTACATTATTACTCTATAAATACAAATTATGCACAATTAAAACTATTTTTATCTGCTGTGCATATAATAATCAATAACTGTGGAGAAAGCAGCAAAACCAGCGGCACCTATAAGACCGGCTTTGACGCCAGCTCTTAAGCCGATTAAACCACCAGTTACAGCACCAGCATATGTGCCATTACGCCAATCGGTGACACCACGTTCCTGCAATATCAAGAATAATGTTAGATTTTTCAATATATCACACATATAACTTAGAATATAATAAGTACTTACACTTTCAATGGCACACTCAACAGCCGAAAATACACAACCAATTAAAGCGAAATTTTTGGCGTAACCATGTGTCGTCGATCGCATTTCTCTGAAAATTTCGCGCGCTGTTTGTTTCTTTTCGTTGGCAAATGGATCTGCCATATTGGGATTTACGGAGGCACTGAATAAACCAATAGCAGCACCAAGGCCATAACCTGTAAAGACAAATAAATTGTATATGAAATGCGAAGCAAAATACATAATTTATTTTCGAAGTTTGGAAAGTAGTATACAATTTCAATAATTAATATAAAACAACAATATTTTGAATTAGTTCAAAGTGATTGTTACTTTTACGATTTCTAATGCAACAGTAAATTACAATTCATTCTAAATTCGAATAAATTAGTTAATTTTAATTTGACAAAAACAATTTTATTGCTCAACTTTGATTTATAATAAATTCTTCTATATATTATTGTAATATTTTGACAGGACTGATTTATATTACATATCTGGCAAAATAATTTACTTCGAAATCAATTTATTACATCTTTTTATGAAATTCCTGAGATATATTCCAAGAATAAATAATTGAAATGTGAGCTAAATTTGATTTTGAATTAGATGAAATCGAAAATTTTAAATTGAGAAAAAGAGAAATTCATATTCAGAAAATTCAAATTGAATTTTCAATTTTATATTGAGAAAAAACCTATTGTAATTGAAAAATCGAAATAATTATTTAGAAAATTAAAATTGAAGTTGCGAAAATACAATTTGATGATGAGAAAATTTTAATTAAGATTGAGAAATAATAAATTTTTATTAGGTTTAAACATACTTAAATTAGCATGTATTTATAAAGAAAATTATTTCAAAAGTAACATAAACATTTTTATTTTCTCGACATCAATTTTTATTTTTTCAAATTGTGTTTTCTTAATATTAAGCATGAGGTGAGAGCGTTTCGACAACAAACACAATATTTCTTGCTGACAAGAACATAGGTTTTGTCAAAATTGAATTTGTCAAATAAAAAATAAAAAAATTTTATTTTGGCATATTAACTAAAAAACGGCAGTTAAATTTAAATTATATTTGAAAAAGATCAACGGTTTAATAGTGCTTTATCCAAATTTCATAATATGAAATCTTTTTATTCACATTTTCATTCATGTTTTTTGATTTAAACATTTTTTTCTTTGAAAATAAAATTAATTATTTTTCAAAATAAATTCAGTTTGACAAAACCCAAGCATTTTCAAAATAGATAAATAAATATCAGCTGTGTTGTTGATTTCACCTTACTTAGTGCATCCTGATATTAAGTTCAATTTCTCAATTTCAATTATTTTTTTTCTGAATAGAGATATGCTATTCTGAATTTCAGTTTGTGTTTTCTCAATATTACTTTGGATTTCTTAATTGAAAGGAATATTGATTTCTTATTTTTTAAAAGAAATTATATTTTATTGAGTGTTTTGTTAGCATTTCACTAGCATTGAATATAGCGGAACAAATTAGCTTTTTCACCATTTTATTACCAGCTTAGTTATGTTGAAGCATATGTTCAATATCACTAAATTTCGTGGTAGTGAACAAATCTGCACTAAACTTAAATAGTGCAAAATTTTGAAGTCACTACACATAGGCTGCGAATAAACATATTGCACTAAACTTTGAAATATTAATGGTCATCCGAATAAAAAATAAATGGTTTTGTGTCAAACTTCTACTGTCCTCCTGGTGTTTAAAATAAAAAATTTTGATTTCAACTTATAAAAGCATGTTTTACTTAAAGCAAATAATTGATAGGCGATTTTTATTATTTTTTCCATATTTTGTATATTGTTTTCTTATATTCTGCGTTTGTGTTATTTTTGTATAAAATTTTTAATTTTTTGAAACATTTCTCTGTTCCACTATCATTAATCATTTCAACTACGTTTTGTACGAGTTGATGAACCCTCATTACTATGTTAAACTTGTTATTTTCCGGTCAGCTCGTGTTTTAAAAATATCGCGGTTTTTATATTCTCACCCTATTTTTTGGTGTTTTTATTCAAATATTTGGGTAATCCAGAATTTTTTTTTAGCATGAAACTGGTCTACGTAAACATATGTTTCATTTGAGTATAATAAATCTGGTGGATGTTTTGGAATATTTGACTGATCTTTCAAGAATGTTTAAATTTGACTCTTTTAGCATTATCCCCAATAAAATTTTGTATTCTGAAAATTCTAAATAAAAATTTCACACTGCACATTCAAGGTATTACAGTGAAAATAGTTTTTTATAAAAATGAAAAATTAGTTAAAAATGTAATGAAATATTTAGATAATATACCGAAATTTTACATCCTAAAAAAAATATTATTTCATAAATTAATTTTTTATGTAATTAAATCTTATTTCTTAATACAAATTAGAATCTAAATACAGCAATAGAAATACTTCATTAATGATTTTTTTAATATCGCGATTTTTGTATTTACGTGATATGCAGCGTTTTTAATCCAAATATCTTAAAACTTTTATCAAAGTGATATCAAAAACACAAGATTATTTTATGGAAAAAAATAAATTTTTACGCACATAACATAGATTTATTACTACATTATACAGGAATTGTTCAAGTTGTGAATTTGAATATCAAAGTAAGCAAAATACAATTGGGAAACTGTGTATGTAATTAATTTTCGCTGAGCTTTTAACATATATTCGTCACAAATGTAACCTAATATGTTTTAGGTTCTTTGAAATAATATAATAAGAAAATTATATTTATAAAAAAACAGGAAAATTAAATTAAAGTCAATTACAGAAAAACAGAGCCTTACCAAACAGAAATATTGATTGTTTAAATAGCTTTTTCTTATAATTTAAATAAAAATCGGATGTATTTTATGATCACGCTAATAAATATTTAATTGAAGTATAATCATGCAGGTGTTAAACATTCAAGTTACGAACAATCGTATAATTTTTATTAGTACGAATAACATTTGAAAAATATTGTAAAACTTCGAGTAATTTAACAACTGGCTTAGTATATTTTCAGCGAATTAAACATATTTTTATATAAATTAGATTATTGATATGTTTTTTTTTGTATATCGTGAACAAACTTTGAATCCTTTTTCGATTCGAAAGGAAATCGTTTTGAATTAAATGTATTTAGCACACAATTTCGAACATTACACAGTAACGCCACAGATTTATAAGGATGAAAATGAAAAGAGTCAATTTTCAATATTCTTGTAATTTCACCAATATATCCTGGAATTTACATCAACAAAATTGATGTCAAAGAAAAGATAATTTTTGAAGAATACCAGTACAAAAATGATTTTTTAGTTTTAGTCTCAAGTTATGCAATTAAAACCGCGATATTTTAAAAACAATTGCTTAACAAAACAAAACTATAGACAGTTTTGAAGATGAAATATCCCATACATGTTTTATCAATTATATTTTATAGCTGCACTAAATCAAAATCTAAATTTTGTTCATCTGTTTTATCAGAGGGGTCTTCAAAAACTAAAAATCCAATGCACCCCATTATTGATTTAAAAATACCCTCAATACACAATAATATTTACCAGAATACATTTTTATAAAATTATTCCATCAGTTTTTTTAAGTTTTTCCCTACTTTCGTCTACCGGCACAACATAATCACATAACCCAACATCAATCACACTCACCCATTACGCAGGCTGTAAACGATTTAAAGCCACAACTTTCCACCGCCTTTTCAATCATTTTCTCTTCGTTGGTTTTAATCTGTATGGGTCCGTTGCCTTTTGGTATCACAATATTTTCACGATACCTATTAAAATTTTAAACTTTAATAAATTTTGCAGAAATTTAATGAAAATAGCAAAACATACCTGTATAAATTGCCTATAAAATGTTGTGCCATATAATCCATATCGGGATTCTCAAAAAACACAGATTTCTTAGTGCCATCTTTAGAGGGTGGAGGAGATAGTTCCATTTTTGAAAAAATTGTATTTATTTTTATTAGTTTTAATTAAAAATTATTCAAAAAATGATTGTGTTAAAATTAAATAAGTTTTTTTTTCTATTCCATATGGCCGAACAGCTGTGTTTATAAAACCAGCATGGAAGTTGCCATATCTCTCGATATGGTTGTTATTAACCCTAATTATTTGATGTGTCAATATTATATTTATTCCGTAGTAAGGAGGCTACTAAAAAAATGTGAAATTTTATTTCGACAATCATAATCCTGAATAAAATTTATTTAATTTTTTTAAATTTAAAAAAGTAAGATTTTCATTATGAACCTTACGAAAATAACTTTTAAACAAAACTGAAAAAAAATAATATAATAAAATTTAATTAAAAAGTTTTTTGAATTATGTATTAAAACAAAATGTTGGATGCCGTAAGAGTATATAACAACCAGGTTCACTAAAGCGTGCGAATACTGGATGGATCCCACAACATATATATATAAATTGTGGGTCTAGCTATGTCCGTCGGTTCGTCTATCTTAAAAAAAAAATATTTTTTTTTTTGGAAATATTCTTTATTGTTCTTTGTAAAAATCGGTTCGGTTTGTCTGTCTTGAAACAAAGTTTTTGTCATGAAATTTGTTTTACAAAATTTTATTTATGTAACAATTAAAGATAATTTCATTTTGGAAATACACTTTATTGTTCTTTGTAAAAATGATTTTATTATTTTGTATGCATTTTTGATTTTTCCAAGCATTTTTCTGCATATTTTGAAGATTTTTGAGCTTTTTTTGCTTGCTTATTTTTAATTTGTTGTGCATATTTAATCTTGCCCAGATAATAACTTTAATGGACTGCCTGACAGGCACCAACAAACAAAGTGCTGAGAAATCATTTTAATTTCCCCGATATTTAAAACAGTTATTGTTTATTGAGTCATATATTTAAATGAACATTATATTTAAAGATTTAACGTATTCAGAATAGAAAAACATACTATATACTTTAATAAATATGTACTTCTATTTCGTAAATGTTTCTTTCGTATGCTTAACATAAATTTGGATTAATTTTTTTTTTTATTTATACAAACTTTGTTTTATCACAAAATTACATTGATATTCACATACTTAAATCAATTTCCTTTTAATGTGTTAATTTTTATGTTGTATAAATTTTTCATTTTGTCGTTTGCTTAAAAATAAGACATAAAGATGTTAATAATTTGGTTAAAGTTTTTTTTGTTTAGAACATAAAATAAAATGTAAGTCGTTAATTAAAGGCGTATATTAATAATAAAATAACACAGAAACCAATAACTGCTCCCAATATTAAAGCATCGCGTTTCTTTTTGATATTAATTCGTTGAATTAAACTGTAAAATAAATGTTTATTAATTTATTAATACTTTGGTTCTTACATACATTTGTGTTTTAAATAATACTAACTTACCTGGAAATTAATGGAAACCTATTTGACATATCATTTAAACGTGTTTGTATGCGCTTAAAAGCCTGACGTTGCGAGAGCAAATGTTCTCTTGTCTCGATTGCAATATTAATCTGATCGTTTATCATGCTATTGGAACTGAAAAAGAAACAAATATGTTTAACAAAAATCATTGTTTTTTATTTGAAATGATTTTTAATAAAATAATCTTAATTTGTTTGTTTCTGTTCTGGATCGTTATAGGTAGATAGAATTTAAGGACTCATATGTTACACAGATATATCAGTTTTGATATTGAAAATCGTACATTAAACAGTTTGGATGTCATCAGAAAAATTCACAAAAAGTAAATGCAGTATGTATCAAATAACTATAAACAGCTAGTTTGTTTCATTTTGACTCTGGAAATTTGACTACAGAGTGTCACTTAATAAAGGCTATATCAGTATTGACGCCTATTATGTATATATTTTTTGGCAATAGTGTTTATTACTATTAGCTATCACAACAATATCAAGTTCCACATTGATTAAAGTAAAAATTTATTAATTTTGCATAAAATATTTTCCCCAATGTGTACACATTTTCAAGATATCAAATACATACCTATTTATATGACCACTTTCCTTCAAATACATATCACGTCTACTTAAACCTGATATTGATGGACTATTAGTAGATAAACCTGAACCCCTCAATAACTCCTCCCTTTCCAAGCGCGTCGTGTGGTTGGCAGAGATTTTATTAAATTCCTGGCGGTAGCCCTGTAATATTTCTCGATGACGTTGTAATGTATGCATTGCAGCCGCACCAGTTGTGGGAAGCTCAGCCATCGTTTCATTGATAGATGAAAGCTAAAACAAAAAACAAACACACCCAAGCACACAACACGTACACATTATAGAAATTTGTTTTAAAATTCGTTTGTTGCATTAACCTTATCTAACATTTGGGTAATTTCCTCGGAGAGCGAATCGAAAACATGTTCACCCAGTAACGGTGATGTGTCAGCAGATGAACTGTGACCCATAGATGTAGAACTACTACCAGCTCCTATTTTGCTAAAAGCCACCAATTTCAGGTCAATTTCATTTTCCAGTAGACGCGCTTGTTTACGCAGCGCTAAAAAATAAATTTGTTTAATTAACACTGTTTCATTATTTAAAACTGTTTTTTGCACAATTACCATCATAGTTGGATACTACCATGGTGGATTAATAGTTATTATTCACTTTTTTATTATTGCAAAATATAAAAACAATTTGGTTTGTAGACGAATCACTTTGAGACATCTATATTAATAATATCGATATAGTATCGGCTTAATCGATGGCGTTATCGCTTGAAGATGATCGAAACTATAAATTGAATTTGTTGAACAAATTTATCAAGTTAGTATTACAAATAGTTTAATATTTTAGAAAATCTAAAAATTAGTAAATTTTTTGCAACTAATTTAGTAAATATTATTGCAATTCACTTATACAAAAGCTGAGCGCTGTGAAATATTTAGTGGCAACATTTTAGTTGTCAGTCGTTTTCTTTTGAGTTGCCAACAATTTTTTATGCTTAGTGTTTTTTTAACGGTTTTTTATGTTTCTACTATTTTGTTAATTCAAATGCAGCAATTAATTAAACACAATTTTAAAAAGTTGTGATAGTCTTTTTGAACAGTATTTGACAATGGGTCGTGTAAGGCATTATTTTAATCAGTCTATTTAAATTAAAAAAAAATATCAGTGATTAAAAAAATCAATAGCTTTAGCTGAAGATGGGGTCAGCACTCTTAACTTCGCCCGAGATTTGACAGATATATATTGTACGCAGACCTATTCAAGCGGTATGCTAGGATTATATAATTCATTAGGAAGAATTAATGAAAGCACTAATACATACTTTGTTTCACATCCAATTTCATTCAATTCAATTACAATTTTTCAAAAGTTTAATTATATTTAAATTTGCATTATATTGGAACATCTTTAAACTGTTAATTAATCACCCTTATCGTGGTTGGCGTAAACGTCGTACGCCTACGACAGTTTCGTACTAGATTAAAGAAACAGTTTGCATTTTATCGTTAATCTAGTACGAAACAGTCGTAGGCGTAAGACGTTTACGCCAACCACGATAAGGGTGAATATTTTTATACTTTCTTTGATTTACACACATTTTGTGCCAAAAATTTCAACCAAAAATTTGATACACAGACTCGCTGTTACATTTATATACACAATTCCATCTTCTTCATGAATTATCTAACGGATAAAACTAGAATGTTATTTTTCCACAATCATCATCTAGAACTTTTAGCAGCTTTAACGGTTAATGTTGTCATTGTCATTCTTATTAACAACTAGCTGACCGCCCTGGCTTCGCTCGGTAGCTATTTACCACTGTTAGTTCTTCAAGTTTCTCCAAATAATGAATCTTATTAAGACAAATGAGAAGTGAAAAGGAGGCAATATATTAAAAAATTTATATTTCCGAATTTTTCTTTACAAACCATCTCCTGAAAATTTCGAATCGAATAAAAAAATCTGCCAAATCGCTCCAGCCATTTCATTTTTTTATACAGTGCACTCGCGGTAACGTAAACACCGTCTAACGTGAACAAGCTTTTGTTTTGTATATTTTCTCGTAATCTCGTTTTGTAATGCATTTTAATCAATATTTTTTGTTTTATATTTTAATAATGAAAATATGAATAAAAGAATTTCACGTTCAAGCGTGTAAAACACAGGTTTTTATTATAAAATTTTATATTTTTTCCATGAAATTCGACAACGTGAACAATTTCACTAACATGAACTCCCTTGGTTTTAATTAGTTCACGTTCTGTATATAGATGTTAATAACAGCTTGTAATCAACAAACATTGTTGATAAGTAGAAGTTTCTACTGATGAAAATATTTATAAACATAATAAAAGTTACAAGCAGCAGTTGCAGACCGTTAAATTCAAATTGAGAATCGTAACATTATATTTTGATTTGTGCAATAATTTATACATTTTTTTAACGATCCCATTAAAAACTGTATCTGTTCTACAACTAGTTCTAGAATGCATGCCTGTACTCGTTCTAGTATGGAACTGGTTCTAAAGAAGCTTTGCGGCGCTAGACCTGCTATTTGGAATGCTTCTGGAACCAATTCATTAATCAATGATTTTTGTTTGAAATTGTTACCGTAGAACCAAAAAGTATATACAAGGTGGCGCAAAAGTATTCCTCCTATCAGAAAATGCTATAAATTTTGCCGATTATTGGTCAAATAAATAGTCAGCAATATTCCGCGTTCTGGAGCAGTGTAGCGTAACATTGTTTATTAACGTGTATTTCGCATGTGTTTACTACACAAATGTCAAAACAGAACTGACATTAGGGGCCAATCGCAAAATTTATAGCATTTTCTGATAGGAGGATTACTTTTGCGCCACCTTGTACATATATTATGGGTTCTTATACAATTTTTAGGCGATCTAGCTATGACCGTCCGTGTGTTAAAGGGTAATGAAATTTTCTTCAAATATTCTTTGATGATCAGAAATGTTTGGTATTGAAAATGGCAAAATCGGTCAAGTAGAACTATAGTTATGTGAGATAAACTCCAAAAAATAATCAGTAGAAGTTCAAAACATTTTCTGGGATGTATTTTAATGAAACAAACCCTTAATATCTATCATCCTTTTTTGAAAATATTTACTTGTACGGATAGCAAGAATCTGGAATCTCAGGTATAGTTTACTTGTAATATTGTTATTTTTCCGTGTAATTACATTAATGAAATATATTTAAGCGCCACGTAGGTAGGTAATCGAATAAAATTTATTTAATTATTCGTATGATCGATTATTTTTTAAAATTTCCTTGATAATTCGAACGAATGAAAACCAGAAACCGAACCTAATATTTGGCCTAATCCGATACATTTTAAATGTACTACAAACAACTATCAAACAAATTTAATTAATTTTCGAATATATATGTGAACCATTTCTACAATATATTTATTTAACCATTGTAGATAAATCGAATTAAAAAATTTAAGTACTTGTTGTTTCTTTTTATTGATTTTTAAATGTTTGTTGTTGTTGTTTTATAAGGAAACATGTTTACATCAATAGAAAAATTAATTATATATATAAATCGCTTTTGATTTTAAATTTTTTAAGTATAATTTCTGTTTGAATTTTATTTCAATTTGTTTTAATTTTACGTTAAAACTAAAAATAAGCATATGTGTGTTTTAAGTGTAACTCTCTTATATATATTAAAAAAGTATAAATTAAAATTTAAAAAAATATATTTAATTAAAAAAATAATAAGCTTTAAGCCTAATTAATTGTGTATTTATTGTATGCATCTTATTTTCTTTAAATAACTTAAACTTAAAGGCTTGTAGTTAAAAGTAATAAAAAAATTTTAAATCGAAATTAAAATTAGAACTTAAACCTTTCGTTACTTATAATCATTGAAATTAGACAATCTTAATTTTAAAAAACTTATAATGATATTGTAATATGTAGTTTAATTAAAAGAATAAATTTAAATTAAAAAAAAAAAAAAACTTAAGTAACATTTATTGTTTATATGCATGTGATGTTGTTGCTGTTGTGATTATAGAATTAATTTTATTTAATTATTATGTACGTGAACCTAGTTTCTAGGTTCACTCTTATATTATTGTCGATTATTGACGCCCTCTATGGTGGCGTGCATGGTATGTTCCATATTCTTAACAATTATATAGTTTGTTATATGATTGATAGCCTCGTCTTGGAGGCGTTCGGGCCAGCGTTTTATATAGGATTTTATAAAATCGCCAAATGTATCGACTTTGTCTGGGGTGGTTTTGTGTGAATCTACAATGTTTTTGACAATATCCACAAATTTATCATAATCATCGGGTGATTTTTTGATTTTATTATAGTTTAAGACACCACCATTGGTGGCATTATTGGAGGAAGCAGCCGAGGCGGCAGCATTTAATTGATCCATTTGATTTGATTCATTTAGACGTGAGGCGGCGGCCACAGCTGCTGCTGCGGCAGCTGTATTCGCCATAAAATTAACATCAGCACCGCTGCCAGTGGCACCACCTGCACCATTAGCAGCCTGTGCCTGCGTATGATCTATGAAATGCCGGTGCATGCCATATTCCGATCTATGAATAGAAAGAAAAAACGTGTTAATTTACGTGTGGTAAAAGTGTAGTTTTATATAAATGACCCATTGCTGAATTATTTGTCTAATGACAGATTTACAGGAAAAAAATTATAAAATAATATATAAGAAGTTTAATAATTTAGTTTTAATCGATTTCAAACAAATTTCTATATATGAAATTGATTTACAGAATCAATAAGGCCTGTTCTGAAATCCACATGATTTCAAATAACTCATTTCAGTACATATGTATTTTCGGTGTGATTTTAAATATCCGAAATCACATGGAAATACTGTTAACAAATTTCTGTTGCTTTTATATTTTTACACAAGAAAATATTAAATTTTCGTCGGTTTTTAATATAACTTAAAAAAATATATTAGTTTTGAACTTTAACTTATTTGAAAAACATTATATTTTTCTTTAAATTAATTTGATATTTGTTACTCTGGCAAGCAGTTTTGTTTTGTCCAATAGCTAAATCATGAACGGATAATAACAAACAATTTCACAAAAATAAACTAAATTTTTACAGCAGAAAAGGTGTCTTTAAATTTTTAATTTTTTTTATAAAATAAGAATATATTAAATTATTTGTTTAATAAATTTATTTTTAAAGGTCCCAACAAAGTATTTAACAAAATTAGCAAGTGATTTGAAAACGGCTATCACTTAGATGAGCGGTTTAAAATCTTTTTTTTTGTAATTTCAAATCACTTTGATAAAATATGATTTTCAGAACAGGACTGAATGTTGCAAAAAATCATATGACCATAATCGATATTATTTTAATTTAATGCCATTATGACAGCAACAGCTCTTAATTAGCTAATATCACAATAAATATCTTTAAAACTTACTTATAAAATCCTTCGGAATTATTACTGTTAAACTCTTGTTGAGACATTTGATTTTTCCAAACGGGTGACTCGGATGAAGAAGGTAAACTGCTAGCATTAGATGCTGGGGTCATAATACGTTTATCTCTGTCAAATGAAATAAAATAGTAATAATCATTAATACGCCAACATTCACTTATACATAAATAATAAAATAATTATAAAACAGTCCATGCATACTTTGTATAGCCTGTTTGTCCCAAGCTTTTAAAAACATCATCCACTTGATTATAAAATTTCCATGTACTTATTATACCAGTAGCTTCAAAGGTTTTCTGTTCTTGTCTATAGCGTTGTGTTAAATTGTTCACTTTAAAGTGTACTTCTAATGCGGTGACGGGTACTCCAAGACCGGTTAATTGCTTTGCCATAGCCACATAGAGATGGCCATTGCGTTTAATAGTGCGCAATTCATAGGCACAAACTTTCCATAATTTAATTAACTCTAAGACTCCATTATCCTCCCATTGTCTACGCTTTTTATTGAATTTTTCATACTGCCCGTTGGATTTTTTAAAAAAGAAAACAAAATTTGTCAACAATCTTAAAGCATTTATAGAGCACACAAATGATAACAAAACTAGAAAAAAAAAAAATACATATTGGTGGACTTTATAACTTACAGGCATTTCACATGGGTATCACGATGGTCAAGTAAACTCTCTCAAGACACTTCCTTTCTAATTGGAGGCGCTACTCTAAATACATGAATGTCATATGTATGTATTAGAGCCATCCACAGTAATTGATAATTAAAGTTCATTCATGATTCTATAATAAAACAGTAATATGTACATAATTTAGTAATTTGACAATAATTTAAATATGTATAGGTAATCTTTTTTTAACTTTAAATTTTTTTTGCAAAAAATTTTCTATTGGATATTTATAACACTTGAAAAATTTCCCAAAACTATGAAAAATAAATCAGAGTTCTATATGCGACAGAGCAGAAATCTACATACCCTTAAATATAATAAAAAAAAGTTATTGTTTTTTGTTTGTGACCCGAAATTTTTCCGAAATTTCGATATACCTCGTTATCTATATACAGAATATAGTATTCGAAATTCATATAGACAAAATAATTTGTAGTCGATAAATAATATCGGTTATACTATTTTGGGTTATTTCGATGACGGCACTTTAGCGGTAGATAGCAATTTACTCCAAAAAATTGGATTTTCATAATTAAAAATTCTTATGGAATAACGAACAAATTTCGGGAAATCGGAAAATATTTTCCAGATTATGACCAATTGTCGCTCCGAATTTCATTGTCGTTATATACTTCGTTGGAAAGGTCTATGAAATGTCTATCATAAAGTATCCATATTGTATGTGTTACTGACTTAGTAATAGAGACAGACATGGCTATATCGACTCCGCTATATATAATGATCCAGAATATACAGTCCTGAAGATGATAATTGCAGTTCAAATATTTTAACAGTTTTCACAGTGTACTGTGTTTGACAAGCAGAAGAGGGTGGACTCCGAATATATTGCATTCATTCATAACTTCCAAATAAAATAAGTTTATACCTGTCATTATTGTGCCATCTGCTTGCAAAACAACCAGCATCAGGCGAACTCTAGCTGCCAAGTTTGCATCTAGAAGTCTTCTACATACAGACATAAACAAAAATCTCATTTTCAAAAAGTTTTAAAAACGTTGTACTATTGGCACTGTTATTTCGCGTTTTTAGAACTAATGGTACCAATATTTCCAATTAGTAATAAAAGCAAAATCTAAAACTAAAAAACCATTTATGTATCTATCGTATAAAAACTTATTTTCACAGAACACTCTTCACGTACCATATGCTACATTCATATTTAAAATTGTATTCCATTTGGTGCAGAATTTTTTTTTTTTTTTTTTTTAATAAATATTTTATTTATTTATCTTCAATTTATATAACCAAGCCTTAGGGGCCATTAATGGCTAATAAAAGCTACTAAATAAAATAATTAAATATATTAACTTTTAACAAATTTCTGAATTTTCTGAGTTTATTTATTACTACCATATATTTTTATATAAGATATCCTTAGCTTAGTATGCAAACGTGCTAAGTCCACTTTTTATGAAAATTGAGATTTTAATTCCAAACGTTTCTCTTTGTTTTGCTTTGATAAGTCCATTTGATTTCGTCAAAATTGAAAACTCTTATCTCAATCAAATTGAACTGTATTAACGACATTATTAAAGATTTAAAATCGTCAAAATTGGTTTAACTATGGTTGTAATTAAATTTCAACCAAACAACTTAAAATTTTTTAAGGAAATTATTTGATCAATTTGAAATTTATTATCATCTCGACTACTAAAATGTAACAAGTCCAAAAAAAGTACATGAAAGTCGCTAAATCACTTATTCTAAACTGTAATTATTAATCAGTATAAATCATACCAAATAAGTAATAAAACTCCATTAACAGATTTCAAAGATATTTAATACCAAAGGATTTTAAGAAGTAACAAATTATAAAAACGGACTTATAACGTTTGCACACTAAGCTAACGATAAGATTATTAAATTTAAAAATATACTCTTTAATAATTATCTGAAGGGGCTTAATTGTGCATCGAAACTGGATTTGCAAATAAATTGTTACATTAATAATATGTACCTATACTGCATTCGGCGGAACAATTTTCAAACAATGGGAGTTTCTTAGGAAAATGAGATTTTGAAAAACCCCATAACCCCATCTTCTTCATTACTATCTATTATCATTTTGATACATACTATTCATGGTAATAATAATAGAAAAATCTGTGCTATATTCAATTTAAGCTGAATATTTATTTCAACGATATCTAACTACATATAGTAAAGTTTCAAATTTGTCCAATAAGCACAAATAAACAATAATTATCACTTTTGTATAATAAAGGTTCATAATAATAATAATACTAATCAAATCATTTCGCAATTTGTTTTTATCCGATTAAAACTAAACCCCGGATAATTGAAATCCTTATTAAGAACCATTTCTGAAAAGATTTTAACATCTAACATTTTTTTTTTTTTAAACTTCAATGAAGATTTAATCCATTAAAAATCCCTTAAAAATAAATCCTATATTAAATAATCATAATTAATTTTAAATAGGTATGTATGTCTGTTCTACAAAAATAAATTTTAGAAAATTGCCGGAAATCAAATAATAACAATGAATTATATTATAACTTTGAAGTGTAAAAAAAAAATCGAAATGAAGACCAAAACAAAACACAAAAAACTGAATGATTACATTACGATTATTACGTTTTTATACTATAGGTATAATCATCATTAAAATAAGAAAGAAAAAAAAAACATAATGATCCGATTCCGATAATGATGATGTGTTTTTTCTAAATTAATGAAGAACAGAACACAACAAGTTGATTGAAATCGTAAAATAATTATCAGAAGGAAGAACAAAAACAATAACAGAGAGCAGAAAAAATAGCAAGAACAATTGGAAAAAAAATCATATAACTTTCAAATAGCTATTTTTCTAATTTAAAACTCCATTAGATTTTCAAATAGCTATATTTTTTTTAAGTAAAAAATAAATGTTTTATTTACAACTTCTTTATATTTAATTTATCAAAAACACATTTTTTAAAAAATGTAAAAAATATAAAAAATAACCAAGTTAAATATATATATATATAAAGAGTGAAAGAGAAGTAAAACGTTCATGATATGCGCTGTTGCTGTGTGTGTGAGTGTTTACACTTGCTCTCATATAGATATTTACTATACATACACAGAAAAATGCCAACGCTATGTTAGAGACACAATAATTACTTAAATCGTTTTGCGATAATTATAGATTTTTTCCGCAATGATCATTATCAAATATAATTATTATGTACATACATACTTTTTTTGCTGTTGTTGCATTGCGACAAAAACAAAAAACCCGGTGCATTATAAACACAACACAATAAAATGAAAACATTCACATTTCACCTAAATTATAAAATTTTACATTTTTTCGATTTTTTCCATTCTCTGTGCACTAAACTTATGAAAAAATTTTATTTTTGTAGGTATACTTGCTTGGAATACACAACGAAACTAAAAAACAACAACGTTGATGATTTTTTTCTTCACATACACTACACAAAGAGCAGGAAAAAAGAAGACGATTCAAGACAACCAATACTATTTTTTTTTTTTATTTTATAAGGCGCGTACACTTGCCAGGGATTTTATTCTGGTATGTTTTGTTGGGTGCAATAAAATATTATACAAAGAAAACGTACATACATATGTATGTATGTATTTACGTATCGAGTTAAAGAAGAAGACACCCTTTTTTCTATATATACATACTACATTTAGAAGAAAATTTTAATGCATTTTTTTTTTTTCTTCACAATTTGATTATTACTTGTTTAACATTTGCCCGGCCATCTGATAAGAAAAATCACCACCACTTTTCACAGATTTATCATATTTTGTCTTTATTTATTATTGTTCTTTTATAATAATTATTTAACTTTCGTTCTTGGATATTTAATGAAAATTATATAAATGATGTAATTAACTAAGTGTTAGTTGTTGTTGTGTTTTACTTATACTCTGTATAATAATTATACACTCATAAAAAAGTTTACCGAAAAAACAAACAACTCTGTCGAACATCAAACCAAGACTGAGAAAATTTCCTAGTTTCTACCAACAACGAACTTCGTTAGTATTCTTTTTTTGTTCGTCTTTAATGAAAATCATTATATTCTTGCTGTTTGTGTTCTCGTGTTTTCTCTTTTACTCTCATGCTAATGACTGTTCTACTCAAACCTGTCATGATGATGATGTAGACACAAAATAAACAACAACAACGCACTGTAAAGTTAACTCAATTATGTTTTACTGTATGTTCGTTTGTTGAATCTGCCGTAGAGTGAGACAAGAATATGAATGCATGCATAAGCATATGTGTGTATGTGAGAAAATAAAACAAAAAACTTCATCATCATTAATGGCTTTTCGTTTCTCTTGCAAAATGTTTTTTTCTTAATGTTGTTGTTGCGGTAGCAGAGCTCATCATCATTAAATGTTAATGACAGTCGTGAGATGTGATGTAGTGTGTAGAGAGAGACAAGAATAGCCAATGTTGCCAGGTTGTTCAACTTATTCCGGCTCATCTGGCTCACGACAAACACAGTACACACACACACCATGCATTTCTTATGGGACTGATTGGTTTGAAGACCCCATTTCTCACTACGAAAACCCAATATAAAAAAAATGGTTTTGCTCATTTCAGCGGCTCACGACGTCGGCAGCTCAGTGGCATCGGCTCACAGTGTTGCCAACATATTCGCAATATAACAAAAAACTGGCAATGCTATTTTAATAAACATCAAGTTCAAATAAACCGTATATGTTTTCAGATTTAATTAAATCTTCGGATTTTACTTTAATATCATAATAGTAAATGTACAAAATAATAATTGTTTGATCTTAAGGTCTTTTTTTATAAATGTATGCTAGAAAATAGCTAGCTATATTTAGTTTTTAGTGCAAATTTAAGCGATATATTGCTATACCTATGCTGCCAGTGTAATTTTAATTACATACATATAATGAATAAATAAAAATACTTAAGTATTTTATTCGATTAAAATTCCGTTACAGTAATAACAGGAAAACCGTTACCGAAATAATCCATAAAATCGTTAGCGCTAGTCACCGTCACCCATATAATCCAAATTTGAGTTTCCGTTACCCTTTGCCGTTTTGCATCGATAGCCATCCTTGGTTTTTATTCGAAATAATTTTTTCTGGACATTGCTGATTTTTTAATATTTAAGTTGATGTATTTAATTAATTGCATTTATTGAGAGGTTAATAAAAATGTTAAACATTTTTGCCCTTATTATTTTTTTCGGAATTCAATCCAGTTCGAATTTTTTTAAGCCTATTTTCTTCCCGATCAAGACAAAAACTGTTACCTCAAATAAACTTTCTATTATGTAATAACCACATTTTTTAATTTATTGCATAAAATAAATAAAAAACATTACAAATGTTAACCACAAACAAAGAAGCATGACAAATAAATATTTTTTTTTTGGTGAAGTGTTGCAAGTATTATAGTTAAACTAAAATGTTTGTTTTAAAACCCAATGAAATTATAAAGTGTTATATACCAATGGAAACCCTATGAAATTACAGATTATCAAACCGGAGAGAAAATAGGATTCGAAAAATTCAAATAAAATTCGAACTGTATTGAATTTCGAAAAACGGAAAAAGCATTTCGGTGAATTTACAAATATAATGCTTACTTACAACTTATTGATTTAACCTTCGCTTTACCAAAATATTTTTTATGTACATGGTTTACCAATATCCACTCGGGTGGTACTGCAGTTCTATACTTATATGCGACGAACAAAATTTTAAAAAATCCAAAAAAACCTTATACAAATTTTAAAATGTTTTTATTAAATTCTACAGAACTCTAAAATTGTTAATTTCATTTAAATCGAAACAAAATTAAAAAAATTATTAATACATTAAATAATTTTATGACAAAATTTAGAAAAACCTAAAATTTTCCCTAAAAATTTAAAAATTTCAATTATTTTTCAATGACCTTTCACACCATATCAATATTTCATATATTTCCTTTGCGAGAAATATGAAAATAATCATAAAAACCTATAGAGGACCTTTTTATCCTTTTATACAGCTCACCAAATACTAACGCCAGGACAAAAATTTTGAATAATTGTCTCCATAAACAAACTAAATTTTCATTTTAGTTTAGAACATTGATAACTTATTTTTCGTCCATACAAACGGGCCACCCTAATGTACATAGGTATAATAGTCGGTCAACAAGGTAAAAAAAATAAAGAGTCGGTCAATATTATCCCACTGTTGAAATCAAAACAATTATAATATGCCTCCAAAATATGAGCCCTTTGATGAGCAGGACTTGTACTCTACTTAAAGCTTCTTTTAAAAATGATATTTCAATTTCCTCAAACATATTGTTGACTTTATTTACGCTGACATCACACACATCAACATCTTCGAGTTTTCTGGACATTAATTAAGTACATGTGAATAATCACGTATATGAAACACATCTCTTTCCTGTAAATGCTTAAATTCATACAATATACCAATCACACTTACTACCAATATTACTTGTCATCATGACTTTCTCCTAAAAAAAATATATGTATTATCACTTGCTTGCTGCAGCTAATGCTTTTCAATTCATTCATTTGCGAATATGTACAAGTACGAGTAACACGATATCCAAACCAGCAAACCTTTTATATAATCACATAATTCTTCTACACTTAGAAAAATAAAACCAGATAAGTGTCAGTATCAGTACTATGAGCCATAAACAAAAATTTAAAATATTAGGAAAAAGTAACAGAATTTGTTGTTCTCCTATTGGAATAACGTCAATCTTTGAATTTTATACATTTTGGGAATTGTGTAGTCTTTTGTAATAATTGGTGCGAGAGATGTCAGGGCAATCAGACCGTCCTTTTTTCGCTGCCTTTGAGGGATCGCGTTTCACTCGCATTGGTTGATGGTTGGCGTTGTCTAACTGTACCGTGCTACGGTTTCTCGAAGTTTCCTCATTAACCACATGCATTCGTTTTGGTTATAATTTGTCGTGGTGGAGTACCAAATAAAACTTGGAACACTTGTGGAGTTCCAAAGAAAACTCAAGTTGTATTTTGGTGGATACCATTAAACTAAGGAGTTGAGTTCGAGAATTCTGGCTTCATAAACGAATGTATAGGTCGATGTGGCAGGTCCTTAACGAGACTCTTCTTTAGGCGTAAGCCGTAATTGGTGATTTTAGGCCAAGAATTAACTTAAAGACAAACCAACAAATCTTTCAAATTTAACAATACATGATGAGAATGCATCTTTTTCTAAAATTGGTTTTAAAAATCCAACATAAACTTATCCGAATATGTACTACATATTTTGTTAAGTGTGAAGTTTGTTTATACTCATAGTTTTGATAAAGTATTTGATGCAATTTATCTTGTTTCATTCATACAAAATGTGAGTGCAAATAAGAATGAAGTATGTATGGATGTATTTAATGATGTATGTATGTTTAATGTTATGCTGTCTAGTACACAAAACATTCGTATATATCGTCACCTAAAACGCAAAATGCCTTAAAATTAAAAAAAAAAAAAATGTTAAATGTAATAGGTCAGAGTTTATTTAATAACTTTGACAATATGTTCGCTTAATGCTCTTTATTGTTTCTGTTGTAAAATTTTTGTAATATCTCGTCTGGGCTTTTTGTGTTTTAGTCACCGATATGGTCATTCAATCATACATAGTAAGTATAATTATGTTTTTTGAACACAACACATGCAATTTCATTCCATCATCGTCATAATCATACAACTTGTAGGTCGTTAAGGTAAAGTACTAAACATTTGGTAGGTGTAGTAGAGGCACCCATTAAATAAAATCAAAAATTGTTGTCGCTCTTGTTCATGCAATAAGTACATACATATTTACATTAGGATGGCCCAATTAACATGAATCCAATAAACATAGTCGTTGTTTCAAAATAAATTTCAATTGAAATTGAGAGTTTCGACAGCAATTGAATATGAAAACTAAACAAGTGAAATTAGGAATTGATCAAATGAAATAAAAAAAAAATAAATAAATTGAGCAGGCGTATCAATATCAATAAAAAACGTCAAAATTATAGATAAAGAAAATACCAACGCTAATTTGGATTATTTCGGTAATGGTATTTTAACGGTTATTTCGGTAATGGTAGTTGAGCTGAAAGGGTATTTTATGGGAAATGGTATCCAACTTTGGAAAAATACCGATCGTTTCAATTATTATTTATAGATCTCGCATTCTAAAATTCGTGCTGCTAGTAGTTTTTTTTTGCCATAAAAGTGTTTGCCATATTACTAACGGACTAGATGTCATCTGCTTGATTTCGCAGTGATCATGAATTTAAAAGGAAATTTTATATCAGTTTCCCAATCACTGGATCGCTCATCAGATCACTCTTGTCGGTAATGAATGTTCCAAGAAAATTTTTTACTTTATCCACATTAGAGGGTACCACCTTACAAGCAAAAAAGTCGTACAAAAAACCGTACAACCTCTAGTATTAAGTATTTTTCCAAGGCAGTTACGAATTTTTTTTTTATATTTTTTAGCCGAACGTCGCCTTTTTCATTTTTACCGTTGAATCTTTGGCATTTACATTAAGATCTTTAAGTGTGATATATCAATGTTTTTTTACCTTAAGTATACCGATCTATTTTTATCCACCAGATCTCTGTTCCTACCATCCTTATGTACCATAGTAATGTCAGAAAATTAAATCTCGCAGGAAATCTTTTGCTAACATTGGGGTAAAACATTGATCTTCTTGAGACAAAAACATTGATATATCATACTTTAAGATCCGACTCTAAATGGCGATAATATAACGAAAAATGTAAAATGGCGACGCCTACGTTCGGCAAAAAAATTTTCGTAACAGCCTTGCAGAAATACTTTATATTAGGGGGTACACGGAGGTACAGTCTACTATACATATTACGGCAGATATGCCCACGAGCGCACTAAGTCACTCGTCCACCTTTGTCGATGATAAAGCCTTTGCAAGCATTCACAATACTCCCTCGGTAGCATCCAAACACAAATGGAGAATACAAGTTAAGGCTATAAAATGAGTCCACGTTACGTTCACCTTAAGAAGAGATAGTTGTTCACCAATACATATGAATAATATCAGAATTCCCAAACAGAATCGTGTAAGATATTTTGATATCAATCTCGGATCTTGTCCTGGACTACAAAGTTAGCCCTAAAGCTGAACTACAAGGTTATCTTGTGTATGGTGCTCCGTGATACATTAAAAATTGTAACATCTATAGGGATCTAAATGTTCCTACAATACGCGAGGAGATCAAATACTTTACTCCAAACTACATGGAAAAAATACTAGATTATCCAAATCCTCTTGCAAGGGAATTGCTTTCCTTTGAGGGCTACGCTTTAAAAGAATGGAAACCTTGGATCTAGCGACAAAAAAATATTTCTAATATTCTTTTCAAGTATTTGAAAATAAATTTGTTTTGGTTCAATATACATATCGCTCATTTGCTGCAACAACGTCATAATTCAAAAAAAGTCGTTTCGAGAAAAACGGCTTTGAATGTTTTATGACATTTTACTATTTATTTAATAAATTTTCAACAAATCATGAGATTTTAGAAATATAACCTGATTTGAATAGTAAATCTTAATATCCTTCTAATCTGTATTTAACCCAAATTGTTTCTTGTCAAATATACGAGAAAACATGAATTTTAATTTTGACGTTTACAACAAAAAAACACTCTCACCGACAAAATTATTGACTTTTTTGAAAACTGATAAAACTATATGAAATATGAAAGACTATAGAACGGCGCATATTTCGTATTACTCAGTTCAAAACACACGAATTTTGAATTATGTCGTTGTTGCAGCAAATGAGCGATATGTACAAATCTACGGAAACGTGTTTTTTTTCAAAGAATTACGTTCTTCGTTTTCATGTTTTAATGTAGAAAGGATATTAAAATTGGATAGCGATTCTTTAAAACAAACATTAGTAAAATCGACAACTCTTTTTGGGGCCATTCTAATGTACAAACGTTCAAACACATGTACATTTATTGAAAGGAATCAAAACATTACAGGTCATCATCATTATGTTGACTGAATTGTTGCTGCTGAATTTGTTGTTTGCTCGTTTATTTAGTTGAACGTACGTACTGCGTGTTGTGTTTTTATGTTGATTTTCTTTCTTATATTGTATTACTCACGAAAATAATAATAAACAACAAAAAAAATATGGTCGGTCAAGTCCGACCATATAATACCCTACACTGAGTAAATGAGCAAAAACATTTTTCTTTTAAATATCAAGAATTTATTTTCGTGAATGTTTTTCGGAAGCTAGGAAGCTAGAAGCAATTATGGACCGATCGCCATGAGTTTAATGTTTGTGATTTATTTCTATATGAAACTTATTTCTGAGATTTATAAGATTTATGCTCGTGATTTTCGTAAGTGGGCCTTATAAAGGAGCCAAGTGATTCTGAATCGATAGATATACTTTAAGGTGTATGTTAGACTAACATGTTTGGGCGTTACAAACATAAGCACAAACACATAATAACCTCCCCTATGGTGGTGTGTAGGGTATAAAAAGGAACCAAAGCACAACTCAACAAAAAAATTGAAATGAACATTAGAGTAAACGAATTTTGCGGCATACAAAAAACGATAATGTCTATGGTAATCATCATTAAATGTAGTAAGAAAAATAAATGATGAAAAACAAAACAAAAAATTGAGCGGGAATTGTTAAGTCATTTAAGAGCTGCCTGGCTGAGTTTGTATGTAGCATTTGATGATGACGAAGATGCTGTACGTAATATGTATGATATATGTATGGACTGAATTTTGTTCACGTTTCTGTTCGTGATACTTGTGCTGGAGAGGCTGCTGCTGCTGCTGTTAAAGCCACTGTTGATGATTCTCTATTCAAAATCATCATCGTTATGATAATGTTTCTTCATTAAAATTGTAAGTATTGGCTGTTGTATGCATTTCTCAAACACCTACAAACGTACAATATGTTTGGATAAATGTAAAACTCTTGCACAAAAAAATTGATTTAATAAAATATTGTAACTTACATACATATATCCAATTTTACCTACCCACTTATATAGCTTATTATTTACTCTTGTCAAACAAATATGAAAATAATCATGTTTGTTTTATTATTTTATTATTATATAGTTGGGCCCGGTCTGCATTGATGGTTCTTTGTGAGATTATCTAGCTTTGGACCCATAATTATCCCAAGATCAAGACCGCATCAACAATAAGAACTTTCATAGATTTTTTTTTTTTTGAAAACTATATTCCGTAATATATGTTTCAGTTTTTAAAAACATGAGTTTATACAAGCATAAATGTAAAATAAGTTCAAATTTACTAAGTCTTCTATTATAATATAGTAAATGTTAGCGTTTTTAAGCATTAAAGTTAAAAAAAAAACAAGTGAAAGTGTTATACTCGAATCTTATATACCCACCGCTAACATAACCCCGATTTCTTTTAAATTTTGCATAAAAACATTAATTTTTTACCATATTTGATGGGTAACACTATTCTATAGACATTTATGTATCATTGATCCATAATCTGGGAAGAGTTTTGTATGGTTGGTAGGGCAAATCATGGACCGATTTTTACCATTTCCAACACACATTGTTCTTTTATAATAGGAATAACGTGTGCATAATTACAATAGGACCCAGAATATATATATGATTTTGTGGGTCTGCGATGAATATTTCGATGTGTTACAAACGGAACAATCTTTTTTGATATTTTTTATTTTGATAGGTTCTTTTTGTTTTTTTTTTTTTTCGCAAAATAAGTTTTTTAAATAATCAGTAACAGTGGCAAAATAATAAATATTCAATTAATCAATCAGCAGTTTCATAAATGACTCCCCGGGAGGCTATCAATAATATAAAATTGTAAATTAGTTCTCGAACTGATAGCCGCAGGACAAATAAACAAAATACTAAGTCACTTAAAGGGCCAGACAATCATTGTAAAAAATGAAACCTAAGTTTCTATTGTTTCGTCAGTAACATAACAATAAACACTTTTTAGTTGTCTATTTTCAGAATATTATTATCCCTATATCCATAAACAGTTTTTTAAATTTGTCTGCATTTACACAGGGCAAGTTTTCTTGCCGCAAGTCTGAGTTTATAGGAGAGAGAGGCAAGAAGAAAGAAGAGGGGTACACACTTCCCTACAAGAAATAGATGACCGAAACTAATACACACAGATGTTTACTAACACATTTGCACACATTTTAAATTCGACCGAACATATGACTGTCATTGTTGATGGAAATATCCATCATCGTTGACCAATGTATGTTGCAGAGTTGCATTTTTGACATTTTTTGATGTTAAAAAGTAAATCCCCGAAAAGTTTTCATTTATTTGTGTGTCGTGCGAATAGTTGAAGAGTGTTAAAAAGTTAAATATATTAATATATTTATCTTTTTATAACACAATTGCTATTAGTTATCGTAAATACAAAAACAAAGTGCAAAAAATTAATATTTTCGAAAGAGTGATTGGGTAAGTTGGTAAAATAGTTCACAACAATAGACACACAAATATAACTTTTTTTATTAATTACAGCACATTTGACTCAAGACCTGTTTCAGATCGATGTTACGCCCTCAGAAGATTTCTGTGACAAAATATCTGATCTTAAAGACATGAAAGGATGGATTTCTAAAGATCTTAGTGTATATCATACTCAAACATTGGGCCTGCCGGTATTTAAGGTGCATGATAGCAAAATACACAGAACTACGAAAGCAAAGTAAGTTGATTTATGAATTAAAAATTAAATAGTACATAATCTTAAACAATTTGTTACTCCCTTAACAGGAAATTCGAGCCTCCTCATCCGGGCATAAGTTACAATCCCTCTTCAAATTTTAAATGTTTTTCAAAAGCAGTTTTAACAGTTATTTTGTATTTAATTGTCTTAGTTTTATTTAATTTATTTAATATAAAGAAATTAAAAGAAATAAATGAATTTATCCTGTTTTATTTCAACTGATATGTCCGTCAACAGTGAAGAATATATCCAACAAGGTTGATTAGTCAACTGTGACCGATATATCCATCAAGTTTTACTAGTCACATTTGACTAATATTTATATCATCGTTGCCTATTAAACAATATTAGAGTAAGCAGTTCAGATATATGTTCAATGGACGATTAAATGCATAAATTAGAGAAGGATGCAAAATCACACGTACACTAAAGTTTCCATCACTTTTTTCATATTGGCCTTAAGAAAATGATAGAAACTTTGTTCTACGCGATGATGGATATTTCTATCAACAATGCCAGTCATATGACCGGTAAAATGACCGTCACTGTTCTTGTAGGGTTGCTTGTACTGGCAAGTATCTTCAATTCTCTTTTGTTTTCTCATTTTCAGTATGGCGTCTATTAGGTTTTGACATACAAAATTGAACACAGACTTGCTGTGTGTAAACAGACGAGCAAGTTTAAAAGGGAATCGAAGAGACTTGCTTCGAGTAAACTTGCCCTGTGTAAAAGCAGACTTTATGAAATAAAATTTATTTTGGATTTTGACTTATTAAATTTAATTGAACGAGCCTTCCTGTGTTATAACGAGGTCTACTTGGCCCGTATATGATCCCAGCAGGACGACTCTACTTATGGAATTTCGTCGTGAGCAAATAAGGCTATTTGTTTCCTTCATTACAGGACTCTGTATAGTTGGGACACATGCTTGAATGCTAGGCCTACGTGAAGCCAATGCCCGGCTCTGATAAACCTGAGGGAACGCAACCTGGGAGTTCCGTTCCAATCATGCCTGGATGAGCTAGCAAGGATAAGTCTTAGACGAATCTACTCCTTAATCAGAGAATCTGGTCTGTTTACTCTTTGGGTATCACAATGGGATCAGTTTGGAATGGACCCAATTGAGCTGTTTGAAGAGTGGCTGCCCATGGAACCTAACCTATATTCTATTAAAATAAATTTCCAACGTACTTTTTATAAATTATAAACTAGCTAGAGGATGTAAAACGATACGTTTATTATTATTTAAAGATAAATCTAGAGCTTTCCTAAAATTTATTTTTTCACTAATTATTATTTTTAACATTACAGATCAAGGAATTACACAAGATCCTATCTAACCAGAAAACAAACTCTCAGCGGTGTCATCACTAATGGTCATAAACCAAAAGCTACCTGCCATATTCAAAGTTTCGTTTTCCATACATTCAGTGGTAGACCAGTTCGTGTTTCTGAAACATACGATCACAATTTAATTTCGGCTCCAAAACCGAAAATGCTGGTATGTGAATTGAAATGAGAATTGGATATTGAGATAATGGACTTAATAATTTTTTTTTTTTTAAATAAATTTGTTCAACTTTGTCTACAACTATGTATATTTAAAACTATGTTTTATGATTGAATTAACATTAAACTTTACATGGTACTTAAAGAAAACGGTGATCCAGTTATATGATCATCACCCCATTTGGCAGCCAAAAGATAATCTCCCGGATCTTGAACTTGATACGTTACTTTGTACACATTTTTACCCATATGCTTAATGACCACTTCATCACACTGTCCCTTAGGACCAAATATACCCACGAATAGTATATTATTTCCAGCCTCCGAACCATCAATAGTAAATTCATTTTTCTCATTTAAAATTATTTGACTGAGACCGAGGCCACGGTAGGCAACTTTCGAAGCATCCGATTTAAAATTTGGTACTGAAAATAAAAGCAAAATTTTAGTAACTAAAGGAAAGTACTTCATTGGAATACTTACACTCCATTTTACTTTTATCACTCTCCAAATCATGACCACTTATAGCCACAATTATGTATGGTGACTTGGGAAGTAGAACTGAATTGCATTTGATATGCACTTTATATAGACCAGCATCAGTTAATTGGAAACTAACCTCAAATCTTTCGGGATCAACGATTTTTAAAGGTACATATGAGGTATGACCGGAAGGATTTTCCAGCTAAATAAAAAAATTAAAAAAATATTGTAATATAAAATATTTCCCTAGCCATAATGATCAAGAAAATATTTGCTTAGTTTGTGTTTTATCAATGTACCTTAACTTCAAAATTGCCTTTAACCCCATTTCTCTTGATGATAAAGTTGACATCTGTGTTAATGCGTAAGGCTCCGTTGGGAAAATGTAGTAGTTGTACTTTATTGGGATCTGTTAGTTCAGGCGCTACAAAGACTTGAGGTGGCTGAGTAGAATATTTATCTGCAAGAGTGATTAAATGATGTATTAAGAGAAACTGCAAAATGTGTGATAAACTATATTTCTTCTTGTGGTAATTTGTATTAACATGCATGCAATATATGAAAAACATTAATATTTTTCAAAGGGGACAAGCTTTGTGGAGCTTCGGAAGAGTAAATATAGGTTTTTATATAAGTATTTGATATTGGTGGAAACCTTAAGACTAAAGATTGACATTTTAGTAAAATTAAATCATTTTATAAATTTTTCGGACGTTATTTATCTTAAAAACTTAAATAATAAAATGATTTTTCATAAAGAAAAATACAAAATTCGAATTAATGTAAAATTTTAACGGTAAAAGTTATCATAACAAAATTTGGAAATTATATAGATCTAAATGTCCTCAAATCAATGCCATTATATATTATCAAGTACCGACATTCCTAAAACGGAGAAAAAAATGGAATGATAGTAAAAAACATTGTATGCATTTAAACAACTATAGTGCTATATAAATAAAGTCTAAAATACGGCTCTCTTTACATGTTTCAAGTTTGGATGCGTGTAAATTTTTATAAGGACTAGATAAAATAATTTCGACCCACCGTAGGCAGACATATCTAAAAAACCAAAAATAAAAAAATTAAAAATAAATAAACCTAACTATCTCTTTAACTAAAAAAGATAACCGACACTTGTGAGCGTATTTTTTTGTAGATATTCTTAAGGACTATTTATATTTTAAAGTTCAGCTCATTCGGATCATAAATGGATTTGTGAAGATTTCTTTAAAAAATGTGACCGACATTCAATTTGAGGTGCCACCCACCGGCCCCCATTCCGCCTACGAAGCTGAACAATTATAAATCATCTCGAAAATACCTCAGCTCCAACCTTGTAAAATAGTTCCTGAGATACCGAACTATTACAAAAAAAAAAACGTTTCTAAACCACTGTGTATAAGGTTTTGGCAACAGACATAGGTTTTTGGCTCTCAGCTACCTATTTAGTTGCCATCTATGTTTGTGGCAATCTTTGTTATGATATCAATTAGCCGAGAGCAACATAATATGGTAAAACCTTAATCATAAAAATGGTTGTCACAACCATAACTTGTTTACCGTAATCATATATATGATTGTTACTGTGACTATAATATTGTTAAAATACTTTTAAAAAACAGTTTATTCGAAAAACATGACTGCTTTTTGGCTTCACTTAAATTTAAATAATAGTCGGTGTTCCTACTAATTCAGCCTATTACTTGGGTATCGCTAATTTAAATCATTTTGGTAACGGTGATTTGGCAGTAACTGTAATTTCGGTACGACTCAAAGAGGGATGGCTTCATACATTTTTGTGCTAAAATTATAAGGAGTGGTCGTAGAGCATTGAAATATGGCACCGAGAACTATTTGGACTAAATCGTCCATGCCCAACGTCCACTGCCCATACAATCCAAATCGATTTTTTCGCATAAAATTTGTCCTATTCAAGCAAAAGTCTTGAAATTTGGTACATAAATTTTCTTTTCCCATGAAACCCATACATAGATAAGAATTTTTTTGATATTTCGTTTATCGTTAGACAAAAACTTTTAAGTTTTCATCCTGTTCCGAAAACTAATTATTTTTTTAACCGAAACATAATTTTTTTTAGCAATATTTTTCAAATATATTAAAGGCAAATGGTATTATCAGGAAAAGTATACATATGGGCAATTCCATATCATCGTACGTGACATTTGTACGCCTATAACTAGAGTGGAATAGATATTCCAAAAATAAGAGCATCTGAAAAATAATTTGGTCTTTATGTTCCATTTAGAGGGTAATACATTTTAAAATAATAAAGAGTTCATTCGAAACATTATTGTCCAAAATATCGTGCGAAATATGTGTATATCGTACGTGACATAAAACGGAAGTCATTTTGAGGTATATGTAAAAATATGCGAAAATTTTCGAATCGTCAGAGGCGTTATGTTTTGTTTTAATTTCTTACACTAAACGAAATATTTTTTTATTACAATCCGTCATATTTAAATAAAAACAATCTTTGGATGGTTTTATAATAAATAAAATTTAATATCGTACGTGACAGATTTTTCTCTTATAATAAAACAATATATATTCTGTAAATATATGTATAGAAAAACTAAGAAAATGAATAGAAAATATACATTCGGTTTCAATAAACAATTTTATGATAGCAAATAAACAATCAGAGTCAAATTCATTTTACACTATATGCTTATTGGGAGCTTAGTTTTAACCGCAATTTTAGCCTAAAACATACCAATTAAGTTTAAAAATTATATATATTCAGTTTAAACTATTATTTTTGCACTTAAAATGTTGCAGTAAGCTCTAAATACTTTCACATAGTAACATTTTAAGTGTTTTCTCCTATTCAAATCATCATGAAAAAAAGTTTTGAGGGTTTTTGTTTTTTCAGTCGTGGTAGTCATTCTCGTGGAATTGCCCATATATAAATAATTGAATTGAATGAAAATATAAGTAAGTTTTAGCTTAACACCCTTGCATGGCGTTAAAACTATAAGTGTACATTTCATCTGTAAACATTTTTCTACAAAACTGCATCGTTTGATTTTTGAAATTCAGTGGTCGACAAATCGGGTTTTTGACACCAAAATCCGTCTGTGTGACTTATCGGTTTTGGCATCGGTGTTTTAGGGGTGAGGGTATTTGCTATTATTTCGGTAACGTTTATTATTTCTATAACAACGGTAATTGCAGTTATTTCGGTAACGGTATTTTAGCGGCAACGACAGTTGAGGGTAACGACAGGGGTAACGGACACTATTAATCCTTATGCAGATTCACCAAGATTTTATTTATGTTTATCAAAACTGATCACATCTAAAGCCAAAATTATTTTAATATTAAAGATAATTTTGAAATATTTATTTTTCATCTTTGTTTGGAAAAACTATTCACATTACATCAGGGAACAATTACATAATTTGTAAAAGGTTTTAAGAGTTTGTCAGATTTTAAGTACGTATTAAATTAATACAAATATATACATACGTACTTAAATTAAAATTAATACTATTAATTTCTAATTTCTATTCTAATTAATAATCATATGTGTAATTCTGTAAGATGAAATCAATGAATAATGAACAGGTTCTAGAACTGTTTTAAATAATTTACGACATTTCTATTTATAAAAATTAAATACATACTTATTAAACAAAACAATATAATACTAAACACCATACAACAAAAACATGTCAAAAATATGCAAACACAACTAGAAACAAAAATAAATAATAACAATAAAACAACAATAAAACAACTAACCAAAACAATTTCAAAACAAATCCACATTAAAAATCAAGAAAATAAACCGTTAAAATCCACAAACAACAACCAGAGAAAAACAATAAACAAGCAACAAAACATCCTCTCAGAGAACAGTGTTAACACAACAGCAATAGTGTTGGCACTACGGGCCGTTTCTCTGTCGCAATGACCAGATCAGGGCTTTTATGGCCTCTCGTCATTGTGTAACTATTTCCCCGTCCTAATTGTCCTTACATCTTTCAATTTTTATGATATTGGTATAATTGTATTAATTGTTGTTTGACTGTTTGGTGACGAAGGTATAACACTGGTCACTAAACGAGTCTTACTAACAGCAATTAATATTATTGTTACTTATATCATAAAAATAGACACTTTATTTGAATTTTCTATATATTGAAATGACAGGTAGTTTCCGGATAGACTTTTGCAATATACGGGGGTTACGATCGAATTTTTTCTCCGTTTATGCTCATGTTTGTCTCCATCGGCCGGATGTTTTCGCCTTATGTGAAACACAGGTATCCGAAAATGCTGATCCACAGGATTTTCAGATACCTGGGTATCACTTTCTATCGCTTTTTAACTTCCATCGGGGCATTGCCATGTACATACGCAATGAAGTTGTGTACCAGTACCAGCAATCATTAGGTACATATGATGTAGAATTTAACTGTCTATGGGTTAAGTTCAAAATCAGGGCACACTGTTTGCACTTCGGGTTTCTATATAGAAGTCCAAACGCGGGAAGGGATATTACTATATCTAGCTTCGATGCCCTTTCCGATTCCATATCGAAGATTCTTGAGAGTTGTCCTAACAGTGAAATTGTTATTGCTGGTGATTTTAATGTTCACAACTCTTCTTGGCTTCACCATTCAAGTCACACAACTACAGAAGGCCAATATGTTGAACTATTCGCGGCGCACAACCACCTTGCGCAATTAGTGAATGAACCAACGCATATTTCATGCGTTGATGGGCACCAAAATAACACCCTCGACCTTTTTCTAACTTCACACCCTGACAAGTATGAAGTAGATGTTTTTGCACCTCTCGGTAATTCAGATCATTGTACTATTTCCGCCTCCTTTTCGCTCTCTGAACTTCGTAACGTTTCACGACCAGCTACGAAACGTTCAGCTTTTATTTACGAAAAGGCTCGTTGGGCTGAGCTCAATGAGTTCTTTCGGCATTTTAATTGGAAACTCTGTTTCTTAGACAATAGTGTCAATGCCATGGCGAAAATGGTCGAAAACATAATTATGATGGGGATGAAAACCTTCATTCCATCAAAGAAAATTTCGATTAAAACTATGGAAAAATCCTGGTTTAATCAGAAGTGCAAAATTGCAATCAGATCTAGAGAGGAAGCATTCAGAATCTGGCGTGATGACAAAAATGCCGAAACTGATTCGCTACGCAAAAGGGCGAGATCTTCGTGTGCCAAAGTGCTGAGGCGTGAAAAATCTCTACACGAGCAGCGCCTCCGAGCCAAAGTTCTTACTGCTCCCCGGGGCAGTAAAAGCTTTTGGTCATTCGTTAAAAGAATTAAGGATAATGCTAGTTCATCAATTCCTACTCTTTTAAGGGATGGCCAATCATTCACTGACCCGGTTGATAAAGCTAACCTTTTGGCTGAATTATTTGCAAATAATTCGAACTTACCGGAAAGCAATCAACCACTACCCGAGCTCGAAAGAGTATCAGTTACTATGCCGAATATATTCTTTCGGGCTCGAGCAGTTAAAAAGGTTTTAGCGGATCTCAACATAAATAAGTCTCCTGGGCCTGATGGTATACCAGCACTGGTCTTGAAGCAGTGTTCTTCGACGCTAGCTCGTCCATTAGCTAACCTTTTCAGCACTTTATACCGTGCCGGCAAATTTCCAGTATGCTGGAAGGTTGCTAATGTAACGCCAATTCCTAAAAAGGGAGAGGCAAACAACCCTGAAAATTATCGCCCAATAGCAATTTGTTCTGCACTTTCCAAAGTTATGGAAAGTATGGTTAACCACCATCTTGTGAAACATTTGGAGTTCAACAATTTACTCAGCGACCGGCAGTATGGCTTTCGTAGAGGACGCTCTACGGGAGACTTACTAGCCTTCCTATCGGAAAAATGGTGTCGTTCCATACACCGTTTTGGCGAAAGTAAAGTGGTGGCTCTAGATATTTCTAAAGCGTTTGATAGAGTATGGCATGGTGCGCTTTTAGCAAAACTTATTGCTTTTGGTGTCGGTAATAACTTCTCTCGATTTATATCGAGCTTTCTCAGAGATCGCACTATACGAGTTGTTATAGATGGAATCTCATCAAACGAGTTCAAGATCAATTCAGGGGTACCGCAAGGCTCCGTACTTTCTCCTACTCTATTTCTTATCTTTATAAACGACCTTCTATGTCAAACTTCCAATCCTATCTATTCTTTTGCAGATGACAGCAACATTTGCCATTCATATTCATTCAACTATAGGCCAAGCCTTTCGGAGATTGGGGCAATGAGGCAAAACATGAATGATACGCTTAACCAAGATCTTATGATAATCTCTAAATGGGGTTGTGCGAATAGAGTCGATTTCAATGCACGCAAGACTCAATGTTGTATGTTAACACACAAACGCACAACAGATCATGTTGCTCCATCTGTTTTTATGGGTGGTATAAATATTAAGGAATCAGAAGCTCTTGATGTTCTAGGCATGAGTATTCAGTGCGATGTCCGCTGGACAAAACACATTTTTCGAGTGTCGAAAGAAGCATTTAAGTGCCTCGGTTTTCTAAAACGGTGTAAGACATATTTCACTTCATCTGATCTCCTTACTATTTACACCACTTATATCCGACCGAAAATGGAATACAACTCTCATGTGTGGGCCGGTGCTTCGAAGTCTATTTTGGAGTTACTCGACCGCGTACAGGAGAGGGCGAAGGTGCTCATCGGTGACAGTAGGGTATCCAGCTCTATTGACTCACTGGAACATCGTCGCAATGTGGGTTGTGTTTCACTGTTCTACCGATACTACAATGGTATGTGTTCTGCTGAAATTAGGGAACTTGTTCCCGAAACCCGTAGTTTTTTTCGCAACACACGTTCTTCGGCAAGGGCTCACCAATTCGTTGTCGACTGGACAGTGGATCGCACAACACATTACAGGGAAAATTCGTTCTTTAGCCGTACTGTCCGTATGTGGAATAAGCTTCCTCCTGAAGTCTTTCCTGTCACTTTCAATATAGGAAAATTCAAATCAAATGTCCACAAACACTACTCCCTCTATCCTCCCTCCCATAACCTATTTTCCTAGTTCCAACACAATGCTTTGCATGAGTAGGGGTCATCCCCTGAGTGCTGGTCCAAGAAAAAAAAAAAAAAAAAAAAAAAAGATAAGCCAAAAAATATTATGAGTTTATATATTCGAATATTATTCGAATAACTAAGAACACTAATTCTGTATATAGACAAACTCACCAGTGTCTGGTGTTTTTAGGTATTTTCCAAAAATACAAACATTATTTTCACTATCATTCTGATTTGTACGATTATATTGAGTGGCATTCGTTGTATTCAAACGTATTTCCTGTGATGATTTAAACATTTCTTATTTTGTTAGCTTGTTTCAAATATATATTAAAATATTGAACTTTATAAAAGAAACATTAAACAGTTCGTGGTGTTTTCAATATATGTTAAGTATATTTTTATAATTTAATTATATTTTTAAAATCCACATTTAGCACTTGCGTTCTGCTCGATAACTTTTTCCCATGAGTTTAAATGTTCGACTAAATTGAGAATATTAAAAGAAAAATAATTTTCCATCTGCTCATTCATAATTTGAACTCATAACAGGAAAAAAAAAAAATAATAAATAAAAATAAAACTTATAGTTTCCAATGTTCTGTATTCAAAAACTAGAGATCTCTTTTTCTATTTTTTTTGCTTGTTGTTAATATTTTCAGTCAATACACCAGAGATTGTATAGCGGGATACACTTTGCATTTCAAGCAAGAACAAATTAAAAAAATATATACATATTTAATTAATACTGAAATAAAATAAATTTGCAAAACACATTAATTGAAAAATATGATGATGGTTGGTTATGATCATGTGTTTGTCAATTAAAATTTGTTCATTGTTATGACAATTACAATTTGGATTATAAATAAATTTACGTTAAACAAGAGTATTATTTTAAAATATTTAATTTTAAAATATTAAAGGTATAAATAGAATGAATGCATTTATTATAAATTAACAAATATTGTATGTAACAGGGGGGAATCAATGCTGAAATGATCGAGTATGTAGTTACTTTTTAGTGGCAGCTATCTTAAATACACATGCATTTTTGATATAGTTTGTAAATCATTTATTTTTTAAAAGAATTGCTACTACTATCCATTAATGTTATGAAATTGTATTTATAATCCAATGAAAATATATACGTCGAACATTATTATTCTCACAAGTTTTTACATTAAAAAAAAAAACTTGGGAATAAATAAAAGATAAAGCAAAAAGGATTTTTATATAGTCACGATAAAATATGTGGCTTAAGAGACTTCATAGCATTCACAAAATGTGGTGTGGACTCCATGTTGGACATGTGATTAGACCGTTTTTTTTTACTTGATTATTGACTAATTTTGGCCTGAATTTAATGGACTTGAGATCAGTGATTTCAATTATCTGTTTTCAATTTAAATACAAAGTTGTTATGTCCTATATTTATTGATTTAATATTTGACCGCAAAGGTAGTGAGTGGATCAATGAAAACTTGGCAAAGGGTATATTACATTCGTCTTGTTTTGTTTTTTCGAATAAAATTATGATCTTATAAATTTTCTCTGGCGTACATATTTTCTTATTGTAATCATTGATCATAAGTGTATTACTCATAATTGTTAAAAAAAAACCACACATGCATACATACTATAAACAGCAAGTGGGCACAGCGCCAAAAGAATTCTTTCCTTTAAACGATAAATGAAAGACTCTGGCAAATAGATGTACAAGCACTTTCCTCTCTAGATGTTTAAACTTTAAAGAAATGTTTTTTTGTGCGGGTGATCTGTCGTAGAGAATGAGTATTTAAGAATAAATTTTTATTTATTACACATTAAGTGCAATCTTATTTACTATATGGCGATCTCTCCATATGTTTGAGGTTCTTTAGGAGAGATTGAGATATAAAGCTGAATAATAATATAAACACGGGGCATTAGCCTCATTGGCGACATAAGGTACAGTGGTTTGTGATGGCACTGTATGTGAAACAATATAAATTTCATGTTTTTAGTTCATTATTATCAAGTGTTAATAAATATTAGTTTTGTTTTAGGATTGAATGATGAATATACAGACATAATAAAATAACAAGTAAGAGTGCTTTACTCGGCTATGCCGAATCTTATATACCCTTCACCTTTGTTGTGGATGCATTAATTGCCCATTTTCAGCGTATAACATCCTAAATATATCAATAAAACTTTTAAAAACTAAACATTTAATTGCTGACGAACAGATTATATTGTAAAAGTTACAAACGAAATAACAATCTTATATATACCCTTCTCACGAAGGTGAAGAGTATAAAAACAGCAACGCCAAACGAAACACCAAAAGAAAACAAAAACAAAATACGCAAAGCAATGAAGCCAACACACATCCAAACATATGAACGTTTTGATGCTTTTTTGTCAAACACCAAAAACAAAATACTCAAAGCAATGAAGCCAACACACATCCAAACATACATATGTACGTTTTGTTGCTTTTTTGTCAAAGCATGCAATAAATTGTCTTTTTTAGATGAAATTTTCCTTTATTTATGTACGGATTTTGCTGATTTTAAATAAGCAACTTCTCGAAAGCATGTCTGACAGAATTATTGAAGATTTGGATCCCGAAGATATCTGGGGTCTTCAGAAAATTGATTTCAACAGACAGACGGACAGACAGACGGACATGGCTTAATCGACTACGATATCTATAAGGATCCAGAATAAATATACTTTATAGGGTCGGAAAATTATATTGTGGAAATTACAAACGGAATGACAAATTTATATATACCCTTCTCACGAAGATGAAGGGTATAATACCGTCCTATGACAGGCAAAAATAAAAATTATTCAGGACTCATTTTGAATTCCGTTATGTTTTGTCAAAATATTTAAAAACTATTAGAAAATCTTTCAAAAAATAATTGTTCTATCTGCATCGGGAACAATTTGTTATATAATTTACCACAGGATACAACAAAAGGCAGAATTTTCGGAAGAAAAAAAAAAAAACTATTATCGATATGATATAGAATAATTAATCTGCTGTAAATTTTGACATTTTTGGAATTTGATTTGACCGTCATTTCTAATTAATATACATGTATATTAAGAAATGTGCACACAAAGTGCATAATTTCATGAAAAGAAACATCATTATTTTTTAAAAAATAAAGTTATTCCAACTGTCACGCTCAGACTATTTTGATGTTTTTCAACATCCTTAAAATTCCAAGCATTTCTAATATGAAAAATCTTCCAATGTTTTTCAATTAAAACGATGGTACGAATATTGGACTTTTTTAACCCTCTATTGCTTAAGCATGCCTCAAGGCACTCATCGCAAACATGCCAATAAATGCAAATATTACTGATTTTTCATTTCAAAAACTCTTGTAACAGTTTCTAAAAAACGTACTTAAATATTTTAATAAGCCTTGAAAGCTCTTAAAAGCTCTCTTCTTTCTTATTTACTGCATTTTTTACAAACTAAGTGCATTAACAACCAAAAAAATATGGAAAGTCCATGTTGTGTTATCAAACATATATTTTTTCTGAAAAAGTATACTTATATTTAGTAAAAAAAGGTAAGCTACTCTTTAGAGACGTGATTAATTGATGATTGCCTTGAGGCACTCTTGGCCCGCTAAGCTAGCGTTACCCCTAAAATACCCTTTCAGATTGATTGACCGTTACAACTATTCTGTAAATAATTAAGAATTTGAAAGATGACATATTTTTAATTTTTGTAAACTTTAGGGTGCTTTTGTAAATTCTGATATTACAATAAAAGTCAAGTTCTGTAACTGGCCTGATAATACCACATATGACAGATTGTTTTTAATTTTAGTAAACTTTGTTAAATTATTTATTTAATAAGTCAGACCGAAATTACCGTTATCATTAAAATACAGTTACCGAAACAGCAAATACCACAATCGCTAAGCTACCATAAACTACATTAATAACGTATGTAATATGTATAAATATTTGACAAAATGATACTTTAGCAAAAAAAAAAAATGTTATTGCTATTGTCAATTTAAGATCTTTTAAATTATTCCCCTATTCTGTAAAGCGAATCCGAGTAAAGTTTTCGTTTTTAAAACGAATTCATATATTTTGATGATCTGTTAACCGAATTCACTTGATTTACTCGTTTTACATACAATTTAAAAAATCGTGCGATTTGCAGAACATCAATTTGTCAATTATTCGTTTTTTTAAAATCTGTCGATTTATAGAACAAATGCGTTTATCTATTATCTTTGCTATTTTATTTTATTTAAGATTTTTAATTTTCCTAGTTTTTTTTTACACTTGAACCACGGTGTCTGTATAGGAAATTAAATAAACATTAATTTTACAATGGATAATTTCACCATAGTAGTACTTTTTATTAAAAGAGACGGCAAGCAGTATTTTTCAATGGAAATACTTGTGAAAATATAACAGAAAACCAATGGATATTTTTTAAAATGCATACAACAAATTTGTTTCAGTGTCAATGACAAAGTAAATTAATACTGAACATTGAAATACAAAAAGATAATAAATCATAAAATAATCATTCTTCATATTTAAGTAACGTTTCTTTTTTTTTGTTTTTGTTTTTTGAGAGCAGTTTTTGTTTATTTTTTATTATAATTTTGTATATTATTAACTTATAAATACTAAATAAAATGCTTAATTTATTAACGTTTAATGATTTTCCAAACACAAACAAAATAAACAGTTTATGATAATTTTCGTAGGTATAAAAAAGGAAATTTTTTTTTTTTTTAATTTTCGCAAAAAACTAACATGAATGTTTAAAGTAAATTGAAAAACGAATTGTATTCGATAAACGAATGTTGTAACTGAATTATGCCTATATAAAGATGTGTATATACTTTAAGAGTTTATATATTTTTCCATAGAAAAAAAAACTCCTTTTTTATATAAAAATATTATAAAGAGTTTCTATATATCATATTGTGTGTGTGTATTTAATTGGTATCGAATAACATAGAAAACCTCAGAGCTACGGAAGTTTCTTTGAAATGTCAATTTGATCCTATCCAATGGCTGCTGTAACCAATTCTGCCACATCGGGATCTGTGGTACGTACAGTTAACTGCATGGTGACACCTTCCGATAAAGCTAATTTAGAACGCACCAATATTTCCGCTCCTCCCCTAAATGTGCCTAGAATAAATAAAAAGTTATAATTTAAAAAAATGTTTTTAATTAATTCAAAATTAACAAGAAAACCTACCAGAACATAGTAATGTATGGGTAGCCACACCTTCGGGAACTTTCTCTGATAAATTGGCGGGTGCTAGACCTAAGAATTTTATAATTGTATTTATAGCTTCTTGTAAAGTATTAACCGCCGATAATGAGTAGGTATCTTCTGCTTCAACCCATTCTAAAATTGTTTAATAAGAAATTAAAATTTACTTAAAGTTTAATGAAATTATGTTAAAAGCAAAGCAAACCTTCTGTATCGGCTGCATCCCATACTGCTTGGAAATTACTCTTTTTATTCTTTTGTATTTGGTCGGCTACCGTTACTTCCAAATCTTCCAACATGTATTCATCATCATAGCCTTCTTCGGAGTCAGGTTCACCTGTATTAGGATCACAATCTTTAACCACAAAACGTAAAGTGGCTCCAAATGATGCTAAAAAAATAAATAATGTTATAATTTTCTTTATATGCAGATTAAGGTGTAGTCAAATTACCAGCTGAACTGCCGATATCTTGAGGGAATTCCACTATAACAAACGTGGTTTGCAAATCATTGTATGGTAATTTCGGACAGGGTATAACAGCACGGGTTATGAAACCCTCCGGTATTGTCAATTCTACACGTACATTTTCCAAAATTTGATCCGATAAAGTGTTGAGACAATCGAACTGTAAAAATAAGCCACCAATTAGGTTATAATTTAATAAGAGTACATATCAAATAAACTCTATTCGAAAATTAACATATACAAAAATTATAATTTCACTTTCATTGATCGAATAAGTGCATATTTTTAAAATCGGTGAGCTATCTTCCTCTTTTGGAATTTAAAAACATCTTGGTCGCTCATTATGTATAGCGCCGTAAAAATTTAAATAATTCCTCTCCTATTCTAATTATTGTTTTACTATGTATGTAATATTGTTTTTTTTGGCCATTGTTATGTTTTTATATTACTGAATTGTTATAATAAATGAAATCAAATCATCAGACTCTTACTTTTAATATATAGCATTCATATTGAGAAACTTAATTAATATTTGTTTTTTTTTTGCCACTTTCTCTTACCTGGAATACAACATGATTGGCGAATATATGTTTAATACAGGATACAGTATATTCCGTTTCACTTTCTGTAAGTTGAATAGCGGGTGTAGTGCGATGAATAGGACCCAAAGCTTGAATACCAGGCAATTGAGCCAATCTTGCGGCACTCTCTTCTTCTCTAGTAATTTTGGGAACACGAGGAGCTTAAACGAAAGGAAAATAATTACTAAGAAATAAAAATCTATACCAACAAATTTAACTAACCACTCGAAATTAACATGGCTTCATCCTTGATTTCTTCCTTAACAACTGTTGCTTTAGGTACAATCGATAAATCAAATCCACTGCTGCAATCACCATTCAAATGCTCGACCAAAGCTTTTTCCAACAAAGCCACTGAACAAGTTTCACGTTCAATAATATAATGTTTAAATATATCAGTTTTTTCAGTTTGCAAAAGATGCAAATAGTAGGTGGCACGATCACGAACTTCATCATCTGGATCCATTTGACAACGACCCAAGAGAACAAGTATATTGCCTACAAGAGCCGGACAAGATGCTCCAAATTGTGCCAAGGCTGTGACGGCAGCGGCTCTTACTATGGGACTCTCCAAGATAACACGATTATAGATAAATCGTATATATTTAGAAGGCTGAATGGCAAAAGGACCTTCCTTGCCCAGTAGATGTAAAATACGTACGGCCAGAGACACATGTTCACAGTCCTCAATGAACTCACACAAATGTGACAGGCCAGATTCTTTAGCTTCGGCATTTTCCTCAATAATAGTGATAATGGTATCCACAATGGAAGTTTTATATTCCAAGCCTCCCTCCTCACGCAACATACCACTAAGGAAATTCATTAAAACACTGTGCTTTCTTGGATATTTTGTGCACAAAGAACATATTGCTTGAACAACGACCACCTTAAATTCATCAGAGATTTCGGCAACAAATGAAGATATCTGTTTCATTAAACGTTCTACCGAAGATTCAGCTCCAGTTTTTAGTAAAGTGGTAATGGCAAGAGTAGCCACTGAACGGTTAGAGTCGGCAATAAGGCCCTCTAAATCTAAATTGCAAGTAGTAACGGCAGCCGGGTGAGTCATCGCCACCTTGTTGAGTGTACGTACAGCGGCGAAACGTAAAGTGGCTTTGGGTGAACTGCAGAAAAGTTGCAGTATGGAGAAAGCTGGTGATAAAACACGAGCATTGGTATTTTTCAAATTGACTATAGCATGAGCCGCCTCATAAATGACCATTTCACTTTTGTGGCGCAAGCAAGTCTCAATAAATGTGAACATGGGAGATTCAGACATTTCATCGGCCGAAATATCTTCTTCTTCAATAAGTTTGCAAGCTATGCGAATCTAAAATGAAGTAAAACAAATATATTTCAAAAATATTTTCTTTATTTTGTTTTTAAAAATTAAACTTACCAACATGCAAACAGCATAAGGGCTTTTCATAGAATTACGAGTCAATTTATTAACCAATTTGGTGACAGCCAAACGATCAGATTTGCGAATGTGGTACAAAAGACCCAAAGCATGATATTGAACCATGATGTTATCACTGTTCAAAGCCTCTTGAGCCTCGTTGGCCCAGCGTTTTACCACATCTCCTGCAGTGCTAGCTAATCTCAACGAGCTCACCAAAGCGGCACAAGACACAGCAGCATTTTTGTCCACTATACACTGTTTCATGTACCGCTCCACTGCCTGAAGCATGGTGTTGTCGGTAATACTGCAAAGAGCTCGTATGGCGGCGGCTCTATATAAATCTTCTTTACCAGTCATGTCCTTGGTCAAGGAGCTGGTCACAATGATAACATCCTCCGCAATGGAGGACAACTCTTTAATACCCAAGTAAACCATTCGACGCAAGACGACATCCTTGGACTGGAACAATTTAGTCATAGCAAAGAAGCAGTCGGTAGCCTCCCGTGTTCCCAACTGCTCGCCTTGATTGATCAAATACAAAATCTTGGTCAAAATGTGTATACATTTCCTGGGATTGACGGGAGTGTCATTGAATGCTCGCGTCTCCTGCAACACCGAAGTTTTCTCCAAATTTTGGTAGATATTGCTGGGACCTGATGATAATTTATTGTTTTTAAAAAATTTCATGTTTAGCAAGACTTTTAAACACCTCGTAATAACTTTTTATTCTAGTCCTACTACTATCTTTTTTTGTTTTATGTAAAGTAATGCAGTCATCGAGCATTCTTTATCTTTAGACAAATTTTGATGATAGCGGTTCTCTGATGGTTTGTTTTCTGGTCTTTCATTTATTAACTTACCCTCCTCTTCATCTTCTTTTTCACGACGGAAAGAACCCATATCTGTTATTGTTATTTTTTACTTTAATACAGCAAAATGTTTCAAATATTTTAATATTTTTTAATAAAAGTTGGTAGAATTTTTTTTTTTAGCAACCTAAAAAAATTTACACGTCACAGATTAATAGAAGAATGTCAAAATTACATGAAAGGCATTGCCAAATCAAATAATTTGTTCGACTAATGAATATAGCGATGCCAGATATTGGGAAACATTATTGGCTAAATTTGTTTTTGTCGCCAGTCCATATTTCCCGAGATATGAGCTAATAAAGTTCAAATATTGGATTTATTGTATTATTGATAATTTGCCTCCGATATAAATCTTAAAATTTTTTAACATTTCAAATTTTGTGTTTTTTTCCGATAACGTATGCATTTTTTATAATAATTTTATTCACAAGACTTCAGGCTTTCATTTAACGTATCATACTGTCATATTTACTTTCTTAATTACTCCCAAGTTACATCCAGGCGGCACTTAGGGCTTTGAAATGTCACTTAATACATTTCAGCTTAGTGTATAAAAAATAACAATATTTTGCCTGAAAATTACTCGATTTTAATACCCTCTAGTGGTATCAAAATGTTTTTCAAAAAATATGAGACATACATTTTTATATAGAAAATTTTGTAAGCTTTCAGAAAAATATACAATTTGTTAATATAGTTTCTCCATAATTTTTCCTAGTAATACAAATAATAACGATTATATCGGTAACGGTAATTGTTGTTATTTCGGTAGCTGAAAGGGTATTATAGGGGTAACGGTAGCCAAGCTATGAAAATATGTTTAAAGAACAAATAGTTTTTTATAATTTGCATACATTTCAATAATACCAAATTGTTGACATTTAAGTATGGCAGCATTTAAATGAAATATATGGCACTACTGCACATAAGCGAATGTCAAACAAAGAAAATAAAACACAGCTGTCTGAACAAAAAAACGTTTATAGTTTATTGATAGCTTGTAAAAATAAATTATTTAAGAAGTTTCATTAAATATTAATAATTTTCATAATGAGATCGCCTACTAGATCCAGAAGTAGACACAGATCTCCAGATGAACGCCGTAGACGTTCCACGACGAGAGAGCGCAAAGAAAAAGATCGAAGAAACAGACACTATAGAAGTAGATCTAAATCACCTCAAAGGAAAAAAAGTCCCAACCGTAGGGAAAACAACCGGCGCAATTCGCGCAGTACTTCTCCATCTGCTAACAAAAGTAAAAATCATTACAGAAAAAGTCCCAACAGAAGAGAGAGCAGGCGTTCACGTAGTAAAGACAGGCGTAGGAGTGCTTCCAACAGTTCATCAGATCGTAGTCGTAGTTCACATAAAAAACCTGTGGAACGATGGCCCAATGATAAGTATCATGAAAATAACCACAGAGAAAGAGCTAGCAATCCATTTCGTGGTCAACCGTCGGCTACTTTTCCACAAGAGGAAAGAAAACGTCATGGCGTGGGTTTTCGAGCGAATGGCCGAAACGACAAGTACAACAAAGTAGATGCTAAATATATGACACAGCGGCGGGGAGAACGTGAAATAATTGGCATAGAAGGAGTAGAAGAGATATGGGGGAAAAGTCCAGCTCATCCTGAAGTTTATTCCGAAGATGAGGACGATGAGGATGTTAAACTTTTAGAGCACACTTACCAAGGACCCAAGAAGAAAAAATCCAAAAAGGGTAAAAAGAAGTCAAGTAAGAAATCGAAGAAAAAGAAAACCAAGAAACGAAAAAAGTCCAAAAGTAAGAAGAAGAAACAAAAAAATTCATCAGATTCTTCATCGGAAGACTCAGAATCATCATCTTCAGAATCAAGTTCAAGCGATTCATCTGATAGCGATACCTCCAGTGATGATGAAATGTGGGTAGAAAAAACAGCTGATAATATAAACAAATCGTCAAAAACAAAAAAATCTAAAAAAATTAAAAAACAAAAGAAATCGAAAAAATCCCAAGAGTTTGATGATAAATATCATGCAAATGCCACTGCTTCGAAACATACCCACAGTCAGGTACCAGAAGAAGAAGACGAGTTCGGTCCTACAGTGCGCCAAACAGGTGGACTTAATCAAAAAGACTTTGGCCGTGCTTTGCTGCCTGGTGAAGGCGCTGCTATGGCCGCTTATATAGCGGAAGGCAAACGCATACCACGTCGTGGTGAAATTGGTTTAACTTCTGACGAGATTGCCACCTTCGAGTCGGTCGGCTATGTCATGAGCGGTAGCAGACATCGTCGAATGGAAGCTGTACGTATACGTAAGGAGAATCAAATTTATTCGGCCGATGAGAAACGTGCACTGGCCATGTTCAGCAAGGAGGAGCGTCAAAAGCGTGAAAATAAGATTTTATCACAATTTAAGGATATGATTAATTCAAAGTTGCATGCTAAGGAAAAGAAATAAACACATAGATTTAGTTTTTATCAGAAAATACAACTTTTGTAAAAATTTACATTCATTTGTTTTTATGTCATTTGCATGATTTACCGTTATATTTCCTAATTTACAACTCTACTAGTGGGAAGAGATGGGGGATTTTCAATGAGGATATTTTAGGAAACTTACGTTACATATATAAAGTAAATGGTATGTACATTAGGGTGACCATTAAGTTGTCGATGTTTCCCACTAAAATGAAATTTCGTCAATGTTTCCCACTGAAATGAAATTTCTCAAAATGTTTGCCCCGGACTCAGTATTTGGAATAAGAAAGGAAATTTTTTTAGGTTTGTATAACTTTTTTTCATACTAATTGCAAAGGAAACATAAAATATTAAAATTTTGACATAGAATTGCTTTAAGTAATTAGTTTAAACTGATACGTTATAAAATTATATAAATTCGCGAAAATCGTTTTTTCAGTTTTATTTAAAATAATCTAGTTCGAATTTTATTTGAATTTTTCGAAGCTTATTTTCTTCCCCGCTCTGAGATGTTTAGTTTAAAAAATAAGAACTGAGCGTAATTTCATAACTTGATCATTTTAGCTGGTTATAAAATAAACATTTTTTTTTGGTACACATGTTATATAGTAATAATATAAAGTACATATTTAAAATGTTACTAAATAAATAATAATAAAAATGTTATTGTCTGTTTTCTTTGACATTAATTTTTTTGGAAGTTTATTTTATGCGACAAATGAAAAAATGAGGTTATTGCACAATAGAAAGTTTATTGTATTACGATATTTTAGGTAGACACATTTTGTCTTGAACATAAGCTAGATTGGAGATCTAGAAAAAATAGGTTTCCAAAAATTTAATTAAAATTCGAACTAGATTGAATTACGAACGTTACAGAAGTTATTACAAACATTATTTTATGGTCTCCTTTTGGTTCGTTTCTTCTGCCTTTTATTTTTTTTAATAATTTAAAATACTGGAGGAGACTTTAAATTTATAAAATTAGGATTAAAAATGTATTAATTTGTTTACAATTGTTATGTTTCTAAAGGTAGAGTAACGCACGTCAAATATTTACTCAAAAGATCATAACCACTTTTTAGCACAAATTTGTTTGACTCTTACGAGTGTTTTTTAAGATCAAATAGCATCAAATAAAATAAAACTAAATATTTGTTTTGAATCATCCTCAATAAGATACGTATGTGAAATAAATAAAAGAATTCAAATATATTTTATTTAGCGGTTACGTCTTTTTCGTCGAATATTTGCCATGTGAGACCCTACCTTAAGTTAGGTCTTTGACAGAAGAGTTTCCAATCTATGTGTATTTATTTGTGGTAATATGTTTATTGAACCTTGAGAGCTTTGTATTACTTCAGTGGATGAATAAATAAAACCAAATTAAAAGAAATGTTGTTTTTAAAACAAAAATTATCGTTTTTTTTACCGTGATTTAATATTCTATCGCTTATCAACACTGCAAAAAATAAGCAAAAGGCAGTTCTGAAAGAAAGAAAGAGATAAGTATAAAGCTAGTTTATCTTCTTTATCGTGACACCTCTATATTCTTTCTTATTGAAATTTCAGTGATAGTGGTTGCACGCGTGTTTACATTTTCTTATCACAAATTGCAAAGTAGCAAAAAAATATAACAAAACACTTATTATTTAAAATATAAACAATATAATTAAAGTTATAAAAAAGCATTAATATAAATTAAAACAAAAGATTTCGACAATATAATGTTTGGAAAACTTAAATGACCGACTTTCTAACCTAAAATATCTAGATCATTGTGAAACAAGAAGTAGGTGTTTTTAAAGAAATAAAACGGTGACACACATTTTTGACACCCATAAAAGGGGGTTGTGTGCGAGAGAGCGAGTAAGTGTAATAAATGCAGCTGTTAATGCATTTTTGTAAAATATAAACGAAAGAACTGAGCAAAACAAAACAGAAAAATATATTAAAAAGTTTACTCACATAGATAGATTGGTGTGACCAGCATGTCTTTTTTTTTAAGCAACATTATTAACAACACAGACCGGCATTTGTGTGTGAACGATAAAAGTAAACAATTCCCTATTGTTTATTTATTTGATTTTGTTGTTTTTCTTAAGTAAATGTGCTCACGATAACTACCATAGTAATAATTTATTGCTCTTTATTTCAGTTGTAATTATTATTTTTAGTTGAGTTTAAAACGTGGAGCGGACAGAACGTTTGCTTGAGAACGGAAAATGCCCGCACAAGATTTACAGTCACCCACTAGTGAAATGGTGTTACTAACACCCAACACTGAAAATCCACCAAATATTATGGCGAACTCAATGTCAACAGCAAATGATCACAATAAACGTGGTGCCTCCGAGGAGTCGAACAACAGCAGAGTACAAATGAAAAAACAATTAGGTTTACTTGAGGGTGTGGCCATTATTTTGGGCATCATATTCGGTTCCGGTATTTTTATTTCTCCTAAAGGTGTCATAAATGAAGTTGAAGCTGTGGGCACATCTCTTATAATATGGGTGCTTTGTGGCCTGCTGTCTATGATTGGAGCTTTGTGCTATGCCGAATTGGGTACCTCTATACCCAAGTCTGGTGGTGATTATGCGTATATCTTGGAAGCTTATGGTTCATTGCCCGCATTTCTTTATCTTTGGGATGCTATGATGATTTTTGTGTGAGTAATTGTTGATTTAGTGTGTATTTATTGTATTGTAGTGTATTATTAATATATATATTCAGCATATCTTTATCTTATTCTATTACTTAGTAATTTACTTATTATTTTATGTATTAAGTACTTAAATTAATGTCTGTGAAGTAGTGGCCTTGATTATATCATTTGAAATTGTTGTTTGCCGTACAATACAATCGGTATTGTGTTCTTAACATGTCTACAAGTTCATTTGATTTTAATTAATCTCCCACTTTGTATTTTTTTAAAGCACATATTTATTTGCTATGGATTTTGCACCAATTGCTTTAATTTTTTTATTTTTCCTTCAAACTAGTTATTTGCATTTTTTAAAATTGAAATTTATTATAGTTGTAATTAAAAAGTTGGCCAGGTATGTCCAAATTTTAGTTAAATTTGAGTAGGCACAGGAAAATGGATTTCGAAAAATTCGTAATTTCTACAATATTTATTTTGGTTCATAAATATACATGTGGTTGAGGTATAAGCGATGCACAGTGTGTTCAAATGTGTCCAAAGTGGCGATTATTACTATTATTAGCGACGCTTTGCGCACCACGACCCATAGGATCTTTTGTGCAGCCTTAGATTTTTCATCCCAACAGATTTAGGCTACGTAAGAACCCAATTATTCTATGTGATGAGATATCAATTACGTCCCCCGGAGCCGTAAAGGCCCTTCCGAGCCATTTACTTCTGCACATTGCCAGCATTGGACAGTCGCATAGAACATGTTCAGAGGTTTCATTTTTGGTATAAATTGACTTGATTCATAATTTTCGCTTTAAAACGAAAAGAGACAAATTAAATAAAATATTTAGAAAATTCATATATGTTTAATTATACAAATTTATTTTAAAAAAGTCACGGATAAATTATATTATCTGTTTATTGATGAATAATTATAGAATACATAAAAATAAACCGTTTGTCAGTTAGGTGCACTTTATTTTTCGGTATCAATAGTATGTTTTACAATTCTTTGAATATTGTTATGTATAATGTTATCTGGTTTAGGCAATAATAGTAATTTTGAAAAAATTTAAATTCTTAAATTTGGACACATTTGAACATCTAATGTGTGAATATTTTGAGCAATTTTCTAGTTTCCGATCTATGTGTATTTCTCTATGATTAAAACATTTATTTCTAAAATATTGAACATCGTAAGTATTTGCTCTCTGTATATCGTCGTTTTGTTTGACTTAGACAAAGAGGCAAATATGTTTTATTGTGTTTTTGTAGAGTGATTTACTGCGGTAATAAAGTCAGCCTTGGGCCACATATTACACAACTCTGTATTGGAATAGGTCAATCTATAATTGTTATTATTGTAGTATTTTTGCAACATAGTTTTAACGCAAATATACTTCGTATGCTATGAATGTGTGTTCATATGAATGAATGAATGATTTATACAAATATTTATACTTAAATTGCTTATGTATGTTATAATCTTAGCACAATAGAATATTTTTATTAGTTTTTATTAATTTGTAAAAGAACTGACTTTTTGTGGGATAGTTTCTTAAAAAATTATAAAAAACTTCGTGAAAAATGTATAATAGTAAAATATTTTAAAAGAAAACGATATTTCTCATTATTTATTTGGCCCAACAGACTATATAATAAGAGCATGTCTAGACACTTGAAATCTATTTGTTTGCTGTCAGCAAACTTTTTTTTTAAACGTTATATATTCGAGCTAAGTAGTTTAATAGACAATACTTAATGGGTATGCGCAACTTTTATTGGACTTTTATTAATTTAAAGTTTTGTCAATTACTTTTAATTAATTTAACATTTTGATGAACTGCTTTCAATAAAGATTTGCGCTTATGACAATTTGCTATTAATCTTAGATAATTAAAGATCAGTAGTTCCCAACGGTATGAAGAAAGGTTCGTAAAAACCAAATAATGAACTATTTTATAAAATATGTATAAAAATAAATAAATCTAAATATATGAATGAAATTTTCTAAGCGATGGTGTTAAATTTATGTTTTTTTTTTTATTTTAAACTGATAAGAATTTTTAAAATTGATTTTTTGTAGTGTTATGGTTTTTTTAAATTAGTTGTTAATTAATTGAGACACTAATTAATTTGCCCTTTGATATGTTTCAAATCAATTATGATAATAATCAATTTAATTATTAGCTGTATTTTTATTTATTTATTTGTTTGTAATGTTTATGTTTAATGTATTTTTATTTTATGTTTTTATACCATTCACCATGTTGATTAGACTGTTATAAGGGAAATAAATCTGTAGCTTATAAATGGTTAGTCCGGTTTGAATGAAATTTCACATGCGTAAAGGGCAAGTGTAATCGAGTTTTTGTTTTGAAAATAGGACACCTCGATTATGTTTAATTTAAAAATTACATATATAGAATTTCCTCGCCGAGAAATACAAAAAACCTTGTCGTAGCTATCAATTATCTTTTATATAACATTTTTACCCACCCTATTCCAAATATTTACCGATTTTTTGTTTAAAAATCATGACTGCGTTCCAATGTTATGTGCATTCGAATTAAAAAAAAAATCTAATGATTTTTCGCTACATTTTTTCTTTTTAAGTTATCTAAGTTGATATATAAGGAATTTATACTTTTTGAAAAGCTAACCTTAAGTCAAAAATTTCAAATGAAAAAAACGACTAGTTTCATGTAAAATTAAACTTTAGAGAAAAAATTCTCAAATTGCATAGTCGATATCAAAATATAGTCACCCATTTTAGAAGGCAATACTTTGGATATAATAGCTATATAGATACAAGGTGGCGCAAAAGTAATCCTCCTATCAGAAAACGCTATAAATTTTGCGATTAGCCCCTAATGTCAGTTCTGTTTTGACATTTGTGTAGTAAACATATGCGAAATACACGTTAATAAACAATGTTACGCTACACTGCTCCAGAACGCGGAATATTGCTGACTATTTATTTGACCAATAATCGGTCGGTGACTTTGGCACAACGTGAATTTCGTCGCAGATTTCCTGGCCGTCCAACGCCTACTGGTGAAACACTGCGACGTTTAGCCGCTCGCCTCGAAGAGACTGGCACAACACGAGAGGCTGCCAGGCGTGGCAGACCCAGGAGTAGCCGTTCTGCAGAGAATATTGCTGCTGTAGCCGAGGATGTCATGGAAGCGCCGTCGACATCGACCAGACGACGTGCCACGCAAATGGATATCAGTCGACGGTCTTTACAGCGAATTTTGGTACAATATTTGAAGATGTTTCCGTACAAAGTCCAGACGGTGCATCAGTAGTTAGCTGCTGACCGCCAATCCCGTCTAACATACGCTCAAGCCATCCTTAATCACCACCAAGAGGAAGATGATTTTTCATCAAAAATAATCATGAGTGATGAGGCCCATTTCCATCTTAGCGGGTACGTAAATAAGCAAAATTTACGCTTCTGGGGCACTGAAAATCCGCGTGTAACCCACGAAGAGCGATTACACCCGCTCAAAGTCACTGTATGGTTTCGGACCTTTTTTCTTCGAAGACGTCGCGGGCCAAACAGTTACTGTGAATGGTGAGCGCTACAGAGCAATGATCAACGAGTTCTTTTTGCCGCAACTTGATGAATTGGGATTGGAAAACATGTGGGTCCAACAGGACGGTGCAACGGCACACACTACACGTGCCACAACCGATATGCTGAAGTATGCATTTCCCGGGCGCCTAATCTCCCGTTTTGGCGATTTGCACAAGCCTCAGATTCTTGCAGCTCTTAAAGACAATATCCGTCAAGAATGTGAAGACCTATCGCCGGAAGTTTTGGCCAAAGTCATGGAAAATGCCATAAAAAGGGCTCAAATGACAATCAACTGTGGCGGCGGCCATTTACATGACATCATATTCTCGACTTGATGTAAAAAAAATTAAAATACCAAATAAAAATAATCCACAAGAAGAATCAAAGTTTTCATTTTTTTTAATTACAGCCAAAAAACATCGGAAGTTTACTTTTGCGCCACCTTGTATTAAAGCCAAAAAATACCATTTTTGGGATTTTTCAAAACTTTCAAATTTCAAAATTAGTTTTTATTTTTGCATTTTCAATAGAATAATCTCTATAACTGTAAAATTTCATTAAAAATATTTCTAAATAAAAATTTAATTTCAAGTTAAAAAAATTGTATCTTCACAAAAACTTAAAAAATGAAATGATCACATATTGATCACATATTCCTTTATTAATTCGGTTTATTTACAAATTATGGATAATTAAAAATTTTACAGTTTTCCCGTTTGTTTAAAACATCAAAGGCCTGTGTTAATTTTCAGCTCAATATCATACATTCGTAGTTTTAGTTAAGATTAAGATTTCAATTGATTTAACTTATCTATAATTCCCTTCTCCTGTAATTTCATTTATAGGCCTACAACTAATGCCATTATGGGTTTAACCTTTGCTTCGTATGTTCTACAGCCGTTTTACGAGGGAGGCTGTGAAATACCCACAGCTGCTAAACAAATGCTAGCGGCTGTAACAATTTGCTTTCTCACCTATTTGAATTCGTTTTACATGAAAGTCACAACAAAAATGCAAAATGTTATTATGTTCACCAAAATAGCCGCCTTAGTTATGATTATTGTCATAGGTTTAGTATGGATGTTTATGGGTAAGTGAAAACAATAACAAAAAACTAACTTAGCTTACCTTTACTAATTTATACTTTACAGGCCATACTGAAAATTTCTCTGATGCATTTGCAAACACACAAACTGATCCCGGCAAATTATCGGTGGCCTTTTACTCGGGTATATTTTCATATGCCGGCTGGAATTACTTAAATTTCATGACTGAGGAACTTAGAGATCCCTATCGCAATTTACCCAGAGCTATTTATATATCATTGCCTTTGGTGACCGTTATTTATGTTTTAGCTAACATGGCATATTTGGCGGTATTGAGTGCTTCAGAAATGCAGGCATCCGATGCTATAGCTGTGGTAAGTAAAATGCTGCTATGATGCTATGAACTAAATCCCAAAACCGAAAATGAATTAAAGCTCAATGGTTGGGTACTTTATTCATTATGAATTAAAATCCCAAAATCAAAAATGAACTAAGTTCCTAATTTTTAAATTGTTTGTTGTATAAAAACCGGCTTCGCTCAGTAAAGACTTCTTGGAGTGCAGGTCTATGGCCCTTCTCCTCTGGGATGTATCGAAAGTTTCCTTCGCCCTGTGAAGATATTTTTACTGTAGATTGCCCGGCAATACAAGGAATTTTTACTAAGCGATGTCGGTTTTTGGTACATCCCAGAGGAGAAAACCTTTGCAATGCAAATAATCCGAGAGGAGAAATCCAAAAAAATATATGGTGATTTAATTCATTTTAGATATATGTAAGTACCATAATAATAATGTTGTGGTTCTTTATATAAATTTTGGGACTTTAATACATTTTCGGTTTGGGGACTTAGTTTGTATGTTATTTTCTAAATTAAGAATTTAAAATTAAATATCAACTTTATTGTTTCAGACATTTGGTGATAAAATTTTGGGAGCTTGGTCTCTTATTATACCCATTATGGTGGCAATATCGGCATTTGGTGGTCTCTCCGTGCACATAATGACTTCATCTCGCATGTGTTTTGTGGGTGCCCGTAATGGTCATATGCCAGCTATATTGTCCCATATTAGTGTTAAAAACTTTACACCCCTGCCATCTTTAGTATTTTTGGTATGTTTGACTTGTGTGTTCCATATATTTCGCTATAAATTGTTGTGTTAATATTTACATTATTTTTTTTTCTTTTGATAAATTAATAATATTTTTTAGTGTGCTCTATCAATTATTATGTTGGTTTGTAGTGATGTCTATGTTCTCATCACCTACAGCAGTATAGTGGAATCGTTTTTCATTATGTTATCAGTTTCGGCTGTATTATATTTCCGCTACACTCGACCCAATATGGAGAGACCCATTAAGGTAAGTAAATATCTAATTAATGAGTAGTTTTTGTATATTTTATAATGGTATTAATTAAATTATTTCTAAAGGTTTCGATGTGGATACCCATAGTTTTTGTTATCATTTGTGCCTTTCTGGTTGTTGTGCCCATTTATGTAGCACCCTACGAAGTGGGTATGGGTGTTTTAATTACAGTCATTGGTATACCATTCTATTATGTGGGTGTTGTGTGGCAATCTAAGCCTCAATGGCTGTTGAATTTAACAAGTAAGTATGATATTGTGAAACCTCTATTTCAATATGATCAAGTAGTAGTTTATATTTATTTTTTGTTATAACGCGTTAATGTTACAAAAAAACAAATATTATATAAAAACTTTATAAAATACTACATTGCATCACATCCATGTACTTTTTTGGGAGTTTTGAAGGATTTTATCAATAATGGTTGCACTTTTTGGAGCTCTTATTTGAGTTTGATGGTCTTGCTCTTTTAAGTTTTTAAATCCAAAATAATCTACAAACTCTCTTTATGTAAAAAAGTCCAAAAACTCTAAATTTGTTTGAATTTAAAAATATTGTGAAATTTTTTCACTTTAGAAATTCATGGAATTTGAAGGCTATTGAAAAACACCGAAATAGTTAGATGCTCGAACAGTTGTTCTTAGATGTTTCTTTTCATGAAATTATTCACTTTAATTGGAATTAACGATCAAATATTGGTAAAACTCCAAAAGGTCCAAATTAGCAATTTACAGCAGATTGTTTGAGAGCCATATAATTTTTTTTTGGAAAATTTGTATGCTCCTCTTTCAATATCTTATCAATAATAGGTTTATTTTCTACCAAATACAAGGTGGCGTAAAAGTAATCCTCCTATCAGAAAATGCTATAAATTTTGCCGATTATTGGTCAAATAAATAGTCAGCAATATTCCGCGTTCTGGAGCAGTGTAGCGTAACATTGTTTATTAACGTGTATTTCGCATGTGTTTACTACACAAATGTCAAAACAGAACTGACATTAGGGGCCAATCGCAAAATTTATAGCATTTTCTGATAGGAGGATTACTTTTGCGCCACCTTGTACATCCACTTATCTACCTTTCATTGTCACCTGAGGTAAAATAAGACAAATTGTGTCCGTTGTCTATAGAAATGTTATCGAAACATTACAAATATTTTTTCAAGGAGTTCTTTTGTTAATAATTTGAAATAAAGAAAAACAAGATTTTCAAATAGTTTTTCAAATTACGATATTATGACAAAACATAACGTAATGCAAAACGAGCCCTGAAAATCCTATAGCTCAAGTATTTTTTCTTTGGTCAACGTCAAAATTTTTCTAGCAATTTTTTTCCATCAAAAATCAATTTAGAAATATATTTTTATTATATTTAGCTTGTTTTAAAATAACTCCCTCTCTATTCTTTTTTCAGATTCATTAACGTTTACTTGCCAAAAATTATTCATGTCCGCCAAAGAAGAGAAATATGACTAAATATTGCCTAAGTTGCCTGCCCATCAATCCACATTTAAATCATTTTTATAATTTTTTTTCATCATAAAATTATATATACAATCGCCTAAGAAGAAAGAATCATGCATTACATGACATAACATCACATCACATCAAAAGAAAACAACATAATTACCTGATTAAATCTATTGCATTTCTTTTGATTTGTTTTATATTCAACATTTAAAACTTTAAATTCTTTTGTTATTTGACTTTATTATTGAAATATCTTTTTAGTTACTTTTTTTATTAGCGTTCATTTGAAAACACAATTGACCAATCAAAATACTTATCAAACACCAAATATGCACAAATGATATAGTACGATTTTAATTTAACTTAATTTTTATAAAACTATAAAAAGTTTATTTGACAAACAATTTGTGTGATTCCTAATTATAATTTCCTAATTTCATTAAGCTTTCATTATCATCGAAAGTTTTTGCACGTATAAAAAATCTCGTTTAAAAGAATCTTTTTCAATTTGTATACCTTTTTATGATTTATTTTGGTTGTATTTTATAAAGTACCCAGTGTATGTGCCAGTGTCTGATTTTTAATCAGTTTCTTGTATTTATTAATTATTATAATTTAAATTTTAAGCTGATTATATTGCATTTGGTATCGTTTTTTTTTCTGCATATGTCACAATACATCATTTATGATCTAAGAACTTCATTTGTTTTTGAATTAAATTATTTTATTTTATAGTTTCTTATTTATTTTATATGTATTTTGTTTGTATTTCGGTTTAATTGACTACATTTTAAGTATAAAACTAAATTAATAAACGAAGTTTTTATATATGTCACAAAGAAATCTTTTTCAAAATCTTACAAGTGTTAAAGGTTCTTCTTTCTGTTTCCTATGGGTCCAACATAAAGGAACAGAACCTATTACTTATATGTGCCTTATAATTTCTTCAGCTAAAATTATAAGATCATATAATTTATGTTTTGTTTATCCAAGAATTCAAACATGAACGTGCCTGCGTTCCATAACAATCTGGAAACATGGTTTGTACGGTTGTCTTACTGATAATTTTGTTTTTCGCGATGTTCTTCCAAAATAATTTGAGAGAACTCCTGGAACTCCAAACTATTTATTCTAGTTGAAGGAAACCGTATATTTATGGTTGCACTTCAGCTTAATGTAACCCAAAGCATTAGAGAACCGCCACTGAAAATTCTCTATGAATAATATTTGGCTTGATTTCTCAAATCCTTCCAGAAGTTTTTAAAACCCTCTGGGAGCGCTAAAATTTAATATTGTTTCTTCAGAATAAAGCTATTATCAGAAAAAACAATTTTACTTTTTTAAAAAAAAAACAACGAAATTGGATCCTTTTGCCAGTTTGTTGTTATATACTTTTACTCCCAAATTCCAAGCGTTTCATCAAATGATTCGCATTTTAATTAATTTAGTGAAATCACTTTGCTTATTTCATTTTTATTTTTACCATAAATTTCGCGATCTATTCAATAATTTTGCACCACACAAACCGAACTACATTTTTCGAATTTTCAATTGTTCGAAAAATCCTCTGATCTAATCCTATTCAAGTTAAGACAAATCTTTTCCCTGTCCCATTGTGTCTCAAATTCAACAAAATAAATTCTTTCAATAAAAGTTTTACAAAAATTAAAATTATCTAAAATTCGTTAAAGAAAAGCTCGGTTGTTAATTAGTATTCTTAAAATATATTCTAATTAACTGGTGATTGTTTTGGGTGGTTTTGATTTAAAGGTTCAAAAGAGTTAATTCTTAATTCAATTAAAAAAAATGTTATCATTCCCGGGAATTTCCGGCAATTTTTATACCCTTCACCATGAGTGGCAGGGTTTGGAATTTCTACATTTTTCATTTCCGACCCTACAAAGTATATATATTCTCGATCGTTATAGATAGCGAAGTCGATTTAAATTCCTTAGTACTTCAAACGTATTTAATTCATTCCTTGGGTAATTAATTCTTTGTAGACTTAATTTCTTATTGAATCAAATTCTCTTTAATTCAAATTCATTGAAAATAGCTTAATAAAGTTTACTGAAAGATTTAAATTCAAATCAAATCTATTACAAAAAGGCAAAAAGAAAATGTTTTGTACATGATTAAAAACAAAAATTAATTGCATGAAGAAAAAATATTTTCATTCAATTTGTATTACATTTGATTAATTTCATATGAATTAATTTAAAAATTAATTAAAAAATTTTTATTTTAGGAATGCTAAAAGTTTTAATTCTGATATAAGACTAAGTGAATTAAGCTTAATTTTAATTAAATTATTCGAGGCTCTGTACATATTCAAGTTTTAAATGAAAAGAAAGCACTACTGTATTTTTAGATGTAAAAAATACTGAAAAAAATACGAGGTACTGAATTTGTAATAGCTGTAGAAAAATTTATGTTATTTTAGGACAGCAATTGTTGAGCTATTGGCCACACAGATTTTTGTTCGAGTTATACTTACAACTTATATGTATTTCTGAAAACATACTGATTCCAAATCAGGTAATCGGAACTAGTGAGTAAACCTAAATCATTGAGTTAAAGAGTATAAATCAAATTTTCTTGCTCCTTTTGGTAATTCGGAAAATGCTCGTTTTTCGTTCTGCAATTTTTACAACAATCTTTACTCAGAAACATTAAATTTCCAATGTAATCTTTAAGTTTCGAACAAATTGTATGGGTATTGTTTTGTTCATTAGTACAACTAAAAATGTTTTGCAAATCTATCTAAAAGTGTGCAGAATCTTATATATCCACCATCAATATGTGACAATAAATTTTTTTCTGATATAAGACTTATTCAATTATGGACTGATCATCACAAAAGTTGGTAGAAAAATTTAGGGTCATATAAAACTTGTTTATGTCATATTTCATTCATCACGATATTAATTATTATAAGACAATTATGAATGTTCAAGTCATTTTCTGAGAGGGACCTTGCATGGGCACTAGGGAAAAATGTAGCCTAATTTTCGCCATACTTTACAGTCAAATTTCAAAGCACTTAGATCATATTTTTTCCAACATTTTATCAGGATTGTCGCAAGCAACATATTTATGATTGCTTAAACAATATTCCGGGGGGACATTTGTATGGGGGCTAGGTAAAATCATGGAGCAATATTGCCCATTTGCATTGCCAAACAAAGTTGATCGGAGTGTTACAAAAAGAATTACAAAATCAATATACCTCCAGCCATCTTTTTGGATGGTGGGTATAAAAAAGAGAAAATTTTAGATTTTTAAAATTTTTTAAATTTTTGTCGGTAAATTTCGGGAATTTCTGTATAAGTTCAGTCATTTAGTTTATCAATAAATTCGGTTATCACAACTAAAACTATTTTATTTGTGTGACATAAACAGAGAAATGTTTATTTAAAACGAGATAATTAACATTTCAATTAGTTCACCTTATCACGAATTGAAATTTTAAGTTCTTAAAGAATTATTGAGATGTTTAACATTAAAACTCTTGTAGAGAAAATGATGATATGAATAATTCATGAATGATTGGTTGAATAATTTAACAGTTTTTGGCTTAATTAAGTATTAAACAAGTAACAGAGCTATATTCGGCTGTGTCGAATTTTATTCACCAAATTATACTTTAAAAAAATTTTAAATATTTTTAAATGTAATTGTGAATAATTTTAACAACAAACAATTTTTTTTGGTGAAAAATAAAAATTCGAGGAAAAAAATATTTTTCCCGATTTTGACCAATTGTAGGTCCGACTTACTTTGGCTTATATATAGGCCGTTGCAAAGGAAATATATATTATTGGATATTCATATTGTCTATATTAATGACTTAGTAATCCAGACATAGATAAAAAGTAGGTTGTTCCTTGTCCCTTATATCTCAGCCATTTGTGGGGCGATTGCTGCGATTTTAAATAGCAACCGAACCGGAAGAATTCCCGATATATTGATGTATGAATCATGTATGTCAGTTATTTGGGGGCTATAGAAAGTTGATTTCAACATACAGACGGTCATGGCTATATCGACTTCGCTATCTATAACGATCCTGAATATATATACTTTGTGGTGTCGGAAATGAAAATAGTAGAAATTACAAACGGAATGACAAACTTATATATCTATAGCCCTTGCCACTCATGGTGAATAAAAATTGCTGGAATTCCTGGAATTTTATCATTCCATTTTTAATATTTGATATTTTTTTATATTTAAGACAGTATCCTTTTTTTACAAAAGTGTAATTTTTTCGAAACATATATTTTATGAGATTTATAAATATTTGATATCAAATTTTATTTTCGACCAATTTGTTAAATTTTATAATGTTTTTCTGGACCGTATTTACTGTTACAAAATTTTTTTCCAGGGATGAAACTTTAAGATATTTATATCAAAAACCATAAAAAAAAATTATTTTTTAGGGGAAGGTCTTATGTTTGCAAAAACAGAAAACATAATGGTCAACTTTCGGTTGAATTATTTACAATTGCCATCTAACGGAAAATAATATAGATATACAATGGATTTTACATCTACAAATATTGCTGCATATTGGGTTAAACAAAATGTAAATAGAACCGTGAAATTATTTACTTTGTTGCTAATATCTCAAGAATTCTACATAGAATTTTAAGAGAAATATTTGCTATTCTAAAATCGTCTATTTTCTAAATCGTTTTTGGCCATATACAAACACTTGTCTACAAGTACGACACTTTTTTTTTTGTAGCCAAATTGTTTTTGCTTTAATTTATAAGTTTATTTTTATAGCTTAACATATGCGTTAAAAGAATTTAAATGAGCCTTAAGAAATTGGTAGCAAAATATTCTTATGATTCGTTCTGTTCGTACAGTAAAATGAAATCAGCAGGGAAGATCGATCATAAGTGTACATATGTAAATATCGTACTATCATAAATTTGTATCGAAACAAATAAAGAAATGTTATACAACATTAAACATGTATGTACTTAATAATGTTTATATGTATTTAATTAATAAATTTGCTTAAAAAATAGAGAGAAAAAAAACAGTTTTATCATTTAATATTTAGTAATTTCTCACTCGTGTCTGTTATTCAAACTCACGTTTCGAATATTTATTTAAAATTTGACATAATTTTTAGTCAACTTAATATTCGTATTTAAAAAATACAGTGAATGACATTATAAAGATAAAACTTCAGATTAAGAAGTTTTTAAAAATTATTGAGTTTGTATTTGATTAAATCAGTAATCTGGAATCTAAATCGAACTTATTAGTTGTATTAATTTTGAATTCCTGAATTTATACTATAAATGTTTGGGGTTATTTCTGTTCACTTTTTAATCATATTCCCTTATTTTTAATTACAACAAATGACTGTAATATGCATTTTAATTCAAAATTCTGATTAAATAGATTTTTGAAGAAGTCTCGAAAATGTATTCATTTATATCCACACACTGTAAATTTGTTCTGTATTCATTACTGGGTACAATATTTTATAGTTTTTTAATAACCTCCTATTTTATATTTCAAATAATTAATAAAGAAAATAACCAAATTGAATACGATCAGTTATGTACATGGCGTTTATAATTTTGCCATTTTATCAGCACATTCAAAGAATATTGATTGATACTAAATAATTAATAAATATAAATGCGGCTTATACAAAATCAGAATTTGCAATAAAATATATATGTATTTGAATAGTAACAGAGCCCATTTAGTATTTCTTTAATTCAGAGTGCTTACGAAATTTTACAACATCCAGGGCGCATATTTGTTTGAACTTGAATGAAAATTTACTTGTTAATCAATGAAGCGATCGATGCACTTTTCTCTCTGAGAAAAATTATATAAATTTTCCTGCTAAAATTTCAGCATATAAGGTATCAAATCAAAGATCTCTTTAAAATAAATTAAATGAATAATAGATACGTAAATAAACAAATCAAAACATTGTAAAATTGTACAATTTGAACGCTTAAGTTTAAGATAACGAGTCGAAATTGTAGCGCAAAGTTGTACAAATGAATTTCCATAAAATGTTTGGCAGTTCATTTGCGAGAGTTTAAAACTACACAGTTTGGGAGGCATTAAAGCGTTTACATGAGGACCTTTAATATTATTTCAAATCTCACAAAAAAGTAACGCATTTCTAATGTTTGCTTATCCATTATATGTAGTTCCAAAAACAAAACGAAATATTTTATTCCAGAAAAGAAAATGACAATATATTGATTCATAATTTCTATATTTATCTATTATATCTATTGTAAATATAGTATATTTGTATGTTTGCATTAATTATTTTCAAAACAATTTGACTCAGATGATATTTATGTTTTTTCGTTTTGCTAAAGTCATGTACATTTCTTGGGAATAATCTGTAACTCAGAAGTCCGATCGAACATATTTGCAAATAAAATTCGAAAATTTGTTCAAAAATCTTTTTTAAATTTTAAATAAATTATATACATAGTTATGAACAAATTGCACATGAACAAAATCAGGATTTAAAATTGTACATCATAGATCGTAAAATAAATAGTAATAAATATGTGCAATATATAACTTCATAACTAATTATAATTCTATTTTTTGAAACATGGAATATCTATAGAGAATGAGTTCATCTTTTTAAATACTGCCTTTGAAGATATGAGTTTTAATATCTGTCACCGCTAAGATGGCCACTTCGAATATGAAAAATATTTGGTCAATTCACAAGGTCTCTTATCAGTCATATTGTCATAATGTTCTAATATATTACGACTCGGCGGCTCGGCTTAACCGACTCTTAGGCATTCGGCGTTGGTCTCTGCTGGTTCGTTACAATAACACAATAAACATAGCATAGAGGGTAGTATTATTTTAGGACATTTTTTGCTTGAAAAGCAATAAAAACCATTGTGAAATATTAGGACATTATGACAATATGACATGATAAGAGACCTTGTGAATTGACCAATTGTAATTTCGCCATGGTTAATAAAAGTGACCGTATGGACCGGTGTAGATGATGGAGTGAACGGCGTTTTCGCTGTTGTGACAGGTTGAAGAACTATTTTTGACTAGAATTGGAGGGACTTGACAAAGGTATTAACTAGTTGTGGAGAACTATAAGAACGATAAGATTTCAGAACAGTATTTGAAATTTTAAACACAAAATTTTTCTAACGTTTTTCTTTCAAATATAATTTGTGATTGAGAAAGATTTCAGAATTCAATTTAAAGGTTAAATGCAAACTTTGGATTATGTTTGAGAAACCTTTGAGAATTGCTTTTGATATAAAAAATAAACAATATTACTTTAAAAACTTTGAGTTTGTTGGTCCCATTTAGATATTAATTTCTGTTACTACCGTATAATAAATAATTTAATGACTTAAACAAATAAAACAACTAATGTTTTATTTTTTAAGAAATAACCGAAAAAAATCATAAAAATATATGAATGGATATTTATTTGAATATTTTATCTGTTTATCTGTTGATAATTATTAGCAAATATTTGGTGTATCTAATAAATTCACACATCTTTTTCTATTTGATGAGTGTTAATGAAATAAAATGAAGTTAATAATTTGCATGTTCATTATAAAATTCATCTGAATTCTATTATTTAATCTTAAAGAAATGTCTTAATATTAGAGGTGGGAGTTGGAAATGATCACAATATTATTACGTATTAACTTATTAGTGTTATAAATAATTCGTTTAACAATATTTTTGTATATAAATATAAAAAAAAAAACAATTAAAACAAATATTGAATATACATATGGAGGATTTCATGTCAAGTGAAATCGGTGTCCGAACTTTGTTGACTTTGAAAAAAAAGTAAGCAAAAATGTCAATAATTGTATTTTTTGAGTTACAAAACATTTATTTTGATAGATATCCAACTCGCTTCCCACTAAGCGACCAAATAGCTCTTCAAGGAAAATATCTAAGCTTTCTTTTGAGAAAAAGGGCTCATTTTGAAAAAAAGTCAAAAAAGTTTTTGATTTCAGAAAAAAATTATGAAACAAATTTTATTATTTTAAAATTTTTTTTTTTCGAAAGATTGAAGAAATATCTAAACTATTTGGGATACATTTTGCTAAGAACAATAGGTAATAAGTTACATGTATGAGAAAAAACACCTATTTTTTGACCCCCTCTACCTCAGAGGGATCTTGACCGATCTTGTTGAAAAATTGTGTCTGAATTACTATCCAATAGGACTAACCCTGGTGCAAATTTCATCCCGCTCGGAGGACATCGATTTCAAAAGTTGGTTCACATGACATGAAATCCCCCATAGGTTAGGTTCCAAAAAAAATTGCGTATCAATAAGATAGCGGTTATTAGGTTACTCTAGAGAGATTCCCATGTCTGGTCTTTTTAACTACTTCTTATAAAGGCATTAATGGCCTCAAGTCTCATATTCAAGAGCTCAGAAAGACTATTTATGGAACGGTGTCCCAGAAACCGTAAGCGTAGATTTCCTAATGCCGGATAGCGACATAGAAGAAGAAAACTGGTCTCATCCTCCTACTCGTTTTGACAACTTCTGCAGAAGTCGTTGCCAAAAGTGCAGTTTCCGGTAATGACCGCTACTACGCCACGCAATTGTGAGCGTGACTAGCCAAGAAGATATGTTGTTCGCCCACGATTCAGTCGGGGCCATATCATTCTGGTTATAGTGCATGTGGGTTCACAATCCCATCTTGTCTGAGCGAGGTCATAGTAGAAATTAACAATTTGTAGCTTGCATTTGGATAATGGAATCCCACATAGGAAATCTATGTTTCCGTCAGGTAACATGGCGCTTTTTTTCGTCAAATCATCCGATTTTCCCTATTTTAAATAGCAACTATACTCGATATACTGATGTATCATATCATATTTGAAAGTTATTCGGAAAGTTGATTTCAACAGACAGACGGACATGGCTAATCGACTCAGCTATTTATAACCATCTAGAATATACTGTATCACTTGGTATAATTCGTCCAGCTTCTCCTCGTCACCAAGCTCCGATTGTTTGAGGCAACAATGATTTTTGGTTTCTGTAAGATGGCGCCACGAGCCACACGGACGGCCCAACACTTCAGTTGTTGGATGCGAAATTTACTGATCGCATAATTGCAACTGATGCCCTGAAAGATGAAATTCGGTGCTGCATTGTAGACTTGGGTAGTTCATGAACGAACTAGTTCAATTGAACGATTCACTTGATTAAGCTAAATGAACTAGTTCAAATCTTTTCGCTCACTTCGTTTAATACTTTAACTATGAACTAAAATTATCCAAATGTACGCCCTGAAATGGCCGAAAATTTTATCATCAGAAATTTTCGTTTTGTCATCACTGCATAAGCTACTAGCATTTATGGTTTTGCTGTAGCTTGTTGACATAAAACTTTTTATTTAACCTGAAATTAACTCCTAATGATTTATTTTATTCCTACAGACTAAACATCAATTGAATGAAGCTGTAGTTCGCGTAGGTCAGTTTAAAATCAATAAAGAGCGATTGAACTAGATGAGCGTTCAATGAATTGTACTGTAAGGCACAAGTCTGGTTCAAAGTGCAAGGCATCAATTCCCATAATTTCTATGTTTCTATAATAAAACTGAATATGTAAAAAAAATTTAACTGAATTAGAAAACAATTGGTCAATTCACAAGGTATCTTATCATGTCATATTGTCATAATGTTATAATGTCCTAATATACTCTGTATGCTATGTTTATTGTGTTATCGTAACCAACCAGAAGAGACCTGCGCCGAATGTCTAAGAGTCGGTTAAGCCGAGTCGTGATATATTAGGACATTATGACAGATAAGAGACCTTGTGAGTTGACCAAATGTGTTCTTGTTTTGCAAAAGTAATAGAGCAGTCTAAATAGTTCCAGAAATTTTAAAATAACCTGAATATTTTCCTACCAATTAAAGGTTTTTATAGAAATACTAGTGTATTGCTACTTTCTGATAAAAATTTAAAAAAAATCAGGCCCCGGAAATTGGCAAACGTATATAAAAGCGTTACAAACTAAGCAACTAGTTTTAAAAAAAACTTTACGATAATGTAGGGGATTTTAAATAAATGTGTTTATTTATTTCAATACACAACTCAATGACAGCCAAAACAGTTTATATGACTTAATTTTCATTATCAGCAACGATCGAACTTATAGCCGTCATCATGATTAGATCGTACTACTAATCACACTTTAATATCAACAGGCAAATAGTGTTACTTTACAAATACATATTATCAAAAGTTAGAAATACAATACGGAATACATTCGTTCGTATCAATATTTGAATGAACTACTGTTACATATGATTTGTTAACTAACATTCAACAAAATATTCAAATATTGATTTTCGTTATAGAGTATAAGAGAATTTATTAACATTTTCGTTGGCTTACTAATTTATTTATATATAAACATTCGCACGTATGGACATGTGAATTTAAAAAACTAAATCATTTTAGTTTGAATTAAATATTTATATTTTTGCATTTGTTTTTAACATTTAATTTACGCATTCATTCATTTGTTAAAGAGCAAAACAAAAACTACGTCAAGTTAGAAAGAAAGAATGAAAGAAACAGATAAAATGTTAAAAGAAAAAAAAATCCCAGTGGTAAGATTTCGGAGAATTTCGAATAAAAATTTCCCGCGATTTATGTAGTAGTTGTGTTATCGATTTTGAAGAAGTTTAACTGAAGCATTTTCGTTTTCATTTTACCTGTAAATGCTGATCAGTGTTTAGTGTGCGATGACACCCTGTCGTGTGGTGATGGTTTTATAAAACGGTTCAAGCAAAACGGGAGTGTGCAAAAAAAAAGAAAAAAATTATAATAATTATAAATAAATTAACGAATCCTTATATCCTTAAAGTGTTCATTTACGAAAAATCTATTATACTAGTCATTAAATATCAATTGCAAACATGTTACCAAAGATTTTATTAATTTTTGCCACTGTTTTAGTTATAGGCCAAGGTAATTAATTAAATAAATAAAAATATAAAATTTATTTGCCAGAAATAAAAGTGTGATGGAATAAATAGGACTAAAAAAAATATGTGAAAAACTAATTAATCAAAATGCTGTTTTTAAGATTTTAAATTGTGAAACATAAATTTCACAACTTGTAAATTTCTATAAAAATCAAATAAATAAAAATATTAAATCCATAATAAAATGCTAATGAATGTTTGTAATAAAATCCCCCTAAATAAACAAATATAATTTTAAAACAGTTTTTTTTTTTTAAAAAATAAATTTTATTTATTAAAATTTCAATAAACATTCATACTGGAATTTAATCAAATGATATAGTGAACTGTATAGTTTTATATAAACCTTTTTCAGAAAAAATCCCCAGACTTTCTCCAACATTTAGTCACATGCCAGTGGTGACAAGTGTTACTTTATATTCCGCTGTGTTTCTCCAAATTCCACAATTCTCTGATCAATTAAGAATAAGTATTAATGTCAAATTTTATTCCACTCGGTCGGAAGGCCTTTAAAGCCTTCAACACAACAAATATTTTAATATTTTGTAAACGGAGTGACGGCCATCTGGGGGATGTAGAAGATTATTTTAAGTATGACCAATATTTCTGAACAAAAATTGGTGTTTGGTAATGCAGAAGTCGGCAATGCAGTGACAAAAAAATACGGCAAGATTCAGCTAATTTCTTGTATGTTGTTGATTTGGAATCCATAAGTCTGACTAGTGGAAAAGATATGATATACAAATTATATATCAAAGTGTAGGGAATTTTGTCTTCTGTTCTATAAATATATGAAGTTTTAATAATTAAAAAATGTCATACAACATTTTTTTTTACAAAAATAAGGAAAACAAAATTTTAGCTGACTTTTTTTTTATTATAAAAATTTGTGTAATGCAATAAAATATTTGTTTATGAATCATTTTTAATTAAATTTTGCAGTTATATTGACATTTCCTATGAAAATGCAAAAGTGAAAAAATAAATTAAGAAACTTTTAAAAATCGAAAGATTTAGGTTACCAAGATGGCATCGTTTTAAATTTTCTATATACCTGAAGTACCCAACTTTGGGGTACTCCACTCAAGTATACCTCTTCTTTTGCCATGGGAAATTTTGGATATAAAAATCTGGAGATTGTTCAAGAATACCAAAATGTCGTTCATGGTACGAAATCCTTTTAGGTCCATTAACAATAAAAACTGAACTTAAAGTTAGCACGAACTATAAGCCATAATATTGAAAATTTAGAATGGAATATGTCACTCAATTAAGCCTCAACATTTATTTTGGTTAACATTTTCAATTCAAAATTTTTTAAAATTATGACCTGTAGCTGGTGCTAACTTTGAGTTAAGTTTTTATTGTTAATGAGAATTAATGAGGCTTAAACCTTCTATTCACTTTGCTTATTATTTTCATTTGCGACCCTATGAAATATATATGTATGTAAATATATTCTGGATACTTACTAATAGCGGAGTTGATCTAACGATTCCCGTCTATCCCTACATGTTGTCAATATATCAGATATAGTCATGAGAATTTTGGAATTGAAAATCAACAAAATCGGCCTACTACCTCGATTTTTTACCTAAAATTTATATACAAAAATAAAATTTTGGAAGATCTCAGTTACCGGATAGAACTTTAAACAGATCTGTCAGAAATACTTTCTGGATTGTTCGCGATATAATCGCCCTCTTTTTCGATTCTAGTGAAAACAAATACAAATTATTTATCGGCGACACCCATTTCGATTCGGTGATGGACTTTAATTTAGATTGTTCGCGATATAATCGCCCTCTTTTTCGATTCTAATGAAAACAAATACAAATAACTGCCCTCTTTTTCGATTCTAGTGAAAACAAATACAAATTATTTATCGGCGACACCCATTTCGATTCGGTGATGGACTTTAATTTAGAAAATATTTTAATCTATATCTTGGAATTTAAGTTCTGTTTAATATATATAAAATGAAATATATTTCAAAGGTATTTTCAGCGAAGTATAAGGCAACTTTGAAATTTGGATCTATAATTTCTTAACCCGACTTTTTGAAGAAAAACTTAAATTTGTATACTCACCGTTCGATATATATTCTGGGCCCTTATAAAATTCTCAGACGATCTAGCTATATTCGTCCTTGTCTCTCTTGAAGGCACGATAGGTCTTAGAATAGTAGACTTAGTTGAATGAAATTTTCTCCAAATATTCTCTCTTGAGCAGAAATGTTGGTATTGAAAATGGTAAAAATATGTTAAACCAAAAAATGTTCGTCCATACGACGTTTGAAAACAATTAAAGCACAATAGGGTCTAAAGGAGGAGACCTAGAAAAGTGACACAAATATTTATTTCTAAATAGCTATATCCAAAAACTGGGTTTGGATCAAACTATCAGACTTAGCTCCATACATAAATATTATGTTCCCGACAAATGCATGAAACTAGCAAGGTAAAATTTGCCACTGCTACTTTCTAATAATAGAAAGTATAAAATTAACCAAATCGGGTGAAACAAATATGCTTTTATAGAAAATTCACGAAAACCGGTGCCTGTATTATATTGGTGGTATATGTATAAGATTTGGCACAGCCAAATATGACACTCTTACTAGATTTTCTTTGCTTATTGTCAGCAGCTGTCAGTTTGCAATTAAGTGTTGCATACTTAGGCCCGTTTTCTCAATGAATCGACAAACTGCCTGTTACTAAATGTCGACATAAATTTATTAGGTCGATAAACTGTCCGTTAACAATTTTGGTTTTCTCAATGTACCGATAAAAAACATTATTTTCTGTTGGCAATACCTCTCAAAATAGATGTGAAAGGTGGGAACCCTGCCTTCAAGTGACAACATGTTTGCATAAATCAGCTGTTAAATGTGGCCATCGACAGCCGGAATCTTTTGAAAAATGCATTATCCTCCATGTCTGCCAGGTAGTTAGGCCTGGCATGATAAACTCTTTCAGCATTCACTTCGAACTCATGTTCTTTGAGTTCATCCTCCATTAAATTAATGTTATTAAACGTTTTTTATAAAATCTATTTAATTTCGTTTACAAAAACACAAACACATAAAAACTATGAACAGCAGTCAGCTGTTATTTATTTATCTGTACGATAAATAAATAAATAATTGGCAGATGAGGTCGGGTTAGCTTTGCGATAGAATAGAAGCAAATGAAACATTGAGAAAACCAAATTTCTTTAATCTGCAGTTTTTCGTTGGGAAAAAAGATAATCACCTAATGAGAAAACGGCCCTTAGAGAGCAAATATAAAGTGTTGCATATTTACGATAGTGCAAATGCATCTCTGTATGTTTTGTTAGTTTTGAGTAAAAATATACATACCACCTTGCAATTTGCCCAAGATTGTGAATAGAGCTAATGTGTTTTTAAATTCATTGGAAAAGGTTTGAAACAAATCAGTACCTATTCTAAAAGATACAGGGATCATGTGACTACATATATGTAATTGAAAATAAATATTATTATTTTGCTCAAATAAATCATCAAACTATGCTCATAAGATGTGTTCACACTATTATTTACCGTTATTATTTAAATATTTCATTTACATAATTTGCATTTATAGATAATATAGTAAATAGAAATAATTGACAACTTGATTAAACTCATTATGTCACACAAAGTTTATTATATTTTTTATTTAAACAAGTTCAACATAACAATAAATTTATTTAAAAAACAAACAAACAAATAGCAGTAAATAATAAAAGTCAAGTACAAGTAACAAAATAAAATAAAATGTGATACGATAACTAATACAATACTTACTTGTACATAAAGTAGCGCAAAAAATATAAAAATTAAATAAAAAAAAAGTGTTGCTAATAAATGTGTGAATGAACTAAAAAAAAAAGTATTTTAGCATCACATGACAATATTTAATTTAAAACATTCGTACTTTAAGTCTTAAGATATACAAACTATTTTAAAATACATATGTACATTTACACAAACATTTATAGAAACAAATAAATAACAAACAATAATAATAAAAAAAAAAAAACATCATCATAATAATAAAACTTTAATAATCTGTGAGATCTCATATAAAATACTTATTTAAAAGAAATATATGAAGTTATAGACTTTCTAAATTTATTGTATACAGAGCACAGAGCACACAAATCCTTCATTTGTGTGATGAAGTCAACAAGATAGTGACAGTTGAACAACAACTGCAAAACAGTTATAAAAACTGACACTTTCTTTTTGAATTTATATGGCTCAAATCAACGACTTTGTTTATGAAAGATATTTATTTGGCTACCCGGGAACTATAGTGGTCTAAGTAATATTTTTCGCTAAATCCATCTATAAGCATTTTCGAACAAAAATACAATAAACCAATCCAGGCAAAAGTGATCATTGTCTTATTACGTCACCAAAATATGGTTATCTTTAAACTACCACTTTAGAATTTATTGCTTTTTTCACTTTTTTCAAACTTTCGTTTCGTTTGTTATTTGAAGGGGACTTAATAAAAACTTGAATATTTTCTAACCGATTCATTGTAATAAAATGTTTAAAAAATGTATCTCTATATATATACTTTTTATTATTATTTATAAATTATAAAATTAGTAGAGTTTATATAACAAAAACTGTGTCAACAGCTCATTTAATATTCAAAAGAAATTTACAAAACAAATAAATAATTTGCTAAATTCAAATTACATGAATATAAATAGATATTTTTTTTCAAATAAAGCGCCATAAAAGTTTAGATAAAATATAAATATTTTTATTGCTAATTAACATGAATATAGGGCAGAGTATCAGTTAGTTTGTTCGAAAGTTTAACTTGTATTAATCTTTAGTAAAACTTTTTAAACTTTTGAATGATAAACATAAAATACATATTTATAAAAATCAATTTGGCTGATATTTTCTACAATAAAAGGTTAGCAAATCGTATTTATATATTTGTAGCATTTATTTAATGAAGTAATTTTTTGGTAAGCTATAATAAAGAACTGAATTAAAAAGTCATCCAGTTTGTAATTCCGGTTTTACAAAGAATTATTTTGTGGACAAATTATAATTTCTTTGTTAAATACTTTAAACTTATTAAAACGTAATATAAATAATATCTACTTGCAAATTAAGATTTAAAATAATTAACATGGGAATAACGAACTCGAAGGAAATCATTTTTAAAATTGAACTTTCTTACGATTCGTATTAGCAATCAAATTTGTTGCCAATCGAATCATTTTGTCATAGTAACCTTTGTGGCTACAAAAGTTTGGTTGCTTTAAACGCAATCCTTCTTTACCAACTGAATTTCTGTTGATAGAACCGGAAAATTCAATGTGAGTAACCGAATCATTCGTTTGGCAACAAATTATGTTGCTACAATGAATCTGTTTTCTTTGTGTATTGTTACAAGTTGAATTCAACAGCACATTGATCAGATATTGCATGTCCGATATTAGAGTAATGTTCATAGATATTATGTTGCAAGAGTTTAACAATTCAACAAGACTCTATGTGGAAAATATGACATCTTGAAAATTAGGAACTTGTTTTTTTTTATTTAAATATTTATATTTTTGAAAGAATTTATTTTGAAAATAATACGGTAGCTAGTAAACTATTAAAGATATTTGAATTTTGCAATGTAACGTTACAAAAACGTAAACATTTTCAAGAGAAGGCAAGGTTTGTGAGACTCCTGAGGGGTATAAGCATTTTCTACAAGTATTTGGCATTATTAAAAACTTTAGAACTTGAGGACTAGCGAACTTAAAGAAAAACTTTTTATAATGTTATAATGGCCGGTCAAGCTTAACCATGTAATACCCTACCCTGAGTAAATGAGCAAATCATTTTTTTTTAAAACTTCAATTATTTATTTTCATGCATGATTTTCGGAACTTGGCCTTATATGGGAGCTATGACTAATTATGAACCGATCGCTATGAAATTAGGTCGTGTGATTTATGTTTATATGAAATTTATTTCTGATGAATTTTATGTGGATACCTAAATTTTTAAGATATTTATGCGGAAGCGGTCCTTATAAGGACCGGTCATAATAAAATTAGGTGACAAGGAAAATAATGTACCGATTTCAGCCAGTTTCAATAGGCAAATTTGATATAAATATCTTCAAAATTGCGACCTGTACTATGCGTACAAGCTTTACATGGACAGCCAACCAGCCAGCCAGACGGACGGAGGGAGGGACATCGTTTAATAGATTCAGAATTTGTTTCTGAGTCGATCAGTCGACTTTAATATGGGTGTTAGACTAATATTTTTGGGCGTTACAAACATCAGCACAAATGCATAATACCCTACCCAGTACAATGACATTGGTTATAAACATGTTCGATAATTCGATGGAATTTTATCAGAAATTTAACTATTATTTTTAAAGTAAGTTTGTCACTTAAAAAAAGTACTCCAAAAAATTAAACAAATAACTTCTATATAAATATATGTATATTTTTCTATATACTTTTAAGTACTAAAGTACCAAATATAAAATTTATTGACATTAGGTTAATAAATGAGTTTTTGGTGAATTATTTTACAATTTTTTAGGTCCGAGGAGACCAACTTTTGGTAACCCTCCCCTAGCCCTCATTTAAACAACGAACCCAGGTAAATACAAATCAACTCAGAAACACCTCAGCTTTAATCATAGAAAACAAAACAAGTTAGAAAGCCGAATCTAATATACTCTTCACCAAATTATACTTTAAAATACAAATTTTAAATATTTTTAGGTAAACAAAATTAACATTTTTTTTTAAAAATTTCAAAATTTTTTTTTTCTAAATTTTTTTCAAAATTAAATTTTTTATTTTTAAAATTTTTTTTTTTTTTAATTTTTTTTTTTAAATTTATTATTAAAAAAAATGTATGAAAAAAAAAATTGTTTTGGTTAAAAAAAAATTCGGCTTAAAAAAAATATGTTTCCCGATTTTTACCCATTGTAGACCTTTTTTACATCGTTGCAATGGACTTTGAAATATCTATTATTAGATATCCATATTCTCTATATTAATGACTTAGTAATCCAGATATAGATAAAAAATAGGCAAAAAATCGAGGTTGTCCCGATTATTTCCTTATATCTCAGCCATTTGTGGGCCGATTTTCTCGATTTTAAATATCAATTATGTTTGTAAGTTATTTGGGGACTACGGAAAGTTGATTTCAACATATATACGGACGGACGGACATGGCTATATCGACTTCGCTATCTATAACGATCCAGAATATATATACTTTATGGGGTCGCAAATGAAAAATGTAGAAATCACAAACGGAATGACAAACTTACACTTACCACTCATGGTGAAGGGTATAAAAAAAACTAAACAAAATATTCCTACGGGTGTTGTTTTTGTTTTCACATGGTTTTTTACTAAACATTTTCGCCACTTAGGTTTTTGACAACTGAGTTATGTCTTTTAGAGTTTCCGATATATGTGTATTTATCTATGGCTTTAACTGAGCTACCAAATAAATGGCCACTTTCTATATATGTAATGTCAAATATTTCTGAAAATTATGATATTTAATCGCTCTTCCTACTTTCAATTTTGAAGGAAAGTTTAGGTTTTGTTAAACTTTTGCGATATAATACATGTTTGTGGTAAATTTTGGAGATGAGAAATTAGAGAACTAGTACATATTTTCAGTGCGGTTTCCGCATATAGTGAAATTTTTACTAAAGTTTAGAATAGATAATTAGCATTTTCCCTTTTTAAACTTTAATTTTTTATTCAATAACACGTTTGTTTATACATACATACAAACATACTTATTTTTATTAGTTTTTGCATTTCTAACAATTTTACAGAATTTACGTATTTTAAGTTTTTTTTAATTAAGTATAATATTCTGTAATGTGCTTTTTTCACATTTACACACGTTTATAAATAGCAGTCATTATATACTTAGTTAGATTATATTTGTAGAGTGATTTTACTGATTATTGTAGGGAATTATTTTTAGAATCAATTAATTAGCCAGGTTTTCAGGTTTAGTGGGAAAATTTGAGCAACATAATAATGTTGAATTATGAAAAGTTAAATAAATTTATTCGAAGCCAAAAGTCAATAAAAACTAAGTAATAATGGAATCATTTAGTAATACGGTGTAATGACGTTTATGGAATGCCCAATTCTAAAGAACGACGAGGAATGGACAAACCTGGGTTTTCTTCAACACTTTGGGCTACAGCAGCAATATTCTCAGTTGTTCTTGAACGACGGGCACGGGTTTTATTCTTCACATCACTAACTTGACCCAACAGCTCGAATTTTGCTTTTGAATATTGCGATCCGACAAGGTGCTTCAAAACGACCCAAAAATGCTTTAGTTTTGCGAACCATTTTTGTAGTAAATTTTAATAATTTCAATGCGTTGTTGAAGCGTGTATCCTTCCATTTTTACTAATAACGTAGTTTCTACTTGTCAAATGTCAAAGAATAAAAGCTGCAAAAGTGACAGCTCTTGTTAAAAAACCCTTTACATATCGATTTTAATAAGTATTACATATATATTTTGGTACCCGACATACGAGTTGATTTTATGATTACAGTAAAAACTTTTAAATCGGTTCATATTTTTAAAAGCTTCATATATTACAAAGAGCTAACAACATAATTTTTTTAAAAATGCTATAATAAAACTATGCAGGGTTTGTCGTAATCAATTCCGTTTTATTGGAGTCCATAGAGTTCGGAAATAATTATATTATTTTTTTGGATATTGATTTTAAAATTGTAAACCGTGTAAAATTTGTTCATATTTTAGTGAATAGGCATAGTAAAGTAGCTTTCCAAAATACGTAAGTAAATAAAAATCAACTAAGAAATCATAGTCGGTCAAGCCCTACCATATTATACTCTACACCGAATATATGAGCAAATTATGGACCGATCGAAACAAAAATTAGTCGCATGATTTCATATACATATAAAACTTATATAAGTTAAATTGTATTCGGTATTAATACTTGTAAAATATTTGTGCATGTTAAAGCGATTTCCGAAAGTGGATTGTATATGGGAGCTATGACTAATAATGGACCGATATTCATAAAATAATGTGTGGCATAATGTGTATATACAGTCGAACTTCTCTATAGTGAACTTCTTTACAATGAAGCTCTCCCTATTATGAATTGATTTCAAACACACAACTTTTTCCGTTCCAATTTCATTGTTTTTGATCTCCTTATAATGAATTTCCATACAATGAAGTTTTCTATACAATGAAGCAATTTTGCAGGTGTAATATTTGACTCACATGCGTTTTTGTCTCCATATAATGAATTTTTTAAACAATTTTCTGTTACGCATACTAATAACTCTGTGTACCGAGAAAGATGCCACATATAATGAGGGGATTCCCAAAAGAGGAAAATAAGAACAAAAAAAAAGAAGAAAGCCACATTAATAATAATTTTGACATCAGTTGCCGGTGTTCAGTGATCGGAAATGACGCAGCGAAGTAGCATTTCTCTTGAAAAAAATTATTAATTATTAATAAAGTTGAAGAAGGATTAAAAAACAAGATGTGTCTAGGCAGTTTGGAATTCTTCCCAGCACATTATCAAATATTTTAAAAAACAAGGCTGTGATTCCAAAAAATGTAGAGACGAGCAATTGAGCACTAAACGCAAAAGGCTTCGAACCTGCCTTTTTGAGGATATTGATGAAGCAATGCTCAAATGGGTAACTGCCGCACGTGATGGAATCTTCCTATGTCTGGGCCATTAATAAAGCAAAAAGCCAAAGAGTTCGCTGATGCATTGGGACACGAAGATTTTGAAGCTAGCACAGGATGGTTAGACAAATTCAAAAAACGGCATGGTATTGTAGCAAAAAGTACTTTTGTGGAGATGAGGAGTAACGTGCCGACTAATGTATTTAAATCTCTTAATGTATTAGAAGGTTTTGTTGAGGAAGATAAATGTAAGAGTGTAATCCAAACTAAAATACCTGATTATTTTAAAAAAAAAAAATGGAAAAAAATATAATTTTTATATAATGGTTTTGTTATTTGAAAGAAAAATGGAAAAGTGTAACCCAAACTAATATGCCTAATTATTTTAAATAAAAAGTGGGGGAAATATATAATTTCTGTATAATGAAGTTTCTATATAATGAAGTGATTTTCTGGTCCCGTCAAGATTCATTATAGGGAAGTTCGACTGTATAAGGAAATTATTTGAGTTAAATTTTTTTTAAATTCTAAAATTTTTAAGACATTTATGCTCGTTAAAGCGATTTCCAAAAATGGGTCTTATATGGGAGCTATTACTAATTATGGACCGATCGTCATAAAATTAAGTGACACGACTTCTGCATATACAAATCTTATTTGGAGTGAAATTTCTGTAGATACCTGTATAAATTAAATATTTATGACCTATAAAGTCCTATTTGTATGGGGGCAAGGTGAAATAATGGATCGATTTCAATAGGCTAGATTTACATGGACAAACAGCCAGACGACAGTTTTTTCAAAAAAATAGCCGCCAGTATTTAGTTTTAGTTGGGGAGCATCCAATTTTAACAAATCTTTTTCTGTTTGAAAAACAAAACTCATATCTTTCAAACAAAAAAAAAAAAAAAAACGATTTAAAGATTTGATTATAAAGAATATAATATGGGCAATTCCACGAGAATGACTACCACGACTGAAAAAACAAAAATCCTTAAAACTTTTTTCAACATAATTTGAATAGGAGAAAACACTAAAGTGTTACTATGTGAAAGTATTTAGAGCTTATTTCAACATTTTAAGTGCAAAAATAATAGTTTAAACTGACTTTATTTAATTTTTTAATTCAATTGGTAAGTTTTAGGCTAAGATTGCGGCGAAAACTAAGCTCCCAATTGGCATGTAGTATAAACTGAATTTGACTCTTATTGTTTTGTTGCTATTATCAAATTGTTTATTGAAACCGAATATATATTTTCTGTGATTTTTTTAGTTTTTGTACACATATATTTACAGAATATATAATGTTTTCACGCACGATATTAAATTTTATTTATTATAAAACCATCCATAGATTGTTTTTATTTAAATATGACAGATTGTAATGAAAAATATTTCGTTTAGTGTAAGAAATTAAAAGAAAACATAACGCCTCTCTCGATTCGCAAATTTTCGCATACATATTTCAAAATTACTTCCGTTTTATGTCACGTACGATATGCTTTTATTTCGCTCTATATTTTGATCAACAAGAACAAGAATTTATTATTTTTTTAAAATATAGTATCCTCTGAATGGAACATAAAGACTAAATTAGTTTTGAGATACTTTTATTTTTGCAAAATCTCTATAGGCGTACAAATGTCACGTACGATGATATGGAATTGTCCATATGTAACTTTAAGAATACCGTTAATTTCACTAAAACGAAGTGATCGAGAAAAACTAAAAGTATTCTCACACTCTATGGATTCCAACAAAACATGAGAACCCCTGCATATATTTTCGTTCACTTTTGTATCGCTGTGTTATTAAACTTAAATTTGTGTATCATAATTTTTTTTATCGTTAAACGATTTGTAGACTCAATTTAACACATCAATTTCAACTGAAAAACGATAAATATTTTTTTATACGAAAACTGAACTTGTCCATAAAATACCTACTTGCTTGCATTCGTACCTAAATGTTTGTTTTACGACGATAAAAATACCAAAACCAATAAAATCCCTACTATTTGTTAATTTATTAATAACAAAAGGAAGGAAAATTAAGTCACGTGTATAAGTATAAAAATAACGTACGTACCTACTTACGAATTCGTAAATATTAAGTTGTATTTATTTTATTTATTATTTGTTAGTTCTTATCATTGTGATGTTTATTTATATTTAAAAAACAGATTCCAAAGTAAATTAAAAAAAATTACAAATAAAATTGCAAAAATTTCATGCGGTTTCTGTCACAAATTGTCTGTCTGCCGGTGTTAAAATTGCAGGCTAAAAAGAACTGATAGATGCAATTAAATATTTTGTTTAAAAATAGTCTTAAATTAAATAAATCAACCTTTTATTTTACATATTTGTAGAATCGTTATCAAATTTTATTATTGTTTAGTGTGGGGGTGTTTGTATTTTTCTTTTCAAAGTTGTTTTTAATTTGATTCTTGCTCATTCATTATTATCAGTGCTACAGAACTGTGGTTGGTACATTTTCAGTTTTGTGTGATTCTATTTTAAAATTTTGTTGTGTTTGCGTTATTTGTTCAACTTTTGTCACCATTTCCAATGTGGGGATATAGCTCAGTGGTAGAGCATTCGACTGCAGATCGAGAGGTCCCCGGTTCAAACCCGGGTGTCCCCTGATCAGATTTTTTTTTTTATTTTTTGAATTTTTATTAAGCAAATTGCAAAGAAACAAGTAAGAGAACTATACTCGGCTGTACCGAACCTTATATACCCTTCACCAAATTATACTTTAAAATAAACATTTTAAATATTTTTAGTTAAACAAAATTAATTTTTTTTTCAAATTGTTTTTCAACATTTAAAATTTTTTTTTTTTCAAAATTGTTTTCAATTTTTTTTTTTTAAATTTTTTTCCAAAATTTTTTTTAAATTTATTAGTTTATTAGTGTGGCAAAAACAAATTTTCGGGTTAAAAAATTATTTTCCCGATGTTGACCTATTGAAGATCGAAATTACTATAGCCTTATATAAATCGTTGCAATGGACTTTGAAATATCTCTCATTAGATATCCATATTGTCTATATTAATGACTTAGTAATCCAGATATAGATCAAAAATAGGCCAAAAATCGAGGTTGTTCCGTTTTTTTCCTTAAAATTTCATTTCTCCAATCAATCATTCACGAGGTACGGAATTATTTCCAAAATAAAATGTTTCTAAGCCAATGTACATAATACATGGGATCGATATCAAAGGTAAAAGCGGCTACAGATTCGAAACGATTAAACGGAATCAATCCGGTAACGCTAACTAGGATTAAAGTAGAAATATTTCAGTAACGGTATTATTTTTTAGATAACGAATTTAACTGCAATTTGGTCTGGCCTAAATTATGAAAACAAAGTTCTTGTAACAAAAAATGTATTTTAATTTTTAGATTTCAATAACTTTAATATGCAATGAAAAAATTGCATTTTTAGAATTTAAAGTTATTTATAGAGAGATTGACGTTATTTTAGAGATAATGTTATGATAGCGGTAATGTTAATTGATTTCAGTTACTTCGGCAACTGTAATTTAAATGTAGCGGAGTGTATTTTAGGGGTAAAACTATAGCCAACCTTATTAAATATTATTTAATAAATTGTTTGTTTTTTGGTTCTAGATACTAACCGGTAATAATTTACAGAGAAATTGGTTAAATATACGATTTTTAAACGATTTCAACTGAAACATAATATTGTTTATCCTTAATTATTTCATAACATCACTTTTGAGCCCTTGGCCAATATTTTGATTTATAAAATATACAAAAATCCAGATAAAATTAATTCCAATATAAAATTAATGGAAAATAAAAAGAAAAAAAACAAAAAAATTCTGAGCAGGGGACACCCGGGTTTGAACCGGGGACCTCTCGATCTGCAGTCGAATGCTCTACCACTGAGCTATATCCCCATATTTATAAATGAAACAAAAATCGTATAAGAATATTTCTACTACAACACATTCAATATAACGCATGCGCTGATACGATTACAAACACACAAAAAGTTTTGAAAAAAAAAAAACACCCCCACAAACTTAAAAGCTTTAAAGGTTTATTTTTACTGAAACTCAAAATGAGCAAAATCTTTTTTTTATATTGAGTTTTTCGTAAAGAAATGGGTGGTCTTCAAACCAATCATATATCCATAAGAAATAAACAGTTATTTAAAAAAAAATATTTTTTAATTTTTCAATTTAAATAGTTTAGAGCCACACTAAATACTGCAGATTACGGCCATAAAAATTAACACTTTTGTTGACTTATAAATAAAATTCTTATCGAATTCGATGACGTTAGTTTTTTTGTTTAAAAATTTAATTATTTTATTGCTTTTTAGTCTTGATTTGTGTATGTACTTAGATTTTATAGCAATTTTTTTTTTCAATTTCCTTATTTACCAACCCATTGATCATTTGTACTTGTAGTAAACTAGTCATTTGTGCTAAATATTTTAATACAAGTCTTTAGTTTTTACACATGTGATTTAATACTTAAACAACTAGAAAATAAAAAAAATTATAATGACACACCAGAATACCATGACATTTGAAGTGAAGGCTATAACGATTGAAACGACTGACTACTGTTTCAATTTGAAATTTTAATTGTTAAGATTACATTTCTATCTTAGTAAATTTTCAACGTTTGTGTTTAACAAAAAAAGAAATTAATGGAATTGACTTGTTTGTTTAGAATTATAGAGAAGTATGATGTAGTTTCAAAGTAAATTAATATAATGAGATTTACAGAGAGGTCAGGAAAAAAATACAACTATTGGTTACGTAAAGAGTGAGCCAGACAAAACTTGTACTTGTATTAAGTTAACTCTTTGCGGTTGGGTGGTTACTTTACTAACCACCTTTTCTAGAGTCTTTAAAACATAGTTTATTAGCATCTATTACCAGTTTTCTAAACAATTATATTTTTTGAAGTCATTGTTTATGATTTTTTGCAAAACTTTGCCGTCAGGGTGCTAAGAGACTTTCACGCATTCAATAAAAAAAGCACCGAGTGTTTATTGTTCATCGAATTCAGTGTTACTTTGATATTTCGGTTGTTTGTTCAGAAAATTTAGTCAAAAAGATTCGATTTCTAAAAAAACATATACGAAACAAAAATTATTATCATAGTTATTTTTAATACCAAACGCCACGGTGGTTAGTAAACTAACCACTTCACTCCACAAAACACCTTGGAATGGGGTGTTTTTTTCATGTTTTGATTTATTTTTTCTTACTTTTTATAATAAACTAACCTTGATTAAAGTAAAAATTCAATTATTTTGATTTTAAACTTATAACACAAAAAAGCGTGGCTGAAAGAGTTAAATAAAACTTAAATCGTTGAATATATATATTCAAATATTGCACAAATTCATTAAATATTAAAATATTAACATATTACTCTTTATATATTTCCGGAAAACCTCCCATTAAAGATTGATTAATGGGAGGTTTTTCGGTGTTACTTCCGTTGCCTTTTTGGACTAGATGGTTCACTTAGGTATCCTGGGGTACCTGTCCTGTGCTATTGAACTCTTTTTTTTACATTATTGTTTGTAAACCACTCAAGGGCCTTTTTTCCATAGTGGCATGATGCCAAATCAGGCCAGAAATATGGAGGCACTCTGTGCTGTTTTAAGAAAGGTAAACGCCGTTTTTGTACACACTTCGTAATATATATTTATGTGTTTATCGCGCCTGATGTCTCAAATGCCTTCTTTACCACAACTGCAAATGACTTCTCACACAAGAAACTTCTTGGGGAATTTAGTTATTTGTCCAGTATTGTTTTTGAACATAAATCCATCAGACCCATAAAAATAAATCCAATCATGAAATCAGGCGATTTATGGAGACAATTTTGTTCACTGAAAGAATAGGGTACATGAAATGGAAATGTCTAATGCGATGATTGAATTGTTTCATGGCACCTCGCATGTCGTTATCATGTCTCGAAATCGAGCATCTCACAGTGGTTTATAAATAATTCTGAAACTCGTGGCGATCTACAGGAGATATTTAAAAAAACTGGTTTGGTTTACCGAACATTTTAGAAAACAGGGTTTTCGGTTAATCTTGCTCAATAAAATCCTTTTTACCGGTTAACTGACATTGAAAGTAATCATTTTAGAAACGTAAATATAAAAAAAAAAAAAAAAACTGTTAAATGGCAACACATTAAACAAACATATTTGTAAACCATCTGGCAAGTCTAAATTCACATCATCTTTATCATCTATTTTATTAGTATTTATTCTCTTATTCTCTTTTGTACTTATTATACCCTTCACCTTAGTGAGAAGGGTATACATATATAAGTTTGTCATTCCGTTTGTAATTTCCTCAGTATAATTTTCCGACCCTATAAAGTATATATTTTCTGGATCCTTATAGATAGCGGAGTCGATTAAGCCATGTCCGTCTGTTTGTCTGTTAAAATCAATTTTCTGAAGACCCCAGATACCTTCGGGGTCCAAATCTTTAATAATTCTGTCAGAAATGCTTTCGAGAAGTTTCCTATTTAAAATCAGCAAAATCCGTACATAAATAACGGAGATATAAGCAAAAATCCGAGACAACCTCTGAAAATTTCTCCAAAAAACACAATTTATTGCATGCTTTGACAAAAACCAACAAAACGTATGTTTGGATGTGTGTTGGTTTCATTGCTATGCTTATTTTTTTTTTTTGGTGTTTCGTTTGGCGTTGTTGTTTTTATACCCTTCACCATCGTGAGAAGGGTATATATAAGATTGTCATTTCGTTTGTAACTTCTACAATATAATCTGTTCGTCAGCAATTAAATGTAAAATTTTTAAAAGTTGTCTTGATATATTGAGGATGCTATACGCTGAAAGTGGGCAATTAATGCATCCACAACAAAGGTGAAGGGTATATAAGATTCGGCATAGCCGAATATAGCACTCTTGTTTTAATCTAATTTTAAATGAAATTGAAAAATAGTATTTTCTGAAAAACTTCTTCTAATGGCAAAAATTATTATTACCGTTTGAAACTTTCCATGAAATTATTTGGGAACTAACAAGATATCTATAGAATTAGTCTAGAACCAATGTATCACTAGTGCAAAAATTAGTTCTAAGGCTAACTAATACTAAAATTGCACTAATTTTAGAACTAGTTCTTTTAGAATACGTTCTAAATATTTTCCAGAGAAATTTAATTTATTTTGTGATGCATGGAAATGTTATTGTCGCTTATATTTTTCTACAAGTTTTTAATATTTTGATAAGCTATATTATTTTAGTTTCTATTAGAATTATTGACAAGAAAACACCCAATATCAGTGGCATTTTAAATAGCGCACGATAAGAACTGACTCAAGTAGTTGCTTGAAGTATTGAGTGTGTTAATATTATTTAATGAATTTTGATTAGATTTTGATTTTTTTTTTGTTGATGTTATTTAACAGCAATATGTATGTATACTTAAGTACAAAACTATTTTATTAATTATTTTTTGTTTATATATTTTTAATTATATTTTGTTTTAATTTCATTCTATTTTTAGTAACTTGTGGTCATCGTTTCGGTTACTCTGAACCAAATCAAAGACGTTGGGCCCGTCATCATGGCCATTGTGCGGGTAAAACACAATCGCCCATAGCAGTACATTCAAGCAAGGTAAATTGTACTCATTTAAATATTTACATTAGAGTAGGGTTCCTAATTTTCGGGACTTTTTGAATTTCTTCATTCTCGGGAATTAGTTAATATTAGTTCAGCATCAAAATTATATTCAAATGGTACTTTTTCAACCTCAGAGTACTTAGATTGAGAAGGGTATATATAAGTTTGTCATTCTGTTTGTAGTTTCTACAATATAATTTTCCGACCCTATAAAGTATATATATTCTGGATCCTTATAGATAGCGGAGTCGATTAAGCCATGTCCGTCCGTCTGTCAGTTGAAATCAATTTTCTTTAGACCCCAGATATTTTCGGAATACAAATCATCAATAATTCTGTCAGACATGCTTTCGAGAAGTTTAATGTTTAATCCGTCCATAAATAACGGAGATATGAGCAAAAATCCCAGACAACCTCTATTTTTGGCCTATTTTTGATCTATATCTCGATTACTAAATCAATAAATATACACAATATGGATATCTAATGATAGATATTTCAAAGTCCATTGCAATGACGTATATAAGGCAATAGTAAGTTGGACCTACAATGGGACAAAATCGGGAAAAATATTTTTTAACCCGAATTTTTTTTCACAAAAAACATTTTTTTGTCATACATTTTTTTCACTAATAAATTAAAAAAAAAAAATTAAAAAAACTTTTTAAAAACAATTTCGAAAAAAAAAATTTTAAAAATTCCAAAAAAAAATTTTTTTTTTAAATTTTATTTTAAAGTATAATTTGGTGAAGGGTATATAAGATTCGGCAAAGCCGAATATAGCTCTCTTCTTGTTTTTCATATTAGAGTAGTTTTGCGTTACAAACCATCTATAAAAATACTGTTATAATGGAGATTTTCTAAGAAAATATGGTTATTTTCAAGACTCTATACAGAAAATACTGTTATACAAAAGATTTTCATTAGAATATACTGCTATATATAGAATTTTATACTCTTAATAATATACTGTTATACAAACACAAGATTTTCTATAAAAAAAATACTGTTATACACAAGATTTTCTATAGAAAATGTGGTTATAACAAAGAATTTCTATACAAAATACTTTTATATGCTAAGGACTGAGATCGAAAAATTCTTAACACACGTTTTTCATTAAAACTTTTAACCCAAGTATAATTTGATTTTTTTTTTTTTGATCAAGCTACCTTTGTAAACCATCATCAGTTATTATGTTTAATGTCAATTATGTTCTTTTGTTGTTAATCTGATTAAAATGAGCAACGAGAAAAAGGTGTGTACTAAAATTATTAAATATTTTCAACCAAATCCAAATTGGTCCTTCATAAAGTTGGCCAAACAATCAAAGGTCCGCCGTCAAACTGTTTCCAATGTTATTAAACAGTACCGGGAGAACTTGTCCGTTGATAGAAAACCCGGTTCAGGTAGAAGGAATGGTCCACAGGATGTCTTTAAAGCCAAATATTTTCAAAAGAGCTCCCAACACATCCGGTAGGAAAGCAGCCCGGTTAGCTCAGTGCTCAGACTATTTGGTACGAAAAGTTAAAGCCAATGCAGGTATAAAAACATACACGGCTCAAAAAGTTCCTGACAGGAACTCTGCTAAAAATTTAGAGGCCAAAGACAGAGTACGGAAATTGTGTGTTAAGAATTTTTCGATCTCAGTCCTTATTATACACAAGACTTTTTGGAGAAAATTCTGGTGAACACAAGATTTTCTATAGAAATTGCTGTTATACACAAGATTTTATAAATAAAATATTACTATATTTCAGTTCTTTTTCAGAAAACACTGTTACACTGAAAATTTTCTATAGAAAATACGGTTAAAGACAAGATTTTGTATAGAACACATGATTTTTATAGAAAATAGTTAGCGGAAAATCATTGTGAGTCTACACGCAGAGAAAAATTATAGATGTGCATATAACAATATTATAGTTACAGTAACTATTTACATGATTGTGGTAACCATAATATGGTTAACTTACGATTCACATAATTGTATCAATCATGTATATAGTTACAGTAAACAAGTATATGTTTGTGACAAACATTGTTATGATGAATCTTTATACCATAATATGTTGTTCTCAGATTATGATATCAATTAGCCCAGAGCAATATAATATGGTAAAACCTTAATCATAAAAATGGTTGTCACAAACATAAACTTGTTTACTGTAACCATATATATGATTGATACAATCATGTGAGTCGTAAGTTAACCTCCGAATTTGTGTTTAATCGAAGGATTTCGTTTTCATGATCGATTTTTTCTGTTCTGACTAAAAAAGTTTAGTTAAGATGACCAAAATTCGGTAATTTAATTTAAAATTCTTCTTTGTCAACAGGTTTTCTATTGCTATAGATTTAATTGAATCATTCGATTGGCAACAAATCACAACGAATCTGTTTTATCTGTGGAGAAATAATATTATCAATAATAATTCCCGGGAAATTTTCCCGTATCAGGAACCCTATGTTAGAGTTAAAGAGTGATAACACTCGAAATTATTATTATTTTAATTTTGAAATAGTTTTATAACTACTTTACTTTATTTTCAGACCATTCCTCTTCATATGCCTGCTGTGGATATGATAGGTTATCATAATGTGCTGCCATATCCTTTGAAAATGGTTAACAATGGTCATACGGGTAAGAAGATTAAAAAGTTTTTATATATACATATATATTTAATGCTTAAAAGTTGGCACGGTTAATTTAAGTAAAATATTGCACAGGAAGTCTATTGTCTTGAAATGGTACCAGTTTAAGTTGTCTAATGATTTAAAAATTTTTATCAAAAAAAAAAAACAAATTTGAGAACTGCTAGTTAAAAACATGTCTAAGTTTTAAAAATATTCACTGTCTGTCCCTTTATTTATACTATATATGTAGTTAGCTTTCTTTCCCTTCCTTTAAAACTCAAAATGGAAAATTATTTGCTCTTCTTTCATTACAGGTTTTTCAAACTATACTGGTAACTTGCATCGTATTAACAATTAAGTTCAATCAATTAGTCATTCATTTTTACTCCTATTTAGTTATTTTACTGCCAAATATGTACTTGCATCACTTGAATTCTTATCAAAAACTACAAATATACTAAGAAAATTTAAGAGTAATTTGAGCCTACAGTTTCATAAATTTCAAACACATTCTTTCAAAACTTTTATCAATTTTCCTTCACTCAAGAGTTGACCAATTAACTTTGTAAATAATCTGATTTTAGTGAAATGTTTTTCTGTACTGTACCTTCCTTCATCTCTGTAAGAGACTCTTGCCAGTTCAGCGCCACCTTATATATTTTTTTTTGCAAAAAATTTTTACCTTTTGTTTTTTATGAAATTTTTACATACTTTTTTTTTTTCCAATTTTTACTATCTGCTTTCTTCAATGACATTTTTGTTTTGCTTAACTGTGTTTTTTATTTCCTGCACATTTTTCTATTCCCTACAGTATCCATTGGCATACCAAAACTAGATGACGTGGCAAAGGATAATGGTGAATTTATGCCGTATATACGCGGTGCTAAGTTGCCGGGTGAATTTGAGGTGGAAGGCATTCACTTCCATTGGGGTGATAAAAATAATCGCGGTGCCGAGCATGTTGTCAATGACATACGTTACACTATGGAAATGCATATTGTACATCGCAATAAGAAATATGCCACATTGACCGAAGCGCTAGATTATGCTGATGGTGCGGCTGTATTGGGTTTCTTTTTCAATGTAAGTATGTTAGAGTGTTTGTTTTGTATTGTAGACTTTTTGCAGTACATATTTCAATTATGCCTACACGCAGAAAAAAAAAAAATATAGTTGTGCATGTTTACTGTAACCATTACAACAATTTTACATGCTTTTTAACAATATTATAGTCACAGTAACTATTTATATGATTGTAAGGTTAATTTACGCTTCACATAATTGTATCTACCATAAGTATGGTTACAGTAAACAAGTATATGTTTGTGACAACCATTTTTATGATGAATAATTTTATCATAATATGTTGTTCTCAGATTATAATGTCCATAAGCCGAGAGCAACATAATATGGTAAGTCCTTCATCATAAAAATGGTTGTCACAAACATGTATTTGTTTACTGTAACCATATATATGGTTGATACAATTATGTGAAGCGTAAATTAACCATACAGTCATATAAATAGTTACTGTGACTATAATATTGTTAAAAAACTTGTAAAATTGTTGTAATGGTTACAGTAAACATGCACAACTATATTTTTTTCTGCGTGTACATTATACTATTATACATTTTATGAATTACCTTTTGGACAGTAACAAAAATGATATCCAATTTTTAAAAAATCATTCATAGAATAAAAGTTGTAATCTCTGTTTATGTTAATAAAGAGTGAGTCAATAAAACTTATACTTATATATATACACAAATTATATTTTTTTTAATCACGTAAGCTTTTCTAAATCATCAATTTTCAACTGCTATTTCGGTCAAAATGGTAACCAAAAAAAGTACGTGAACAAATTTTAAAAATATTTAAAAACAAGTAACAAAGTATGGTCGGTCAAGCCCGACCAGATAATACCCTACACTAAGTAAATGAGCAAAAACATTTTTCTTTCAAAATTTCAATAATTTATGTTCGTGAGCGATTTTCGGAAGTGGGCCTTATATGGGAGCTATGACAAATTATGGACCGATCACCACGAAATTTGGTCACGTGATTAATGTTTACATGAAAGTTATTTATGTTGAATTTTATGTGTATACCAACATTTGTAGGAGATTTATGCTCGTTAAAGTGATTATCGGAAGCAGGCCTTATATGGGAGCTATGACTAATTATGGACCGATCATAATAAAATTTGGTGACATGAATTCTGTATATATAAAACTTATTTGGAGAAAAACTTGTGTAGATACCTATAGAAATTAAACATTTGTGACGGATAAAATCCACTTTCGGGAGGACATTTGTATGGGGGCTAGGTCAAATAATGGACCGATTTCAGCCAGTTTCAATAGGGATCGTCCTTGGGCAGAAAAAATGATATTTACCAAATTTTATCGAAATATCTTTAAAATTACGACCTGTACTCTGCGCACAAGCTTTACATGGACAGCCAGCCAACCAGCCAGACGGACGGACGGACATCGTTTAATCGACTCAGAAAGTGATTCTGAGTCGATCGGTATACTTTGCACAAATCCATTATACCCTCCCCACTATGGTGGTGTAGGGTATAAAAAATCCAAATTGGGCTTCCAAAAAAAATAGCAAAAGATCTGACGGTTCATCGTCACACTGTTTCCAAAGCCATTAAACAGTATAAGGAAGACTTGAACATAAAAAAACATAGATCATGAAGATCTATATTGTTAAGGCAAAATAAGTCGAAGAACTCTTTCGAAGAGCACCGAGCACTTCTATCAGAAAAATAGCTCGTAAAGTTAAATGCTAATGCGAAAATTTTATAAAACAAGTTAGAGTGCTATATTCGGCTATGCCGAATCTTAAATACCCTCCACCTAAATTAGATGAAAATTATAAAAATTACATTGGTATAAACACTCTAGTATCCATATTCAGTGTTTGTTATTGGGACTTAGCTCCGATTATGAAGATTGGTAGAATGTTAATGTAATACAGTAGTTTTCGCTTATAGTCTACAAATACAGTTGCACAATTTTTGTGGACTATAAGCGAATTAGGTCTATAACAGAATTTATTTTTAAGCCACTTTATGGATTATAGATGCATCCTGATATCAAACACATTTTGTACTATATACAAATTATGTACTTTCTTCAATAAAACCACTTTTTTAAATTAAAATATAGTAGTATTTTATATATTGTTAGAAAAACTAGTTTACGCAGAAGATGTTTTATTTCAAATACATAAAAATGTTAACTAATTGAGCAATTTTTAATTGAAATTACTACATATTCCTACCATTTCCAACAGAGTATATAATTTTATAATAGGAATAAAATGTACTATTGAACAATATATATACTTGATAATTGGTTAACATTACCGATTGGCTCAATATTTTCCTTATTCACCACAAGTAAAGTAAAAGAGTTTAAACCAGGGTAAACAAATACATTTAGTCAAACTTCAAAAGTATATTTTTGTTCTGTTCTAATGAATTTTCAGGATGTGAGCCTTATATATATAATTATGAACCCATAGTCACTAAATCTACTTCAGACTTTTATCTGTTACATTTTTTACCGATATGAGTGTATATATGCGTTAGTATATTTTTCGTATGTACGACTTATTTGGAAGATATAATTAAATATTTTAACGTGATTTCTATGTATTTGAGGCCTATTTTGCTTGATATTTTTTATTAACAAGAGTTTATGGTTTTTATTGTGATTATCGGAAATGGAGCTAATATGGGTGCTATGGTCAAATATGGACCGATATTCACAAAACCCAGTAGTATAAGGTTGGGTTACAATATATTGATCTGTATACAATTTTAGTTCGATATCCATATATTTAAAATATTTATAGAGGTTAATGTGTTTTTCGGAAGTGGTCCTTATATGAGAGCTATGACCAATTATCGGCCGATCTTCATAAAATTCAACACATCGATTTTCGTATATATGGGAAATATTTACTTGAAATTTTAACCATTTAAGTAATTTTCGGAAATGGACCTTATATGGGAGCTATGGTCAAATATGGACCGATATTCACACAATCTAGTAATACCATTTGTGAATTAATACTACCAATCTCTATAAAATTTTAACTCGATAACGATATTTTTCAGATATTTATGAAAATTAATGTGTTTTTTGGAAGTGGTCCTTATATGGGAGCTATAACCCATTATGGGCCGATCTTAATGAAATTCCCTACAGCGATTTTCATGTGCATTGGGATTAGGCAAGTCGAATTTCAACCTAATACCAATATATATAAGATATTTAAGTGTATTTAAATGATTTTCGGAAGTAAACTTTATATGGGGTTATAGTCAAATAGTGCCGATCCAAAAAAAAAAAAAAAAAAATGGTCTCGCGATTTCTGTTTGCACGAACTTAGTTGTGCTGAATTTTGTATGGATACTGCAATTCCATGGGCATTTATATACCATAACACCATATTTCGGGAAGAAATTTGTATGGGGGCTACGAGAAATTATAGACCGATTCTTTCCATTTTTAACAGAATTTTTCCTTTTATCATATAAATAATGAGTGCAAAATTTCATAGTATTCTCTGCAATGAATTTACCCAAAATCACAAAAAATCATGTGAAAATTATCAAAATTTTTGGAGGTTGTCTTACATTTTGATCCATAGCCTTGGTTCTACCAATTCGATTTTGCTGATTTTCAATACCAAACTGCTTAGAAAAATTATAAACATTTTGGAATACATTTCATTAATTTTGCTTATGTATTTTGGACGTGAGAGTGTTTTACACAGACAGACAGACAGACAGACAGACGGACAGACGGACAGACGGACAGACGGACAGACGGACAGACAGACGGACATTGCTCAATCGACTTAGAATTTCACAAGGATCAATAATATATATACCTTGTTGGGTCTCAGATGAATATTTCTCAATGTTACACACGGAATGACAAACGTATATATACCCTCTTTCACCACTTGTGGTGGTGGAGGGTATAAAAATACAACTGTTGTGTGATGGATGATGAAACTATGTACTGGCAGACTTTTCACAACTTCCGGGTCAAGATTTTTATGAGGCTGATGAACAATAATGCCAATTTTGTACCACGGGAGGCAAATCCAACCACCCAACTGTCCAGATCTTTGGCCTGTAGAAAGGTATTAGGCTCTTGTAAAATAAATTAATACAGGAAAGGTATCCCCGTCCAAAAAGGTAACGAAAGCAACTATAAAGTCTTTGATGTGAGGCATTCCGGAAAAAGTGGAAAAATGTTTAAAATGATTAAGGTTTTACCATATTATATTGCTCTCGGCTAATTAATATCATAATCTGAGAACAACATATTATGATTCATCATAAAAATGTTTGTCACAAACATATACTTGTTTACTGTAACCATATATATGATTGATACAACCATGTGAATCGTAAGTTAACCATATTATGGTTACCACAATCATGTATATAGTTACTGTGACTATAATAGTGTTAAAAAAACTTTTAAAAATCTGTATATGCTTATTGTAAACATGCACAACTATATTTTTTCTCTGCGTGTATATATTTTTGTTGGCTCACTCTTTATCAATTGGGATGGAGTAAAGAGGATTTTACTTTACATATATGTACGAAAATTTTATGTGTATATTAGGGTGTAGAGTTTCCAAATAACCGACCAAATTAAAAACAGCGGTTTCAGTTTCGGTTTTAAAAAATTTAAAAAGAATTACGATCGGTCTTAGTTATTTTTAGTTTTGGCTTTGTTTCTTTAATATTAGGATATTACAGATACAGTATTCATTTGATAATATAAACAAGTAACAGAACTAAATTCGGCTGTGCCGAATCTTATATACCCTTCACCTAAGTATACATATTTACATACATTGCCTTTACCCATGCAAAACAAAAGATCCGATAATATTACAGATACTTATGCTCATGCGCTTTTTTACTTGTCTCGTTGAGAGGACAACGGCTACTAAATTGTAAGAGCATAAGAATACGTGTGATTTGATTTTGCACAATTGTGCTATGGGCTGCGCACCATTGTTGTAGAATGTTGTTGTTGGGTGTGTGTGGTGCTTAGGTATAATAGAGATGCTCATATGAAAACTCATTATAAACAACTCTCTCTTTATATATACCCTTGCCTCTCATGGTGAACGATATAGAAACAAAATACGCAAAGAAATAACAAACACACATCCACACAAACGCTTTGTTGTTTTTTTGTCAAAGCATGCAATTAATTGTCTTTTTTTGATGAAATTTTCAGAGGTTGTCTCGGATTTTTGCTCATATCTCCGTTATTTATGGACGGATTTTGCTGATTTTAAATAGCAAAATTCTCGAAAGCATGTCTGATAAAATTATTGAAGATTTGGATCCCGAAGACAACTGGGGTCTTCAGAAAATTGATTTCAACAGACAGACGGACAGACAGACGGACATGGCTTAATCGACTCCGCTATCGATAAGGATCCAGAATACTTTATAGGGTCGGAAAATTATATTGTGGAAATTACAAACGGAATGACAAATTTATATATACCCTTCTCACGAAGGTGAAGGGTATAAAAATGTAATCCCAAATCTAGATGGACGTAATTATAAAGATTTGTGTCTTCAAAATAAAGGGAAATATAGTTTATATAATAGCTAAGATCTTGCTCTAGTTAAAATGATGTTAAACAGTTTATTAATTGGCGGTTTGCTTTTCTTAAAGGGAAGTTTAACAAATATTCGCTCATATTTTTGTTTAAACATTTCAGATTTATGCTTAAATAATATACTTATAGTTCACAGAAATTCTACTATTTAAAATGAACTCCACTGTTCATAACAATATTTTTATACCCATCATCAAAAAAGATTGATATCCTGCATTCTCATACGATTCTAACACGATCTAGCTATGTCCGTGCGTCTGTCTATCTGTATGTCTGTTGAAAACACAATAGGGCCCAAACGAAAGGAGCTAACTAATTTGTAATAGATTACTTATTTAAGTCCCTATTTCTAAGCGAACATGGTAAGAACTTGCTCCAATTACATAATGTCTATATATTCACAACATAAACTAAATTAAAGCTCTTTTGTAAGTTTAACTATTAACCTTATACAATAAAAAGTTGCAATGTCACTGTGAAAATTTAAAACGATACTAATTGAGATGGGCCAAATTACCGTATTTGGTAACATGTAACATTGATCGTAATTGTCTTATTATGGCATTCGATATCGATTATTATTATTATAAATACAGACGTTGTTCTGTAAAATTAGAAAAAATTTTATGTTCGATTAGTGAATTTGTGAGAAGCGGTTTGAAGTGTGAAAAAATAGTTAAAAATAGAAAAAAACGTATTTTAGATTTCAAAGAGTACCGGGTGGAATATTGTGACACTAGGTCGAAAAGTTAAGTGTTGAAAATTTGAACCAAATCGGACAAGGATTTCGGGACGCGCATCAAGGTCAAAGGTCAGATATATGCAAAATTTTACTATTTATATGAAATAAATTTGTGAAACTCCTTAACTTTCTGTATCATGTTACAGAAATATGTAGAATTATATATATTAATAAAAATTACAGTAAAAAAAATCTTTTTAAGATTAAACCTATGTCTCCTTTGGGTCAAATTGATCCACAAACTGTATTATCGCTAAAATTCGTAAAAAATGCAAATTTTTCAGTTTTTGTAAAAATGTTGCTACTAAATAATGATTTTTTGCAATAAAATGCAAAAGAATCGAAATGTGTACGTAATTGTCGTTCTAATAATATATAAAAGATAAAAATTGGTGAAAAAATGTTAAAGTTATTAAAAATTCCCCAGACCATTAACGTGTCTCAGGCCACTTGAACAAGAAATGTAGGAACAAAATTAATATATTTTAAGAAATATTAAAATAAAAGCTAATTTTTACTTAAAATATATCCGTATTTACATTTGTAAGAGTTTTACCTAATCGCAGGGATGGTCAAAAAAAAATGATTTTTTTTAACGGCAGTTTCAAATCTCTATTTTAAAATTTTTAAAAATTTTGTTAAAAAAATTTCAGACGAACTATCCAGATATCTCCAATGCGGTCTCATTAGCAATTCCACTGGGAATTATTAAAGGTATTATCTTCAGACACTTTCTTACAAAGGCTGAGAATAGATGACGTAATTTAGACACATGTAGGGTGGCCAAGTTGATGCAACTGATAACCCGGAATAGAAGGGATTTATCAAGGTTGATGGCAATATTAACGGGACACGTTATGTAAGCATGCCAATCGTCTGGGACTTTCTTTTAACGACCATTGTCGTAGATGTAAGGATAGGGAAAAAGAGGAAACGATTTTCCCACCTTCTCTGCGAATGCTCAGGGTCTAAACTAAACGACCTTCTGAGATATCTCACGGTTACAGGTTGGGTATAGCAAACTCGACTTTTTAAATACTTTACGATGTTCACAACATTATATCTGACGAGTGGTGTGGTTTTGTCAAAACATGGTCCCTTCGACTCTACTTGATTGTTTGCAGGCAGTGAACTACCACGTAAACCAACCAACCGGGAGCGTAAAAAAAATCCCTCCAGTTCCATATTTCAGAACTTTCATAAGAGTATCGTACGCATATTTTTGTTGTCAATTCAACAGTGGATCGTTTGTTCGAACTGATTTCCTCATTGCAATCATAGTGTTTTTCGCGTGGCAACTATTGTTTAAATGCGACCTAATGCGACGGTGTTGCTATCGTTGAATTGATTCCAAGTATCTTGGCATTTCGGAGTATAGCAGCGTTCGGGAAAATCTGGTCAATGTTGTTGATGGCGGTCGATTAACTCGTTGTAATACATTCTCGTTCTAATACACTCTTTGACCATTTTTCAGATGTAGGGAAAAAAGGAACAACAGTTGGATGTCTTTCATGAATGGCAAATGAAAAAAAAAAGCGCCAAATTGCATCATTACTGCTAACATAGCGGCCCATTTGAAATTGAGTGACTTCATCGTTGGAATTCTCCACACTAACTTAGCCATGCCACTGCTTTTTGTTACATATTTGCAGATATATTTGATAAGTGGGCCTGGACAATTTTTCTTTCTGTAAAAAACGTTTTTGGGCTATTGCGAACTTTATAAAAAAAATTACCCAAATCGGTAAAGGCGTTCTGCGATTTTAGATATATCGAAAAAAAGTGGGCGTGATAAATTTTTCTTTCAGTAAAAACTTAAATTGGACTATGACAAACATTCTAAATTCCAAAAAAATAATGAAAAATCACTAATGGTTAAAATGACTCATTACCATGTTAAACAAATCTTTTTTTGAAACTTGTAAAAACTGTTCTCAATCCAAGAATTCAGAAAAAAGTAAAATTATAATTTTAAAATGGGAATATTTTGTAAACTATAAGAGTTCTTAACTATAAGATTCCATATATAGTATAGTTTGGATCGGATCAAATTAAATTTTGCATAACCTCGAATTGACCTAATTTGGAGCCTTGTGACCCCACCTACCGATATTCAAGACTTAAACAGGGCTGTATCTCTTTATAACTAAGGAATATTATTTAAAAATCTATTTGTTTAGAAATTATTGATTTATATTTTCTATTGGCCATCTTTTTTGGAGTTACACTAAGGCGTTGGTTAATGTTAACAACCCAACAATAATAGTAGGTGATAAATAAGCCAATCGAGATGGAAAAGCCGGTTGAAATACTTTTAATTTGATATGCATCTTGTTTAAATTCAGTAAATCTTGTATTAAGAGGACTAAGTGTATTTTTACAATAAGTCTCATATACGTAATTTTAGTTCATTAGTATTGTTAAATGCACAAGAAAACTTTCTTCTTTATTTCCTAAAACTTATTTCAAATAATTTTCTTTTAGTTGGATGAAGATGAAGGCACTGGTCTTACAACAATATGTCGTCATTTACACTTGATACCGGAAGCGAATAATGAAGTTGCTTTTAATGTCACATTTTCCCTATCATCTCTAATACATGGTGTCGATATTGATAAATTCTATACATACAAAGGTGAGTTAGTTGATTTTAAATTAAATTTACTTCTTATGTTTATTGTCAAATATTTAGATTTAAAAAGGAAATACTTGTTATAAGTTAGAAATTGATTCATGAAAAAGTGACGAACATTAGATTCAATTGTTTGTCAAGCTTTATCTATACGATTACTTGCCTTGAACAAATAATTTCTAAAAACTTTTCAAAAATCCGTATGTAGTGACACTACTGTGGTTTATAGTTTGCTAAACAAATATTTGTTTTTTTAATTCACACCTTTTTACGTAAAAATTTTGTCAAATGATAAAGAAAATTATGGAAACTTTTTTTGCACCGTAATTTTGAGTTAATTACTATTCAAAAAAAAATTTCGTGATTGATCGATAAGTGTCAATGTACACATAGAAATTATCCAAAGGCCTTTAATGGCTGATAACAATAAAAGACAGTAGTAGTAATTAATAAATATATAAATAATAAAATGATTACGTATGTAGTTTAAAATTATTAAATGATAAAAATAAATTAAAAACAAAAAACAATTACTAATAGATTTGTTTATATTTTAATAGGTTCCTTGACCACACCACCCTGTTCGGAGGCAGTTACCTGGGTTCTATATCCAGATCCTATACCCATATCACCCAAACAGGTAATTCATTTATACAAATCTACAAGTTTAATTAAATATATAAGTCTTTTTGTTAACATTTCTTTTTTGTTATTCCCCAGATCTCCCGTTTCCGTCAACTATCCGACAACCAAGAAGGTGCTCTAGTCGACAACTATCGCCAATTACAACCCTTGGGCAATCGCCGTGTTTTCATGCGCAATGGCAACACTCAACACACTCAAATCGCTAGATTGATATCCGAAGTTGATTACAAGAAATGGGATTGGTTCCATTGATTTCATTGAATTAAACAAACATAAATTGAAATTATTGCAATTATAAGTTTATTTTATGTTTGTAAAATATTTCATTATTTTAACATTAAGTTTTCTGTTCGTCATTCTCTCTTTCTGTCTCTCTCTCTAACAGTTGTACTTAATCTTATTTTAAGTTTTCCTAAGCAAAAGACAAATCAATTTGTTGTAATATTAATAATTTATGCATTTATTTAAATTTCTATCATTATTTACTATTGTTGAATATTTAATTTAGTTTGTTGATATTTCAATTTTGTGAAATGTTTTTAAATAAATTATTTAGTAATGCATAATTTTAATTACAAAATACTAATAATATTTATCAATTATTTACAATTTTGGAAAAACGTTTAATATTTTTGATCCAATACCATAATGTTTTAGGTAGTTGTAAGCCTTCAAATTCTGTGTTAGGAAATGCCCGTACATTAGTTGCACTAACATGTTCTTCAGCTGTCACACAGCGGTTTAGAAACTTTTGATTTTGGAAATAATACCGATAAACTAAGAATCACTTTCTGAATCGATTAAAGATTACCCTCCGTCTGACTAGCTAGCTGTCTGGTTATATATTGTATATGCGTTTTTCTGACCCAATGACGAATCCTATAGAAATTGGTTGAAATTTCACCTAGCCCCCATAAAAATGTCCTCCCGGTATAGGAATTTATCATTCATACACATATTTTACAATAAAAAAGTTTTAAATATACAGAAGTCATCTTACCTAATTTCATGGCGATCGGTCCATAATTGGTCATAGCTCCTATGAAATGCCCACTTCCGAAAATGTCTTTAACATAAATGTCTGAAAAATGTTGGTATACAAATAAAATTCAACACAAATAAATTTTGTATCTACGGAAATCATGCCTCTTAATTTAATTTCCGAAAATCACTCACGAAAAAAAAAAAAATTATTGAAAATTTAAAAGAATTTTTTTGCTATATAGTCTGCTTTTACACACAGCATGTTTACTTGAAGCAAGTCTCTTCGATTCTCTTTTAAACTCGCTCGTCTGTTTACACACAGCAAGTCTGTGTTCAATTTTGTATGTCAAAACCTAATAGACGCCATAGTGAAAATGAGAAAACAAAAGAAAATTGAAGAGACTTGCTAGTACAAGCAAAATGGGGTACACACTCTTTCTTTCTTCTTGCCTCTCTCTCCTATAAACTCAGAATTGCGGCAAGAAAACTTGCCCTGTGTAAAAGCAGACATACTCAATGTAAGGTCGGGGTTGATCACTATACCTTCTTACTTGTTTAGTTATTTGTCTTATAGAAAACAAAATTTATTCGGGCTTGTATATATTTTGTAGATGTTTCTTAAAGATAACTTAACGTAAATGCAAATTTACTCAGACAACAGGGGCTCTGTTCTCTCAGCTCTATCCAAAGCTGGCCAGTTCTGAAGAAAATTTTCATATTTATCTGAAAATTCCTAAAAACACCAATTATTAACAGACTATGATTTTTGTAACCCATGTATGTATGCTATTAATTATTCCCAAAAAGTTTCTAAGCTAGTGGGTGTCAGAAAATTCAACATAAGTATCGAATTTAATATAAATATTGTAAGTTGTATGAATTTTTTTTTTTTTTTTTTTCTTTCTTGGACCAGCACTCAGGGGATGACCCCTACTCATGCAAAGCATTGTGTTGGAACTAGGAAAATAGGTTATGGGAGGGAGGATAGAGAGAGTAGTGTTTGTGGACATTTGATTTGAATTTTCCTACATTGAAAGTGACAGGAAAGACTTCAGGAGGAAGCTTATTCCACATACGGACAGTACGGCTAAAGAACGAATTTTCCCTGTAATGTGTTGTGCGATCCACTGTCCAGTCGACAACAAATTGATGAGCCCTTGCCGAAGAACGTGTGTTGCGTAAAAAACTACGGGTTTCGGGAACAAGTTCCCTAATTTCAGCAGAACACATACCATTGTAGTATCGGTAGAACAGTGAAACACAACCCACATTGCGACGATGTTCCAGTGAGTCAATAGAGCTGGATACCCTACTGTCACCGATAAGCATCTTCGCCCTCTCCTGTACGCGGTCGAGTAACTCCAAAATAGACTTTGAAGCACCGGCCCACACATGAGAGTTGTATTCCATTTTCGGTCGGATATAAGTGGTGTAAATAGTAAGGAGATCAGATGGAGTGAAGTATGTCTTACACCGTTTTAGAAAACCAAGGCACTTGAATGCTTCTTTCGACACTCGAAAAATGTGTTTTGTCCAGCGGACATCGCACTGAATACTCATGCCTAGAACATCAAGAGCTTCTGATTCCTTAATATTTACACCACCCATAAAAACAGATGAAGCAACATGATCTGTTGTGCGTTTGTGTGTTAACATACAACACTGAGTCTTGCGTGCATTGTAATCGACTCTATTCGCACAACCCCATTCAGAGATTGTCACAAGATCTTGGTTAAGCGTATCATTCATGTTTTGCCTCATTGCCCCAATCTCCGACAGGCTTGGTCTATAATTGAATGCATATGAATGGCAAATGTTGCTGTCATCTGCAAAAGAGTAGATAGGGTTGGAAGTTTGACGTAGAAGGTCGTTTATAAAGATAAGAAATAGAGTAGGAGAAAGGACGGAGCCTTGCGGTACCCCTGAATTGATCTTGAACTCGTTTGATGAGATTCCATCTATAACAACTCGTATAGTGCGATCTCTGAGAAAGCTCGAAATAAATCGAGAGAAGTTATTATCGACACCAAAAGCAATAAGTTTTGCTAAAAGCGCACCATGCCATACTCTATCAAACGCTTTAGAAATATCTAGAGCCACCACTTTACTTTCGCCAAAACGGTGTATGGAACGACACCATTTTTCCGATAAGAAGGCTAGCAAGTCTCCCGTAGAGCGTCCTCTACGAAAGCCATACTGCCGGTCGCTGAGTAAATTGTTGGACTCTAAATATTTCACAAGATGGTAGTTAACCATACTTTCCATAACTTTGGAAAGTGCAGAACAGATTGCTATTGGGCGATAATTATCAGGGTTGTTAGCCTCTCCCTTTTTAGGAATTGGCGTTACATTAGCAACCTTCCAACATACAGGAAATTTGCCGGCACGGTATAAAGTGCTGAAAAGGTTAGCTAATGGACGAGCTAGCGTCGAAGAACACTGTTTCAAGACCAGTGCTGGTATACCATCAGGCCCAGGAGACTTATTTATGTTGAGATCCGCTAAAACCCTTTTAACTGCGCGAGCGCGAAAGAATATATTCGGCATAGTAACTGATACTCTTTCGAGCCCGGGTACACGCAGAAAAAAAATATAGTTGTACATTGTTACTGTAACCATTTCAAATTTGTGCATGGTTACTGTAACAATATCAAAATTTTTAACAATATTATAGTCACAGTAACTATATATATGATTGTGGTAACAATAATATGGTTAATTTACGATTCACATGAATATTTCAACCATATATATGGTTACAGTAACCATGTATATGTTTGTGACAACCATTTATATGATGAATAATTTTATCATAATATGTTGTTCTCAGATTATGATACGAGAGCATCATAATATGGTAAGTCCTTCATCATATAAATGGTTGTCACAAACATATACATGGTTACTGTAACCATATATATGGTTGAAATATTCATGTGAATCGTAAATTAACCATATTATTGTTACCACAATCATATATATAGTTACTGTGACTATGATATTGTTAAAAATTTTGATATTGTTACAGTAACCATGCACAAATTTGAAATGGTTACAGTAACAATGTACAACTATATTTTTTTTATGCGTGTAGTGGTTGATTGCTTTCCAATAAGTTCGAATTATTTGCAAATAATTCAGCCAAAAGGTTAGCTTTATCAACCGGGTCAGTGAATGATTGGCCATCCTTTAAAAGAGTAGGAATTGAAGAACTAGCATTATCCTTAATTCTTTTAACGAATGACCAAAAGCTTTTACTGCCCCGAGGAGCAGTAAGAACTTTGGCACGGAGGCGCTGCTCGTGTAGAGATTTTTCACGCCTCAGCACTTTGGCACACGAAGATCTCGCCCTTTTGCGCAGCGAATCAGTTTCGGCATTTTTGATATCACGCCAGATTCTGAATGCTTCCTCTCTAGATCTGATTGCAATTTTGCACTTCTGATTAAACCAGGATTTTTCCATAGTTTTAATCGAAATGTTCTTTGATGGAATGAAGGTTTTCATCCCCATCATAATTATGTTTACGACCATTTTCGCCATGGCATTGACACTGTTGTCTAAGAAACAAAGTTTCCAATTAAAATGCCGAAAGAACTCGTTGAGCTCAGCCCAACGAGCCTTTTCGTAAATAAAAATTGAACGTTTCGTAGCAGGTCGTGAAACGTTACGAAGTTCAGAGAGCGAAAAGGAGGCAGAAATGGTACAATGATCCGAATTACCAAGAGGTGCAAAAACATCTACTTCATACTTATCAGGGTGTGAAGTAAGAAAAAGGTCGAGGGTGTTATTTTGGTGCCCATCAACGCATGAAATATGCGTTGGTTCATTCACTAATTGCGCAAGGTGATTGTGCGCCGCGAATAGTTCAACATATTGGCCTTCTGTAGTTGTATGACTTGAGTGGTGAAGCCAAGAAGAGTTGTGAACATTAAAATCACCAGCAACAACAATTTCACTGTTCGGATAACTCTCAAGAATCTTCGATATTGAATTGTAAAGCAAAAGAAGTCGAACAACTCTTTCGAAGAGTATCGAACACTTCTATCAGAAAAGCAGCTCCTAAAGTTAAATGCACTGATTCTTTAGTGCGCAGAGCCAAAGCTAATGCTGGGTTGAAGTCATATAAAGATAGTTCCAGATCGTAATTTGGTAAAGAACTTAGAAGCAAATGAACGATCGAAAAAATTGATTTTATAAAAAAATACACCTGTTGTGTGATGGATGATGAAACTTATGTACTGACAGACTTTTCACAACTTCTGGGTCATGATTTGTATGTGGCTGATGGACGAACAAAATTCCCCAAGAAGTTTATTGTGTGGTAGTTGTGGCAAAATAAGCCAATCATTTGTGACATCAGGCATGATAAACCCGAAATATATATCACGGAGTGTCTACAAATATTTCTACAATATTTCTGATCCGATTTGGCATGATTTTACTATGAAAAAAAGTCCCTTGAGTGGTATTCAAACAACAATGTCAATTCTGTACCAAGGGAGATAAATCCAACCACCCAACTCTCCAGAACTTCGTGTAAAGGTATTGGGCTCTTGTAATTAAAGAAAACAGGAAAGGTATCCCAGGACATGTCCGATTTTAAGCGTTAGTGGACCACCTCGCCCAAAAAGGTAACGAAAGCAAATATCTTTAATGGGAGGGTTTCCAGAAAAAGTGGATAAATTTATAAATACCGAGTAATATGCCAATATTTTAATGTTTAATTGTTCAGTATTTGAACAAGTAAGAAAGCTATATTAGGCTGTGCCGAATCTTATATACCCTCCACCAAATTATACTTTAAAATAAAATATAATTTTTTTTAAACAATTTTTTATAAATTTTTTTCAAAATTTTTTTCAAAATTTTTTTCAAAATTTTTTTCAAAATTTTTTTTATAAATTTTTTTCTAAATTTTTTTAAAAAAATTTTTCTTTAATTAAATTTTTTTTTAGTTTATTAGTGAACAAATTTATGACAAAAAAAATATTTTCGTGAAAAAGAATTCGGGTTCAAAAATAATATTCTCGATTTTGACCCATTGTAGGCCCAAACTTACTATAACCTTATATACATCGTTGCAATGGACTTTGAAATATCTATCATTAGATATCCATATTATCTATATTTATGACTTAGTAATCGAGAGATAGGCCAAAAATAGAGGTTCTCGATTTTAAATAGCTACCGAGCCGGAAGAATTCCCGATATATTAATGTATGAATCAAGTATGTAAATTATTTGAGGGCTACGGAATGTTGATTTCACCATACAGACGGACATGGCTATATCGACCTCGCTATCTATAACGATCCAGAATATATGTAAGTATATGTAGGGTCGCAAATGAAAAATGTTGAAATTACAAACGGAAGGACAATCGTATATATACCCTTGCCACTCATGGTGAAGGGTATAATAAATTTACGTAAATTTTTTTTATTGAACGGTTTAAGTTTTATTTAACTTAATACAAGTATACTGGATTGATTGCTCAAGAATAAATATTCTTTATAAATGGAAATTAACGTATCAAGTTTGATCAGTCTATAGTCTATAAGGTCCAGTTCTTTGAATTCGACTTTTGCAATATTATTAACTATCAAGTAAATTAAGATAGATTTTTTATTTTTTATTTTTGTTTAAAAAAATTATTAAATATGTATACAATAACCTAAACATAATTAATTACTTAATCCGTATTAGTATAAAAAAAATCTCTCCTCCAGTTCTCACTGTTTTTTGCCATACAATTTGTCTGGACTTGGTATATCTTCAATCATAAAATTGGCAGGTATTAATAAAAATACCGGCTGCAAAATATCGAACAGAACCCGTTCGACTGTCTCATTTATTAAAGGACGCAAAGCTTCAAAGAATTCTTTCCAATTCTTATTGAACGATTCATTGGTGCTGCGCTCCACTTCTTTATTGTTACCACCAAAGAGGTCATCGAATTGTGTGTGCAATTTAGAGATTTCCAAATCGACTTTAATGCTGGTGATGTTGTAGAAAGTGAAACCTCCCTTTTCAATCAGATTGGTTTTCGTGCGCATTATAATGTCCATGTTGTCTAGGTGAGGGCAAGTTCATTTATATTAGATGTCGACAAATTTATGTATAAATTGTATACCTACCAATTTCAATGACAAAATGTCCTTCACCATTTAGCGGCAAAAGCAATATACGACCATCCATTTTGTAGTGGCCCTCTAGTTTGAATTTTGGCATAAAAATTTTGGTCAACCAACTAAAATCTTTTTTGCTGACTCTAAAAAACAAAAATAAAACAAGTTTATTTAAAAATGTTTAAAGAAAATAATAGAAAGACTTATCCCCTTATTTTTTAAAATTGGTAAAGTGAGTTACAAAATAAGTGGATAAGGAGTTAACCCGATTTCATTATAAGTTTTATGTTAAGGAAAGTTGTTATACTAGTTATTGTAATTCTCATAAAGTTCAGAATTGAACGACTAATTTCATTTAGAATAACTTACTTGCTCTCTTTTATAATTACATCTTTTATTCCAGTTGCCAATAAATCGGTTAAATCCGCTCTTAATGAAGCCGCTTCCGTGTTTTCCTGTTTAAAATTAATTGTTCGCAATTTTATTGGATCAATTGAACCAATAACGGCATTCACTTCCGGAATACCTAAACATTTTAATTTTTGTATGTAAATATCAAATTGAATACAATTAATATTATGTTTTTATTACCTTTTCCAAGCTCTGTAAGTAATCGCTGAGTGTTTTCGGTTGAACAGGCTGTAAATCCTGGCTGATAGATTTTGCAGGGCTTTAAGTAGGCAGCTGAAATGTGTATATAAAGTTTAGTTTAAATACTTTGTAAGAAATATGTTTTTTGCTAAATATAAATATCCTATTCAGTTGTATGATATTAGAGATAATTAGTCAATTCACAAGGTCTCTTATCAGTCATATTGTCATAATGTCCTAATATATCACGACTACGCGGCTCGGCTTAACCGAGTCTTAGGCATTCGGGGTCGGTCTCTGTTGGTTGGTTACGACAACTAAACATAGCATAGAAAGTAATATTATTTAAGGACATGTTTTGCTTGAATAGCAATAAAAACCATTGTGAAATATTAGGACATTATGACAATATGACATGATAAGAGAGCGTGTGAATTGACCAAATGAAAAAATGTTTGCTTTAAAACTTCTTTCTATATTAGGATCTATTACTCTTCCAAATTTAAAATACTGTTTGTTTGGGCGTAATTATTAACTACAAAATAGATAGAAAACTCAAACTCAGAAAATTTGTTTAAGGCCCTATTGACGGTTTCTGGTTTTAAATTAATAAGTGTCAAAATCTTTTTTGGATTATGCACATAGCATAGACTTTTTATAATCTTGTTATATAAATATATTAAAAAATATACAATCTACAAATGTATTTTCAATATTTGCTTACAACAATGAGCATGACCAGTATTATGGTAAAAAATACTGAACATGTCCACCTTTCCAAGTTAAGCGTGGTTTAAACTTTGTTTAACAAAGTTGAAAGTTTAGTTAAAACTTTTATTTTAGTTTAAACGTACAGTTTTCAAAACCTATTTTAAATAAATCTTTTAAACTTTATGTAACTTAACCATGGCGGATAATTTTCATATTAAACAATAACTATAATTTATGTTAGTATACAAATTTATCTAAGCAGGTCTAAACCCTGTTTAACTTTTAATATTGTGTTTTATGTTTACTAAAGCTTCATTAAAGTTGTGTAGTAGAAGTTGTTTAATAATACTTAAACACGAGTTAACTGTTTTAAAATGTTGTTAAAAAAGACTAGAGTTTTGTTTAAACTTTTATTTTAGTTTTAAAGTATAACATTTTAGCCCGCCAATGGTGACGCAAATTTGACTTTGATCAATAGTGACGCCGGTATCCCACACTATTAGTTCACTATTTTTTTTAAATTTAAGCTCATTTACTACAATATTAAAAAAAATTTAAAAACAATAAGGGAGAATAATGCTATTAATAATGATATTGGCCTTTATGTCACATACTTGCCAGAAATGAAAGAATAAATGTGTTAAACTTTTGGTCGATTGGTTTAAACTTAATTTAATCACGTATGAAATGAGTTTAACTGCTAATTATTTTAATACTACACAATAAGACTAATTGAAGTTATTATAAGAATGTAGCTAACATCTTTTCGATTCGAAACTGCTATAGATTTTTAGTGTTTCATCGAGTAACAATGGTTCGATAATGTAGTTTTATAATTTAACCACAAAAGCTATCCGCCCGTCTCTCTGATCGACCGAGAATTAATGTATCTATATTCTAAATCACAGGCCCGATTGCAATACAATGTGTGTATATAATTTGTCAAATCGCAAGGTCTCTTATCATGTCATAATGTCCTAATATTTCACGAATCGGCGGCTCGGATTAACCGACTCTTAGGCTTTCGGCGTAGATTTCTGCTGGTTGGTTACGATAACACTATAAACATAGCATACAGAGTAGTATTATTTTAGGACATTTTTAAACCATTGTGGAATATTAGGACAATATGACATGATAAGAGACCTTGTGAATTGACCAAATATAAACAAAAGCAAAGGTAGACATATTTTATGTTTATTGATTGGAAATTGTGTAATTTTTTTTTTTAAATTAATATATAATTTATAGTTTCCAATTCGGTTTTAACGCGGTTTTTCAAGGCCTAAAACCGAAACCGACAATTATTCTTCGGTTTTAACTTTTAATCTATTTTCACTAGAAAAATTCAAAATTTAGAAATGAGAAACAAACTTTTTCATCCAATTATTCATCCAATATCTCTTAAAACAGATCGGAAAAATACCGTAAGATTTGTTTAAATTTTTTAAACTGTATTACAATAATTGCTTCAGATGATGTAGCTACCTTTTGAAGGCTAAATAATTCAAAACTTTTGTAACAAAGTTTTAGTTATTTTCAAAAATCCGATAAAAAAAAGTATGGAGTACTGGCTGAGCCGGTGCGCTTCGCCACCCCAATTAAAGGAAAGGAATAGTACTATTAAGTATCCCTTTATGAATAAATACTAATTCAGGAAAACATGTCTCTAGTTTCACGTTTATTGATTCATTGTAATGTGGATTCTAGCTCATTCTAAACGTATTAAGTATTAGAATTAAAACAAAACCATAAAGACCCACATTTTGTATTCCTACTCAGCTTCATGAATGTCTAATTGAATATTATAGAAAATATAAAAAAGCTACCACTATAATCACCTTTTGTGATTCAGAATCATTTGTGCCTAATTTTCAATTTTAAGGTTTATTATTATAAAATATTCAAAAAGAACCTTTACAATAAAGAAATAGTAACATTAATTCCTTTTGAATTCGCGTTTCTAGGTTCATCATTATAAAATGTTCAAAAAGTACTATTAGTTGGAAAAAGTACCTGCAAGTCGCTTTTTTATATTCTAACCCAGTCAGGATCATGTGGGTTTAATTTCCAGCTTATAGGTTCATTATTATAGAAATTTCGATAATAGTTTCTGTTACCTCAATATCATTATGCCCTCTATCCTTGATTCTTTCTTTACTCGGAAGCATATCAGCCAACTATTATGTACTATATACAATAAGTAAAATAATTTAATATAATAAAAAAAAACCATTAGAAGTTTGAGTAATTTCCTGATTCTAGGTTCAATATTAAAGAAAATTCAAAAAGTACTATTTGAAGAACAAAAAAATACTCATTAGTTTATTTTAGTTCTCCATTTTTTTTATCATCATGTAATTGAGCACCCTATTCTTGATTATTTCTTTACTGAGAAGCATATTAGCCAACTTTAATGTATATAAGCTAACTAATTTAATATATTAAAAAGGTACCATTAAAAGAAAAACTCGTCAAGTTTGAACTTTAAATTTGTATAGCATTTCCTATATTATCAACTGATTTAATAGTTAATAAATTATCACAAAACGGAACCGAACCGAAACCGATCGGTTTTCAATTTTTTAAAACCGAAACCGCAGTTTTGAAATTCTTCGGTTTTTTTGGAAACTCTAATATAATTGTTATATTTTTAATATAATGTATTCCTGCAGACAGAGAAAAAATATAGTTGTGCATGTTTACAGTAGCCATTTCAACATTTTTTAAAGCTTTTTAACAATATTATAGTCACAGTAACTATTTACATGATTGTGGTAACCATAATATGGTTAACTTACGTTTCACATGTCTGTATCAATCATATATATAGTTACAGTAAACAAGTATATGTTTGTGACAACCATCGTTATGATGAATCTTTATATCATAATTAAATGTTGTTCTCAGATTATGATATTAATTAGCCGAGAGCAACATAATATGGTAAAACCTTAATCATAAAAATGGTTGTCACAAACATATACTTGTTTACTGTAACCATATATAAGATTGATACAGCCATGTGAAACGTAAGTTAACCATATTACTGTTACCACAATCATGTAAATAGTTACTGTAACTATAATATTGTTAAAAAAAAACTTTTAAAAATGTTGAAATGGCTACTGTAAACATGCACAACTATATTTTTCTCTGCTCAAATTAAAATCATTATTTAAAGAGATGGTATGGTACGAACTGGTTTCAATTATTTCATAATCGAATCAAGTATTCATGTGCTCCAACAAAAAACTTTTCCAATATTTTGTTTTTGAGCATATTAATACTTGATTCAATTACGAAATTATTAAAACTAGTTGAATATCTGATAAATATTTGAATTGAAACCGTTTAGAAAATAGTTTTTTTTTTCTGTGTAGTTTTCTTTAACTATTTTTTCTTTAGATTTAAGATATTTAAAACTTCCTCCTTCTAGTTACTGTAAAAGATCTTTGTAAAACCATTTTATACCCTACACCATCATAGTGGGGAAATCGGTCTATTAAGGAGTGAGATCGTAAAATTCTTAACACATGTTTTTCTTTTTTGTTATTATTTGATTTATTTTGATCAAGTACCTTTGTAAAACATGTCAGTTATTACGTTTAATGCCAATTATATTCATTTGTTATTAATCTGATTAAAATGAGTGACCAGAAAAAGTGCGTACTAATATTATTAAATATTTTTAACAAAACCCAACTTGGTCCTACAAAAAGTTGGCCAAGCATTCAAAGGTCTGCCGTCAAACTGTTTCCAATGCTATTAAACAGTACCGGGAGAACTTGTCCGTTGATAGAAAACCTGGTAGAAGGAATGGTCCACATGATGTTTCTAAAGCCAAAAAAATAGAAAGAGCTCCAACACATCCGGTAGAAAAGCAGCCCGGTTAGCTCAGTGCTCGGACTATTTGGTACGAAAAGTTAAAGCTAATTCAGGTTTAAAAACACACAAAGCTCAAAAAGTTCCTGACAGGAACGCTGCTAAAATTTTAGAGACCAAAAACAGAGCATGGAAATTGAAGTTAAGAATCTCACTCCTTAGCCCCCATATACATAAATGTTCTCTCGAAATAGGAATGTATCGGTCATAAATGTATAATTTATATAAGTATCTACACAAATGTCGCTCCACATGAGTTTTATATATACAGTAGTCATGTCACCTTATTTTATGATGATCGGTCCATAATTACTCACAGCTCCCATATAAGGTCAGCTTCCGAAAATAACTTTAACGAGCATATATCTCTTAAAAATTTTGATATTCACATATTATTCTACAGAAATACATTTCATATTGATATAAATCACACGACCTAATTTCATGGCGATCGGTCCATAATTAGTTATAGAAAATCATTCACGAAAATAAATTATTGAATTTTTTTAAAAGAAATATGTTTGTGCTCATTTACTCTGTGTAGGGTATTATATGGTCGGGTTTGAGCAACTATACTTTCTTACTTGTTTTTATATACATATATATTTTCTATCCGAGAAATATTACGTCTTTTTTGTACTCACTCAATTAAAAAATTTAATTGTATAAAGAAAGGTTTCTTTTCGTGCATTCTGCTGATGAATTAACTGTTTAAACTAATCCATCAGCAGAAATCCTCAACACTGTGTCATAATTGCATACTGATTTTCATGTCCTTAATGTTTTATATGTATGTATAAATACAATCCGTTTTAATATCTTGTAATTACATATTTCCATAGATGTAAAACAAACTTACGTTGTTCCTTAAAGTATTCAAAACTTGTTGAATCATTTATAAGACTCAAAAAACACACCAGCCCAAAAAGGCTTAAATGCCAAATGTTCAAACGCGAAAGGTTAAATGACTGCATTATTTATTTTATAGTTTTTTTTTTTTTTGTAATTTTTTACACAATTCTAATGTGCGTTTTATTGGCTCACAAAATTTTATATTTTTTAAATTTAACCGGCGCGCAAGCTCATTTAAATTTCCACTATTGCGTTCGATTAACAATTGTCAAATCTTTTTTGTTTTTAATATTAATTTTGTTATTGTTCCAATCGTGTTTAGTTTTGTAAACTGTTAAAGTTCAACTGTTCGATGCTTTTGTGGCGAATAGCTTTTTTATAAAATTGAGTCAAGTCTACAACGACAAGTTGTTGAATTTTGAAATATGATCAGATTTTTTTTTGCTTAAACTCCCCTTACATACTTGTACTAACTTTGTATATTTAATACGAGTTGTTATTTACGTGGAGTGCAGTCGTTGTTGTTATTATTATTATTTTTTTTTTTATTGTTGTAGTTGCAGTTTAGCTGCATTAACTTATTAGTTAGTTACTAGAACTATTTGTTTTATTTCAGTACTAAATACAAATATGTTTTTTTATTTATATTTTAAATTTTCCAGAATATAATCGGTTACGCGATTAATCGTTTGCTTTAATACTTTAACCGGCCATAAAATTTTTATGTTGTTATTTTGTTCGAAGCTCAACAATCTAATTTAACTGTAAATTTTTCATTTAATTTCGATTATGTTCTCATGTAGCGTTCTTGTATCTATATTATCGTTTGCTATCAGTACTCTGCGATCGTTCTAATCAAGTGGCTGGAAAATATAATTCATATCTAAATTTAGTGGCTTTAAATAAAAAAGTTATTGCATTAAATAAGCTAAACATTTTATTTTAGTTTTCAAAGTGTGTCGCGTTCTCTATGGTAAGTGCATGTTTTTTAAAAACATATGAGGTAGTTGGGAAATTTGAAATTGATTCACTAAAGTATAAGGAATATAGCTATACAGCTGAGAATCTATAAAAATCTATAACTGGTACAATATGAAGTGATAATTAAGTAAAATTTAAGCAAAAATGGAACTTTGGCATTGTTGGCAACTTTATGATTACACCTTCAGCAATTTGCTCTGGGAGAAGTTCAGTACACCAGAATTTTCTTACAGTAGGCAGGAGTAGCCGAGCACTGGTTGTTGCGTGAGTTGTTATCATCTCTGGAGAAATATTGTCTATGTCAGGCGATTTGTTTTTTTGTTTTAAGCGATTTGATTGATTCGCATATCTCAGAAATATCTGGGCAATTGATAGGTATGTTTGTGTTTATTGGATGAGACTCACAGCAGCATATCGGTTGCTGTGTGGTAGCTGATGAAGATAACATTATACCATAGAAATCTTCCCAAACTTGTAGTTGTTGTTGTTGTTTAGATGTTATAAGTTCTCCAGCATCTGTCCTTAATGGTTTTCCTGAGGGTCTTGTAGTTCTAGTTAATTTCTTTGCCGCACGATAGAGATCTCAAGCCCGGTACGTTTTGACAGCAGCTTGAGCCTCTTTAGCAATACTGTTGATCCAATTTCGTTAATCACGCCGAGCACTTAGTTTTACTTGATTGTGCAACTGCTGTTGCAATGTTTTGGTCGATCGCGTTCTGCTAAAGTTGATTGCAGCCTTTGCTTCCTTTCTCTCCAATACCAGTCTACAAGTTTCATCGCTAATCCACTCTTTATGAGAATTTTTCCTATATCCTAGGTCCTGTATCCTTGTCTGCGGCTTGAGTGAAGATTTTCCTTGTTTCTTCCCAGCTTAGGTCTGAATTATTGACACTGAGTTGCAGAGATGATTTCAATGAACCCGTTAAGGAGTTTGGAACTGTTGGCTCTTTGAGTCTTTCAACGTCATACCTTCTTTGAGAAACTTGGTTATTGTCTTCAATAGTAGCAATTTTCAAACGGATTGTTGCGAGTACCAGATGATGATCACTTGTGATATCGGCTCCTCTATTGTTTCGCCCAACCAAAAGCGAACCTCGCCACTTTCTACTTATGGCGATGTGATCGATTTGGTTCTCAGTTTTGCCGTCAGGTGATACCCAGGTCACTTTATGCACTCTTGGAGGGGGAAACGGCGTGCCACCAATAACGAGATTGTTTGTTGTTGTTCACCATTCTCTGTCAGCCGCCCTAATCCATGTTTTTCCATTGTGCTATCTATGATAGTATTGTCTGCACCAACTTTCGTATTAAAGTCACCCATCATTATCACAATATCACCTCGATGTACTGGTTTCGGTAATCAGGTTTACTTTAAGACTAATGACTGATTAGTCCAGAGCGTCCGATCCTGGTATTGGGGCTGCAAATATCGCATCCAGGCATGCAGTTGCACAGGGATTTAGACAATGCGACTAATAGGGTTATACTGCCCATGGTCAGTTGTGTTATTGGCTTTTTTGGTTGGCGCCAAATGATCTCCACGACGATACAAGGAACACAGACAAACTCGGTATTTAGCGGGAGCTCGAAAGACCCTTCGAGACTCTTCCCTTGTAATCGCTGACTGTTCGCGACTGCCAAAAGGCAGCTACTCTATTGAAAATTGGTATAAATTTCACTAAGAATATTGCTAATAATTGTTATTATAAAATTTGTTTGTAGGAGCATTGAGTATTGCATTCATGTGTCCATTTGTTTTTTTTTTTTTGTTTGTAAAATCACATAAAATCTGTTAAGCTACGTATACACGGTTGTCATATTTTTACAAAGTACGTATACACGGTATGCACGGTATGCACGGTTGTCAGAAACATGCTCAGAAAATGGTTAACACATTGAAAATTTTCTGACAACTTTGTAAGAATATGACAACCGTGTATACATAGCTTTAGTCTGGTAAAAATAGAAATCCTTTTAAGTTATTATTTTTATAAAAACATTTATTTTTTCAAGAATTAAAAATTTAACGATTAATCGTCTTCCACTCAAACACTAGTTTGAGCATACAAAATACAAGAACTCACGGAGAGAGCACAAACATATATATAGGGTGTCTCTAAATTTTACGCAAGAACTTAATGACATAGAAAATACAGTTTATTTTCATTAGATTGTTATTTTTTTATATTGAATCATAATAGGATGGGGTTATGTATGGTATAGCAAATCTTGAGAGAATTTTGGTATACCCTTTATAAATTATAATTTACAAATTAATCTATTTCAATAAGTAAATTGTATTCAGTTTGAATTATTCTCGAAACCTCATCACCTACAGTAGATATAAATATAATAATTTATAACCTGTCACACAGTGGGGTAGATCGAAAAAAATGGTAATAAATAGAATCTTCTAAACTACTGGTGGGATTGAAAAATTATATATGAAGGAAGGTATAATTCTCACCCTGTTAAAATAAAACGTAGGATGTCAAAGTGGACCACCTAGGGTTTTGAAATTTTGGACAGCTTGTAACTTGTTCAAATATGGGCAGATTTCAATGACTGGAACTTTGTTATATAGCATATGGAAAAGTAAAGAAATTCCTGTTTATTTTATTAAATTACCTCATATAGTTTAAAAGATATTTAAGTATATTTACATATTTTATAAGAACTGACTTCAGAAATGACAAATAAGAAATTTATAAATCTACATGTATGTATATATATATATATTTTTTTTTTTAATTGTAAGTTTATCATCCAAAAGGAGAATGTCACATCTGTTTTTTTTTTTTCAAATTATAATAAACATATTTATTGGCATTAATCTTTAAATGTTATATAATCTATTTCAATTAGTAAATGAAGTGGTAATAAAATACATATCTCGTGTCAAATTTGTCAAAAGTGTAGTCACTTGTAGCATGTATACCAATATCATGTAAATTAGAGTTTCCAGTTTGGTTTTAACCGAAACCGCGGTTTTTCAAGGCCTACAACCGAAACCGACAATTATTCTTCGGTTTTTACTTTTAATCTATTTTCCGTAGAAAAATTCAAAATTTAGAAATGAGAAACAAACTTTTTCATCCATTATCTCTAAAAACAAATCGGTAAAAATATCTTAAGATTTGTTTAAATTTTTTAAATTGTATAACAATAATTGCTTTAGATGATGTACCTTTCGCAGGCTAAATAATGCAAAATTTTTGTAACAAAGTCTTAGTTATTTTCAAAAATCCAATAAAAGTATGGAGCACTAGCTGACCCGGTGCTCTTCGCCACTCCAATTCGAAGAAAGAAATAGTACTATTAAGTCTCCCTTTGTTAATTAATACTAATTCAGGATAACATGTTTCTCTAATTTCATGTTTATTGGTTCATTGTAATGTGGTTTCTAGCCCATTCGAAACGTATTATTAGAATAAAAACAGTACCATAAAGACCCACATTTTGTATTCCTACTCAGCATCATGAATGTCTAATTTCATATTTCTGTGTCCATTATTATAGAAAATACAAAAGAAAGGCACTACTAAAATCACCTTTTGTGAATTCTAACTCATTCAGAATCATTTGTGCCTAATTTTTAATTTTAGGTTTATTATTATAAAATATTCAAAAAGTACCTTTATAATAAAGAAATAGTAGCATTAATCCCTTTTGAATTCGCGTTTCTAGGTCCGTCGTTATAAAGTATTCAAAAAATACTATTAGTTTGAAAAAGTACCTGCAAGTCCCTTTTTTATATTCTAACTCAGCCAGGATCATGTGTGTTTAATTCCCTGCTTATAGGTTCATTATTATAGAAATTTCAATAATAGTTTCTGTTATCTCAATATCAATACATCCCTCTATCCTTGATTCTTTTTTTATTCAGAAGCTTATCAGACAACTATTATGTATACATATAAGTAAAATAATTTAATACAATAAAAAGTACCACTGTCAAGTTTGAAATTTCAAAGTAATTTCCCGATTCTAGGTTCAATATTATAGAAAATTCAAAAAAGTACTACTTGAAGAACGAAAAACTACTCCTTAGTTTTTATTAAAAAAGTACCAATATTCCTTTATCCTCTTGAACACTCGTCAAGTTGAACTTTAAATTTGTATAGCATTTCCTATATTATCAACTGATTTAATAGTTAATAAATTATCACAAAACCGAACCGAAACCGATCGGTTTTCAATTTTTTAAAACCGAAACCGCGGTTTTGAAATTCTTCGGTTTTTTGGAAACTCTAATGTAAATGAGCTTTTATTAAATGATTTCTATCTTTGAATTTAAATAAAACAAAGTGTGTGTGAGCTGTCATCGTTTGAAAGGCCTATTGATGCCATTATGTATCGAATATAATATCATGAAAATGTCCGTCATGAAATGTCCATGTTTAATGTTGGCTGGGTAATGTTGGCTTTGAGACCTGTAACTTAAGAAACGTCTAACAAATCGCACGATCTCGATGTGACATGAACTTTGTGGCACGTAGCGCCGGCCTGTTGAAACCACATGTCTTTGGTGAACATAACATCCAATTCAGGTCAAAAGAAGTTTGTAATCATCGACCCATAATGTATGTATCGATGACGCCGTCAGTCCAAAATCCACACCAAACAGTGACTTTTTCGGGATGCATCCTAAATTTGACAATTTTATTTGTTGACGTACCCATTCATCAAGAAATTTTGATATAATAGTTTTATCATTTGCCCGTGTTGTTGGTGTTTTTGGCAAAACAAAATTAATAAATGACAACCAATTCGACAGATGTAGCTTCAACAATATGACCGCTGTCAACTGTCAAAATTTCGGAAGTCCCTATTGGAAGAACCTTTACGTTCCATATATATCATTTTTGAAATTTAAAAATGTTGTTATATTTTTAATGAATAACAGAAACAATAATTTTGAAAATCTAAAATTTGTTTGGAATTAAAAAAATTCTAATCTAAAATTTACTACTACCGAAATTCCAATAAATATGTTAATTATAATTTGTAAAAAACTTAAAAATTTTTTTTTTAAATTCAATATTTGCTATATCGATTTAAAAATTTCTATTAGTCTTATCAAACATGTAAAAAGTTTAAATTTTGAAATTTTCGGCAAAATTTTTACAAAAGATTTAAAAAAAAAAAATTTTAATTTTTTTACATACTTGATAAGACTAATAGAAATTTTTAAACTTAAATATTTTTTAAACAATTAGAGATAACATATTTCACTATATTTCACAGGATCTTCTTTACTTTTCCACTTGCTTTACAAAGTTTCATTCAGTGAAATCTGTCCATATTTGTACAAGTTAAAGGGGGGTCACACGGCATTTATTCCATATGTATTGGGACATGTATTCGATACATATGGAATTCCATGTGTATGTCAAAATTCACGTTATACATACGATTCATAATTTCCACGTTCACACGTACATATGTAATTGCATGTGACACAACCTCTATTAGTTTATATATTTGTTGTATTTAACTATATATCTATTTACAACATTTTTAAATCACAATAAATATATTTAATGCAATGTAACTTATTTTGTTATGATTTTTCTCCACTATTTTTTGTTTTGTGTTTTTTATTTCAAAATACACACTGTTAAACACACGAAAATAGAACATGCTCTAATTGCCAAAAATGTCATAAGGCATACATACGTATTTTACATACACAAAGTTTCATATGGATCACACGGTATGTACATGTTTACATGTGGAAAAATGTCCCAATATATGTCACAAAACACATACGATACATACCGTGTAAGGGGTTATAAGCTGTGCAAATTTAATTTTCTTAAAGCTATTGTTCTCCTCTACGATTCCTTCATATATCATTTTGCAATCGGACTAGTAGATTAAAAGATACAGATTTATTACCACTTTTTTTTGCAATCGACCCCATTGTGAGTTGGTGGAATATTATGGTTAATTTGAAATTGTCTTTTCATAATGGAATTTTACAACTTCATACTCGTATAATATTCAATTAATAAGATTAAAAAGAATAATTGAACTTTATGACTTTTATGTAAAGCATAACTGTCTGGATAGTTTCCTAGAGCGAAATATTAATTAAGAAGTGATTAGTGAGTAATAATACAATCATTTCTAAATCGATTCTAAATATTAAACAAGTAAGAGAGCTATATTTATATACCCTTCACCAAATTATACCTTAAAATAAAATTTAAAAAATTTGTTTAAAAATTTTTTTTTTTCAAAATAGTTTTTTAAAATTTTTTTCCAATTTTTTAAAAATAATTTTTTTAATTTATTAGTGAAAAAAATGTATGACAAAAGAAAGTTTTTTGTCAAAAAAAATTCGGGTAAAAAAATATTTTCCCGGATTTCGACCCATTGTAGGTCCAACTTTTTTTATATACATCGTTGCAATGGACTTTGAAATATCTATCATTAGATATCCATATTGTCAATATTTATGACTTAGTAATCGAGATATAGATAAAAAAATAGGCCAAAAATAGAGGTTGTCTCGGATTTTTGCTCATATCTTCGTTATTTATGGACGGATTTTGCTGATTTTAAATAGGAAACTTTTCGAAAGCATGTCTGGCAGAATTATTGAGGATTTGGATCCCGAAGATATCTGGGGTCTTCAGAAAATTGATTTCAACAGACAGTCAGACATGGCTAAATCGACTCCGCTATCTATAAGGATTCAGAATATATATACTTTATTGGGTCGGAAAATTATATTGTGGAAATTACAAACGGAATGACAAATTTATATATACCCTTTTCACGAAGGTGAAGGGTATAAAAATAAGAAATATATATAAAAAAGAAAATCCTTTGCATATTTGTATGTATGTATAAACTTAAAGTTTGTGTAGATTTTTGTAATAATCAGGGCTATTTCTGCTTTCACTTTCACCTTTCAACGTATTTTTAAAATTACAACAATATTTATATTAAATAAAGTTTCTAAAATTATATAATTAAGGTTAAAAAAATCACGTGTAAATATTTATAATTAGAAATGCTGAGGAATTTACATAATATTGTGGTAATTATGCCTGCGGTGAATGGTGAAAGTGAGAACAGGAATAGACCTGAATATTAAAAGTTTTGACATGTTTTTCTAAAATTTTCAACTTTAACAGCAATTAATTTTAAACTTATGTTTGAATTTCCTATAATTTGAATACATTTTTTGAAAGTTTGAGTTATTTTGAATAAAATAAGCTCTCTTTGGCTTAAACTGATTGTCAAATTTCATAGTTGTGTTGCTTTTTCTTAGTGGGACATTTAGATTTTCCGTTTTATAGGTAGTATTTGAACAATGTACCTTAAGATCGTTTTTAAGTTTACATTTAATATATTTAATTTCTCCATGTGTATTTTGAAATCTAACGCAAGTAGATGCTTATGAATCATTTTAGTAATCGCTGTAAACAAACAAACAAATGTCAAGAATTTGATGTTTTCAATTTTAAAATAAATAGAAACAGTTAATATTTGCAATTTTCAGTTAAAAAGGTGAGGCGGAAAAAAAGTACAAAATACATTGTTTTTGTATTTGATGTGTTCAAACAAGTTTTAAAATATATAATACAAATAATTAAAATTAATTGCCTCTTACTTAATTAGGACTTTTAAACTGTGTTATTAAATCTTTATTCTCAAGTGTTAATAATAACAATTAACAGATAACTTGTAAAAAATAAACAATAATAATAAAAAAAATTCCTTGATTAAGTTTATTTACATTAAAGTTCTTTTACATTACCTGTTTTAACTACTATCTACTGTTTTGTATAAAGAGTCTTCCCTTAAGCGCTTCCTAGCTTTAAATTTTATTTGTTTGAAAGACCTATCGATGACATTATTACATCAAGCAAATGTTCGCCCTGGCTTCGCTGGGTGCCGTGCATTCGAAATTTCATATTTTGTATGACTCTGGCGCATGGCATGAGTTATATTGGCTTTGAGGGCCGATGTGGTTTGTGGCTCATTCGCATAGACCTGCGACTTAAGCAAATCTCACAAAAATAAGTCTAACGGGGTCAAATCGCACATTCACGGTGGCCGCTATGAACTGATAAGGTTCGAAAGTCACTTTTGGAAGACCCTTTATATATATATATATATACAAATAATGTGTATAATGTCTGCTAATAAACGAAACAAAATAAGTTTGGAAGTACTGTGTTTACTTGTACATTATTTTTAATACTAATGCCTTATAATCAAAACATATTTGGTCAATTCACAAGGTCTCTTATCATGTCATATTGTCATAACGTCCTAATATTTCACAGTGGTTTAAAAATGTTGTTATTGGCTTTCATGCAAAAAATGTCCTAAAATAATACTACTCTGTATGCTATGTTTATTGTGTTATCGTAAACAACTAGCAGAGATCTGCGCCGAACGCCTAAGAGTCGGTTAAGCCGAGCAGCCGATTCGTGAAATATTAGGACATTATGACAATATGACATGATAAGAGACCTTGTGAATTGACCAATTATCTAACTAGTATCGTTTGATGTTTTCTAGGTTGACATGTAAATTACATATGATAAGCATGACTTGTTTCGTAGTTACAATATTCATTCACGTGTCTTTATTTAAATAAAGAATTATATGGAATTTTAAATTGGCTTTATACTAAGGTCCAATTATACTCGTTTCTCAAGTAAAATTTTTTTGTAATAAAGCAAAAGTTTTAAAGAAAAAACGAACATTCTTTAAGATAACACTGATAATAAATAGTACAATTATACGAGGGTTAGTTAATAAGTATGTGATATGTAAATTATAGTATATATAAGTTTCTCATTCCGTGCTTATATTTAAAATAAAAATTCGAAATAAGAATGTTTCTTAACCTTGTGTAGGAAACCAAACAAAATAAATCTTTTTAATACATTTGAAACATTCTTGACTTTTCCTGCCGAGTCAATTTAATACAGAAAACGTAATAATTTATTCAAAAATATTTCTTGATGTAGAGATATTTTAAAAATTACATAGCTTACCCTCTTATGAGGTTTTCCACACATACGGAATTTAAATTTATTTTGCATTCTTTGCTTTTTCAGCCATAAAGGAGTATTATGTAATGCGTACTCATAAACAAAATATTTTGTGTAAAATGTGTTGCAATAAACTAATTTGAATCATGAATTTTCTATTGTAAAATACAGATATACTGTATGTGTGGAAAACAACACATGACGCTAAACAACGTAAATTTTATTTGAGAGAGAGATGAGGGTTAATAGGTTTTGTGTTAGGTCAAATAAATTAAATATTATATAAATATAGTATAATACTCTGAAATTACACAACATTGTAATATCATGCTCTGGAAGTAGGTAGAACTGAAAATTTATTTTTTTTATGGGAAAATTGAAATATGTATGTAAGGAATGAGATCGAAAAAATCTTACCATACATATATGTTAAGAATGAAAACAAAAAATAAAATTTTTATAGTTCTAATCAATAGTGATACATTTATGAATCTTTTCCGGAAACTCTTCCATTAAGGCTTTTATAGTGCTTTCTGTTACTTTGTTCGAACACGTAGTCCATCTCCGTTTAAATCTAACACATTTTTGGACAGCTTTTTTGTGCTCTTCAATTCTCTTTTAACAAGAGCCCAATATCTCTCAACTGACCTTAGCTCCAGGCAGTTTGGAGGACTTGCCTTTCTCCAAACTGGCAGAATGCCAAAAATATGTGGACACATAAAGATAAGACTTCTTTACGTGTCCACATATGGAAGCATCCACTTTTGTAAACATTCCTTGATGTAAATTTCGGTATTTATAGAGCCCTTTGTAACAAATGTTTGGCTTCGTTTAAACCAGCTGCATACTGCCAAGCCAAGAACTTTTCGGTGAAATTTTCTGCCTTTGGATCCTTAACCAACTGACATGTTTTACAAAGGTAAAAAAAACGTGTGTTAAAGTTTTTTCGATCTCAGTCCTTTCAAAAAAACAGAATAATTTAAAAACCGCGGTTAAGATTTTAAGAAATTGAAATCGGTTTTGTAATAATTTATTAAATATTAAGTGTTATAGAAACAAAATCAGTATTTTCTATAATAATGGACACAGATATATGAGATTAGACATTCATGATGCTAAGTAGGAATATGTGGGTCTTTATGGTACTTTTTATACCTTTCACCTTCGTGAGAAGGGTATATATAAGTTTGTCATTACGTTTGTAATTTCCACAATATAATTTTCCGACCCTATAAAGTATATATATTCTGGATCCTTATAGATACCGGAGTCGATTAAGCCATGTCCGTCTGTCTGTTGAAATCAATTTTCTGAAGAGTCCAGATATCTTCGGGATCCAAATCTTCAACAATTCTGTCAGACATGCTTTCGAGACAACCTCTATTTTTGGCCTATTTTGGATCTATATTTCGATTACTAGTCATAAATATAGACAATATGGATATCTAATGATATATATTTCAAAGTTCATTACATTAAGGCTATAGAAAGTTGGACCTACAATGGGTCAAAATCGGGAAAAATATTTTTTATCCCGAATTTTTTTTTCACAAAAAACATTTTTTTGTCATACATTTTTTTCACTAATAAATTAAGAAAAAAATTTAAATTAAAAATTTTTTTTAAAAAAAATTGGAAAAAACTAAAAAAACAATTTCGAAAAAAAAAATTAAAAATAAAAATTTTTTTAAATTTTATTTTAAAGTATAATTTGGTGAAGGGTATATAAGATTCGGCATAGCCGAATATAGCTCTCTTACTTGTTTATTCTAATATTACGTTTCGAATGCGCTAGAAATCACATTACAATGAACCAATAAACATGAAACTAGAGAAACATGTTATCCTGAATAAGTATTAATACACAAAGGGAGACTTAATAGTACTATTTCTTTCTTCCAATTGGGGTATTTGAAAATAACTAATACATCTTTAACGATCACAATAGAACAAAAGCAATTACTTTTAATAAAAATATACAATAACTATTTAATTAATATAATCAAAATTCAAAAATAATAACAAGAAAATCTGTTTAAAAAGTGCTGAATTTCTAACCCTTTGATAAAATTGATGGTGAAACATGTAGCATATCATCGGGGTTTTAGGTCAACATTATTTGAAAAGAACACGTTATACGCTTACCAAACTAAATTTTTTCCAGAAAAGAACACAAAAATGGCAGAATAAAGGCATCATGTTTGCCAGAAAAGAAGTCTTTGTTACAAAACCTTGCATTCTTTTTTTTAATTTAAATAAATAAACAATTCATTTGTGTCATTCTATTTTTACATCGATTTATTTTTAGAAAAATTGGAGGAATCATTGGATGAAAAAGTTTGTTTTACATTTCTAAATTTTGAATTTTTCTACTGAAAATAGATTAAAAGTAAAAACCGAAGAATAATTGTCGGTTTTGGTTTAGGTTAAAACCAAACACGAAACTCTATACTATGTAATAATCAGGGTTATTCCTGTTCTCACTTTCACCATTCACCGTATTTTTGGAAGCATAATTACAACAATATTATGTAGTTTCCTCAGCATTTCTAATTATAAATATTTACACGTGATTTTATTAAACTTAATTATATAATTTTAGAAACTTAATTTAATATAAATATTGTTGTACTTATGATTCCAAAAATACGGTGAATGGTGAAAGTGAAAACAGGATTAACCCTGAATATGTTTGTAATTTATTCTCAAATATATTCTCTACATAGGCAGACTTTATAATACTAAATACATATTTAATTAAACTGTATTCCGTTGGAAACACATAGGATAAATTAAAAATTTCATCATCAAATGCGTTTAATTTGAAAATACCTGTGAATGTCCCCTATTAAAAATTGGACATATTTCTGATGTGGGAATATTTTTAAGACGATAATAATAATAATGTACATTTCTAAACATTTTGTTAAAAACGCAAAGATACATATTGAAAATCAGCGAAATCGGTTTGATATTAACAAGATGTCAAATTTGTTGATTTTTAGATGATTTTTCTATTAAAATTCCAAATAATCATTATTATTGTTTATGAAAATAATTGCTTAATAATATTTGGTATTAAATTCTCATTAATTATAACCCTAAAACGTTTAATACACGTTAAATGACATTTAAAATCTAATGGATTTTTAATGGGTTTATATTGAAATATTAATATTAAATGCTTTATTAAATTACATTTAATATTATTAAGCATTAGATTAGGAAACAAATTGTTGCTTTGTTATTTTAAATTAACTTAAATTAATTATTTAATATGTATATAAATATATTTTCCATAGTAATACAGTTATCAAAAATGATGTTGATATGATAATTAATATTTCATAAATAAATAAGTGCATTATTATTAATATGCATGTTAAATAACATATTATATATTCGGCTTGAAATTGATTTTAAATTCTTAGAAATAAATTTTTGTAAATGAATATTTTGAATTTTATACACAGAAAAAAGTTTCATTATAAATAGTATGATTTGATTTCATTGGTTTTCAATTCATAACATTTATAAATATTTTCATAAATAGTATGATTTTGTTCATATTTTTTATTTTCAAATAAAATCTAGGAGACTTGAAAAAAATATTTCAATTTCAATTTTCATTTATATTTTTATGTTGTTCAAAAAGGTTTGAAATTTTCCTTGCATTTTTTGAAGCAGATGAAATCCTTTAATGTTAATGCATGTTTAATTATGTTTAATGATATTTTTTACGTTTCAGATTTTGTTTATTAATCTTGAATGATTAGTCAATATATGGATATTATACAAAAATACTTTAGCTAGATCATTATATAATGCAATTTTAAAGCAATTTATCGTAAAATATCAACAAATTTATGTAAAAAAAAGCAAAAATGTCCGTTCATTATATTTATGAACATGTTCTTATTCTGAATGAAAAAAGTTTGGGAAAAAAAATCATGTTCGATTAATAATATTTATTAAAAAATTCATTCCAATTATGAATTTCTTTTTTCTGTGTACATACATAGTTTTCAAATTTTTTAAACCAAATTCTATGACTAAAACTCAAAAAAGTAACATCGAGTTTTTCAAATTCCTTTACAAATTATAATATACAGTGACTCACAGCTTATTTGATGCAGTTACAAAAATTTAATAAAATTTCAAATATTTTGAATGCTATATCCAAAGTATAACAAGTAGTCCGACTTTTTGACAACAGTACCTAACTCTAAACATGTGTTAGTGAAAAACTACCTAAGTCTAAATATGTGTTAGTAACAAAAATTTATATGTGTTGGTGCCTTTTTAATTTTCACCAGACCTACAGAGTTTTATAAAATTGTATAAGTTTCAATTTGTTTGATTTCCAATACCAAAAATTGAAACTCTGTTCTATAATTTAAATTTTACCACAAATAAAAATAAGTGTCAAAAATTTAAAAAAAAAAATTGTTTTCATTTGTTGAAAACTTTTTGGAAATAAAATTGTGTTGCAAAGTGTTCAAAAAATTCATAAAATATTGTGTAGAAGTGTAAAAACTTGGTTCGGCCTTTATTTAGTTAAAATTTCAAGTGTTTAATTCTCTCACATGGGTGTTGAATTCACATGGTACCCGTATATGTGAGAGAGTAATATTGAAAAATAGAGAGTCGTACTACTTGGTATACTTTGGCTATATCCATAGAGAATTATACATAGAGACGAGACACTCTGTTTTGTCAAACAAAAATATAACAAATCATATGTCTAATACAAAAACAAAATACATTGACTCACATGTATTTTGTTGTTGGAAGAGTTAGGTTTTTGACAACGGACTTAGGTTTTTGAAAATTACGTCTCGTCTCTATGTTACCCTATGGCTATATCCATTACGGAGAAAAATCATACGTTATTTATATTGTCAAATTATATGTTTTATTTAAAATCAAAAATTAACACAAAATTGTTTTTTAAAGTTTTTTTCAATTAAAAAAAAAAAAAAAAAAAAAATTTAATTTAAATTTTTTTTTTTAAATTTATTAATGAAAAAAATTTATGACAAAAAAATGTTTTTTGTGAAAAAAAAATTCAGGTTAAAAAATATTTTTCCCGATTCTGACCCATTGTAGGTCCAACTTACTATAGCCTTATATACATCGTTGCAATAGACTTTGAAATATCTATCATTAGATATTCATATTGTTTATATTTATGACTTAGTAATCGAGATATACAATGTGGCGCAAAAGTAAACTTCCGATGTTTTTTGGCTGTAATTAAAAAAAAAAAAAATGAAAAACTTTGATTCTTCTTGTCGATTATTTTTATTTGGTCTTTTAATTTTTTTTACATTAAGTCGAGAATATGATGTCATGTAAATGCTCGCCGCCACAGTTGATTGTCATTTGAGCCCTTTTTATGGGATTTTCCATCACTTTGGCCAAAACTTCCGGCGATAGGTCCTCACATTCTTGACGGATATTGTCTTTAAGAGCTGCAAGAGTCTAAGGCTTGTTGACATAAACCCGCGACTTCAAAAAGCCCCACAAAAAGAAGTCTGGAGCGGTGAACTCAGGCGATCTTGCTGGCCAGTGCAAATCGCCAAAACGGGAGATTAGGCGCCCGGGAAATGCATCCTTCAGCATATCGGTTGTGGCACGTGCAGTGTGTGCCGTTGCACCGTACTGTTGGAACCACATGTTTTCCAATCCCAATTCAGTTGCGGCAAAAAGAACTCGTTGATCATTGCTCTGTAGCGCTCACCATTCACAGTAACCGTTTGGCCCGCGACCACAGAGTATACAGAGGCGTCACGAGACAGAAAATAATCTCGTTTTCTATTCGTCTCTTTCTTTATAAACTGCCTTTTTCATTGTTTTGTTTTGGTTATTTGTTTGTTTTGATTACATTACTTTGTCTACCATATTCGCGTTGTATATAGCGTTTTGCTTTAACACATCACTGATGTGTACAAAATATTTGCTATCCTTTTTTAAGAGAACTGCCCTTTCATCTGATTTTGAGTTTTTGAAACGTCAAATTTGACACCTCTGTATACTTTGTGCCCGCGACGTCTTCGGAGAAAAAAGGTCCGATGACTCCTCCAGCGAAAACAGCACACCATACAGTGACTTTGAGCGAGTGTAATGGCTCTTCGTGGGTTACACGCGGATTTTCAGTGCCCCAGAAGCGTAAATTTTGCTTATTTACGTACACGCTAAGATGGAAATGGGCCTCATCACTCATGATTATTTTTGATGAAAAATCATCTTCCTCTTGGTGGTGATTAAGGATGGCTTGAATGTATGTTAGACGCGATTGGCGGTCAGCAGCTAACAGCTGATGTATCGTCTGGACTTTGTATGGAAACATCTTAAAATCTTGTACCAAAATTCGCTGTAAAGACCGTCGACTGATACCCATTTGCGTGGCACGTCGTCTGGTCGATGTCGACGGCGCTTCCATGACATCCTCGGCTACAGCAGCAATATTCTCTGCAGAACGGCTACTCCGGGGTCTGCCACGCATGGCAGCATCTCGTGTTGTGCCAGTCTCTTCGAGGCGAGCGGCTAAACGTCGCAGTGCTTCACCAGTAGGCGTTGGACGGCCAGGAAATCTGCGACGAAATTCACGTTGTGCCAAAGTCACCGACCGATTATTGGTCAAATAAATAGTCAGCAATATTTCGCGTTCTGGAGCAGTGTAGCGTAACATTGTTTATTAACGTGTATTTCGCATGTGTTTACTACACAAATGTCAAAACAGAACTGACATTAGGGGCCAATCGCAAAATTTATAGCATTTTCTGATAGGAGGATTACTTTTGCGCTACCTTGTAGATAAAAAATAGGCCAAAAATAGAGGTTGTCGCGGATTTTTGCTCATATCTCCGTTATTTATGGACGGATTTTGCTGATTTTAAATAGGAAACTTCTCGAAAACATGTCTGACAGAACTATTGAAGATTTGGATCCCGAAGATATCTGGACTCTTCAGATAATTGATTTGAACAGACAGACGGACATGGCTTAATCGACTTCGCGTCGAAAAATTATATTGTGGAAATTACAAACGGAATGACAAACTTATATATACCCTTCTCAGGAAGGTGAAGGAAGATATACCAAATTATTTAATTTAGTTAAGTTTTGAGCTCACAGCTTAGAAGCGGCACTAAATTAAAAGTATTCAAAAACCATTAATATTTCGAACTTATTATGTGATTAGTACTTAGTGGGATATTCGTTTTGATAGAGAACAGTTTTTAATAGGGAATTCATAGATTCTACCAGTTGTGCTGTATAATCAGATCTAATTTTACTGTTATTATTTCCGCAGTGCCTGCTTTAAATCAGAAGTATTACAAATATTGTGGTTTATTATTTTATTTTCTAGGGGTCACCACAAATTCAAAATGACGTTGAGATCTGAACTCTGTGCAGGTGTTTGCATTGCTTGTGGGCAGTTCCAGTCAAGCCAAGTCTTTACAATGCCAGATGTATGCTTGGGTTCGTTGTCTTGGTATAACCTTAACGAATCCCTAATGACAAGTTTCTCCGCACTTTGTACTAAATTATCTTTTACGAGATCCAGATACATCTTATTATACATGTTTCCTTCAATAAATGTCAGATTTCCAAAGCCTGAATAGGACATACAACCCCATTCCATTACACTGCATCTGCCGTGTTTAAGTTTAGAGCGCAAATTACATGGCTAAGCTCGGTGTTTGGATTTCTTCAAGCACAAAACTTCCTATCAGACCTGATAATGTTATATTTGCTTTCATCTGCAAAAATAACGGACTTCCAAAATGAAATGTCTTTGTTCAAATGTTATCGACAACAGCATTTATCAACGGCTAATTTCGGGCAGTCCTTCCATGAAAATTTGCCTCGCGCAGAACCCTTCAAACCTAAATATTTTTCAACTTCATTCTTCAATTTTGGAGCACTTAAATTTGGATTTTCTTTTACTTTACAAACAATCCATCTATTATCTGCATTATTAAATATTTATTTGGCGCAAATCTGCTCATATCGTCTATTCTATTTTCGTGGTGAAACCTTTCTTAATGTGCTGTCCCTCTTCACAATTCGTTCGTACATCATATTCCAATCGAATATGGGCCTCAATCGCAAACTTTTATTTGCGATTGAGGTCCTCTGTGTGTTGATGGTTTTTAACTTGTTACAAATAATTACGTATCTACCTAATACTGATATTGAAATAAAAACCCTAACCTACTTATCATATTGCACTTCATGTTCATTTCAAATTCTAAGTTAAATAGTTTTTTTAACCTTCAAATTTACTCTTAAACAGAGTCATATTGAGCATCTTGTTTATTGATAATGAACTAAATTAATCACTGCGATTATTGGTTGGAAACTGGTTTCTATTTGAGTTCTAAGTACTTTTTTTTCTTCAATATCTTCATTGTAATAGTAATTTTATATAAATATAAATTATTTATTTAAACAAGTTCTTAAACATGTTTCTTATACAATAATTTTCATATATAGTAGTATTTTTATTCAAAGATTTCATGGTTGATTTTCTTAGTTTTATATAGACAATTAAAATGTTTTTTATGTTGTTTCTAACAATGGCCCTCTAACATTCAGCTTTATGCCAGAATTTTAAAATAAATTTTCAAAAAATAATAACAAAAGATTAACAAAGTCTTGTTCAAACATCGTGATTAGAATTTCAAATAAAATGCTCAATATTGTTGTAGTAATACATCGCAAAATATAAGAAAGTGATAAAGGCGAGGAATAGCCGGGACATAGAGAATTATACATAGAGACGAGACACTCCGTTTTGTCAAACTAAAATAAAACAAATCATATACAACAACAAAATACATTGACTCACATGTATTTTGTTGTTGCCAGAGATAGGTTTTTGACAATAGCGTCTCGTCTCTATGTTACCCTATGAGCCGGGATTTTTAAAGGCTTTTTAGGTTGGCAACACTATTTTCTGTGACAGCTGATTTAACAGTTCCCGGTTGTTTTGAAGTTTGGTTTGGAAATTTATCATGAATAGGCTCAGGCCAGTGCAACGTTCAAATTTATTTTAAAAGTCATGGTTTAATTCTACAAATTCATCGGACATTACATGCATTTTATGGTGCTCAAAATCGTCCATTAGAGCGATTAATTCGAGAAACATAACAAGTGATTGATGGAGTACAGCGTAGTGTTGATGATGATCCAAATGTGTCAACAATTAAACCTGTGTTCGTCCACTTGATGGAACATTTTGCGTAAGGATTTTGGTTTGCTTGCTTACATGATTCTACTCATATAGGAATAAAGCCTCACGATATTCGTTCGCGCCGTACATTTGTTGAATGGACTGAAGGAAACATCGTTATTGAGACACAATTTCATTTGAACATTTTGTTCACTATTGTTTAAATGGCTATGACAATAAACAGAATTGTCGCATTTGGAGCAATAACAATCCTCAAGCCATTGTCAGAAAGTATATAGAGGTGACAATTTTAACGTTTCAAAAACAGTTCATGGGTCAGCTCTCATGGAAAGAGAAAGGATTATTCATTTTTGATAACTAATTTATTGTGTGTTAAACTAACTCTCTTTATGCTACATGCAGCGAAAAAATATAAACAAAGAGCAGTTCTGAAAGAACGAAAGAAATATAAAACTTGCTCATCTGATGTCTCATGACACCTTGCAGAACACCATTATATCCAGAAAAACTCACTATTTGCGCTTTATGGATTGATGGAATAATTGGTTCATATGTCTGCACAAATTACGATGATCAGAACGATTAGAGACATGCTTACTAACTTGTTCCTGCCTTAATTGGAAGGCATTATTATACAAGGTGGCGCAAAAGTAATCCTCCTATCAGAAAATGCTATAAATTTTGCGATTGGCCCCTAATGTCAGTTCTGTTTTGACATTTGTGTAGTAAACACATGCGAAATACACGTTAATAAACAATGTTACGCTACACTGCTCCAGAACGCGAAATATTGCTGACTATTTATTTGACCAATAATCGGTCGGTGACTTTGGCACAACGTGAATTTCGTCGCAGATTTCCTGGCCGTCCAACGCCTACTGGTGAAACACTGCGACGTTTAGCCGCTCGCCTCGAAGAGACTGGCACAACACGAGATGCTGCCAGGCGTGGCAGACCCCGGATTAGCCGTTCTGCAGAGAATATTGCTGCTGTAGCCGAGGATGTCATGGAAGCGCCGTCGACATCGACCAGACGACGTGCCACGCAAATGGGTATCAGTCGACGGTCTTTACAGCGAATTTTGGTACAAGATTTGAAGATGTTTCCGTACAAAGTCCAGACGGTGCATCAGCTGTTAGCTGCTGACCGCCAATCGTGTCTAACATACGCTCAAGCCATCCTTAATCACCACCAAGTGGAAGATGATAATCATGAGTGATGAGGCCCATTTCCATCTTAGCGGGTACGTAAATAAGCAAAATTTACGCTTCTGGGGCACTGAAAATCCACGTGTAACCCACGAAGAGCCATTACACCCGCTCAAAGTCACTGTATGGTGTGCTGTTTTCGCTGGAGGAGTCATCGGACCTTTTTTCTTCGAAGACGTAGCGGGCCAAACGGTTACTGTGAATGGTGAGCGCTACAGAGTAATGATCAACGAGTTCTTTTTGCCGCAACTTGATGAATTGGGATTGGAAAACATGTGGTTCCAACAGGACGGTGCAACGGCACACACTGCACGTGCCACAACCGATATGCTGAAGGATGCATTTCCCGGGCGCCTAATCTCCCGTTTCGGCGATTTGCACTGGCCAGCAAGATCGCCTGATTTGACCGCTGCAGACTTGTTTTTGTGGGGCTTTTTGAAGTCGCGGGTTTATGTCAACAAGCCTCAGACTCTTGCAGCTCTTAAAGGCAATATCCGTCAAGAATGTGAAGACCTATCGCCGGAAGTTTTGGCCAAAGTGATGGAAAATGCCATAAAAAGGGCTCAAATGACAATCAACTGTGGCGGCGGCCATTTACATGACATCATATTCTCGACTTGATGTAAAAAAAATTAAAAGACAAAATAAAAATAATCAACAAGAAGAATCAAAGTTTTTCATTTTTTTTTTTTTTAATTACAGCCAAAAAACATCGGAAGTTTACTTTTGCGCCACCTTGTAGTAGTCATGTGGTTTCAACAGGATGGTCACACATGTCACACAGCGCGTAATACAATAAATTTACAGAGAGAAACATTTGACAAACGAATTATTTCAAGAAATTGACCTGTTAACTGGTCATCTAGTTCTTGTGATTTGACGCCATTAGAATTGAATAATCGACGCGTTATTCGCCAAAATATAGCCTGATTTAATGCGAAGGATGTTTGAAAATTGGACCTCCAGCTTAATGCCCGAAATCATATTTAAACATTAATGCTATAAAATTATCTAATTAGTAAATTTTTAGTTCATTCACACTCAGAACAATAACTGTTTATAATCTTTCTATTTTTCTCTACAACCAATAAAGTTAATAAAATGTTTCTCCCAAAAATCCTACGTCATAACAGACGCTGATGCGGCAAAAATCCACCCTTGACAGTGCTTAAAGTAAGTGGTTTGTGAAGTAAACGAACGTTTCGATGTGAGCACGACTTGTACTCACTCATATCTACGCTGGGTTCGTTAATCTTTTCAATGGCAAGATTGAAAAAAAGAGGTCGTATGCAATACAAATGAAAATTCTTCAATGAAAATTGGCTTGATTTAAAGTTGCAAAAATGATTATTTATGAATTTCTGTTATTTACTTATTTATAGCTTCTATGGTAATACATACTTACTAAGGCTTACAAAAGAATAATTGTTTTGGCAAAAAAAAAAGAAAAAAATAGCAAAACGTAAAAACAAACTTGAATAAATATTTTAAATTATAGAGAATCAGCATTGGAGTTGAGGGTATTTTTTTGTATTTAGTTTGTAATGAAATGTATAAACAAGCGAATAATAAATCAGTAAGTACAATTACTTTTGTTTTATTGAATAATTTTTATAGATAATTTTATATTTTAACAAAATTTTAATACATATATTAACAGGTAATAAAGTTTTATAATTTAATATTTTAATAAAGTTTTTTATGATAAATTATTCGCTAAGTGTTTAAAGTTAAGCTCATACATTGCAAATAGTTATTCAAAAAACCTACAAATTTCTTTGATGCTACACAATGGAGCAGAATCCAATTATTTTGGAAATAATTCAGCAATTTCTAAGCGGCTGAGCCGATTTAAATAAAATTTGAGTTTAATTAGGTTTAATTAATCTCATGTTTTTTATAAAACTTTTAGCTTATTCAATTCTTCATTGCAAAGAAAGAAATTTGGTTTTCGTTTTTATTAAAACCGTGGCTGAAGGTTTTATGTGTATAAGTTTATAATCAAAACAATTGCAATTTTACTTTAAGTAAGGTTTATTTATTATGAAAATTAGGAAAAAATAAAAACACAGCTAAAGGATTTTATGGAATAAGGTGGTTAGTTTATTAACCACCATGGCGGTTCGCATTCAGAATAATTATGATAATAATTTTCATAGCGTATAAATTTGTTTGAAAGCTAACCTTTTTACTAAATTTAAATTTCTAACAAAAACAAACGAAATAGCTGTGTAGGTGAGACATTCTCCAATTCTATTATATCATTTGGTATACCAATTTCTCCCGGCACTTCCGATCGAACATTTGTTTCCCATTTTCAATTCACCACACCAGTTTGGGTATATAAGGATTAGCCAAAATCGATCGGGGTATGTCACCGAGCATCATCACATCGGTTTGCTGCTCATAATTATTTTCTTCGTAGGATTCAAGGCTTCACCTTCCAACAAAATATCTTCTATATCACGTTTATTGAGTACACACAAACAGAATAATGTAAAATTATGTAGCAAAACACATTATAAAGGGTTTTCCAACAAGAGGTGTTATTTTGAATCACCCGGTATTTCGGTAGCTGTCACTTTTGAAGCTTTTATTCTTTGACATTTGACAATTAGAAACTACGCACCGCAATACAGAAATTGGTGGAAAAATTCGAGCTGTTGGGACAAGTTAGTGATGTGAAGAAGAGAACAACTGAGAATATTTCTGCTGTAGCTCAAAGTGTTGAAGAAAACCCAGGTTTTTCCATTTCTCGTAGTTTTTTGGAATTGGGCATTTCACAAACGTCATTACACCGTATCTTATGGTTGGAGTTGGATGATATTGATCTGGACAACGTTTACTTTCAACAAGACGGCGTTATGTGCCACACAAGCAACGAAACAATTGCTATTTTATGGGAAAAGTTTCCACAATTGGCCACCGAGATCTTGTGATTTAACACCTTGCGAATTCTCCCTTTGGGGCCACGTGAAAGATAAGTTCTACGCCAACAGCACAGGATCGATTCAAGACCTCAAAGATAGAATTCGTGAGGCTATCGAGGACATAGGGCAGCCACTTTGCGATTTGGTTATGGAAAATTTCATGAAAAGGATATGGTCCTGCAAGCGTGGTCGTGGTGGCCATTCAACGCATTGGATTCACATATTGGTTAAGTAGCGTCAAGTACCTTACTAACTACTTAACTAGTAACTTGATCAGCTACATAACTAGTTATTTTAACATGTCGGTTGCTAATTGACCTCAAATAGTCAGCTAAAAAGACATATCATAGGCAGTCCAATTAACGATAGCTTGTAAACAAATCTTTTTTCGACAACTCTCCAATGGATTGCTTCTGGTGGGTAAAATAACTACTTTCTAAAGTTCAGTATAAAATAAACGTTTAAAGTGACTTCACTATAGTTTACTAAGAGACACTAAAGTGGCTCAGTATACTTAAGAAAAAAAATAAATGTATGAGAATTATATCAACACAATTTGTATAAAATCGGTTTGAACGAATTACCCACAAAACGTTTAAAGTGACTATCATAGAATAATATATCCATAAAAGCGTTACTGAGAGGGAAAAAACCTAAGTCAGTTGTCAAAAAGTTAAGTCGTGAGAATGTATTAGTACATAGTTTTGAGGTTGTATTGGTGCCTTTTTATTTTCACCAGACACACAGAGTTCTAGAAAAATGTTTAAATTTTAATTTAATTCAATTTTCTTCTATTTTTAATACCAAAAATTTAAACTCTGTTCTATAAATAAAATTCTACCACAGATAAAATTAAGTGTCAAAAATTAATAAAAAATATTTGTTTTCATTTGAGCAAAATTAATGTGTTTTGGAAATAAAAGTGTCCTTCAATGTATTAAAAAAAATTGCCAAAAATTGGTTAGAAGTGTAATAAAGTGGTTCGGTCTATATTTAGACAGAAAATCATAGTTAAAATTTCAAGTACAGTGAGACCTCAATTATACGTAATGTTCGCGACCGGGAGCATTCCGGATAATCAATTTTACCGGTTAATTGAGTACCAAGTTTTAGTAGTTTTTTATAATGACATTTAAAGCTCCATATTGCACAGTGATCCATCGGTTGGATCAAAGTCGTCCAATTTGGTGGAAACAATTTCAAAATAACGTTTTCAGCATTGAAATCCTGCACGTCTGGATGTTGTCCAATGGCAGAATGATTTTACTATAATCTTTTAGACCGATTTTCTTAAAATTCTATCCCACTCTCTCCCAACCATTCTCATGGACGTTTTTTAAAGCTCTTTCCAGTAACTAATGACTTGCACTTGTGTGTACCAGCAGCATTAACGCAAACTAATGAGGTTAGTCTCTCCTTTAAGACCTTGTGTCATTCTATGAAATTTTCATTATGGCAAGTCAAACTTCGCTCAAGTAAACACTTTCTATTCTCCATTATCTCATTGGTGAGTTATTTCAATGATTTGAATTCATTTAATTTTTCCACAAAAATTGTGGCAGCTAATCAGTTGAATATTTTTCTCCTGCATCATTAAGTTTGTGAATACAATGTCGTGTTTTCTTAAATTTTGAGTGGAATATTTTAGGCTTTCCTTCACTGTTATTCCAGAAATTGGAGTTCCTTTAAATCGTTCCTTGCGGAATTATTCATAAACTGCAAAATCTACTTTAGGTTCTTCAGCAGTTTTTAAAGTTTTTCGGTTTCCAAAGCAAAGAATCACTTTGTTTTTTATAATGTTTAACAATCCTTACGCAAAAAGCTATCGAAAAATTTATGGCAAAATGTTGGCCTTACAAATCGATCCAGGAATTCCCCTTTTTCGTTTTATTCACATTGTGTTAGATTGTTCAAAAATAATCGAAAAAAAATTATATCCCCGGATAATAGAGGTAATTACGGTTAATCAATGCAAACAAATTTAAATCGATCCAAAAACATTTTCTTTTTCTTTCCCGGATAATTGATGTTGCCGATTAATCGAATCACGGATAATCGAGGCCTCACTGTATTTTGATGTGTTTAATTCTCTCACAAGTATGTTGAATTCACATATCACAAGGACGTGTGAAGATAGTAATTATTGTTACTCTCAGCTTACTCTCAGTTGCGTCTCTAGTTGTACCCTATGGTGACTACACTCCAGATTACTTAGAGACACTTAAGTGACAATTGTATTCACGCTAGCTTACCTGGGATGTATAAAATAACCAATTGTCTTCTCTCAGCACTACAAAGAGCACGTACTTGCCAAATGACCAAAATATATAAATTGGAGTCAGCCAAGTGATAAGACATTTGTGACGATTACTGTCTATAAGGGATACATTGACTACTTGCTTAGCTGCTGGGAAAGTATCACTGAATTCGGTGAACAATAAACACTCTGATTTTTTTTTTCTTGATTGCGGGAAAGCCCGCAGATGCGGAAATGCTGCTCACAGCATCCTGATGACAAAGTTTTGCAAAAAACATAAACGATGTCTTCAAAAACTTTTATAGTTTAGCAAACTGCCAATAAATGTCACTAAAAAAGTTTCAAAGACTCTAGAAAAGGTGGTTACAAAAGTAACCACTTTCAACATTTGAAATTTTTACATACGAAATATACATACAGTTGTGAACACGAAAATAGCAGTATCACTAAGACATTTTTATGGAAATGGCCTTCAATGTCTATAAAATTTTGTTTATATCAATAATCTGTCAAGTCTGTTAATTTTTTGTGAGGTAATCTTTTTGAATAAATAATGATAACTTAGAAAATAAAGGCTCTTATATTATTTTTTTTATCAAAATTGAAATAGCAGTGCTGTATTATTGAATTCATTTGTTTTTAAAGAAGTCAAATATTGTTTAAGAGTAAAGTACAATTTTGTTAACCCTTTCACGACCATAATACTAATTTTGAACACAGTACCAATAAAACTGTCAATTTCCAAAGACTTGTTTTAATCTAAACACATTAATAAGAGATACGTTTACGAACTAATTTAAGTTAAAATGGAACCCATTCTTTTTTTCGTTATTTAGTTATTCAATACTTTTGTTTTGGGACACCGGTGTCCCCGTGGTCGTCAAAGGGTTAAATATGTTGAGTTTATTGTATATTTAATGTTAAATAAAGTTATTTTTGAGTCGAGCAATACATTGCACTATTGCTTTACGAAAATTAATTTTAAAGTTAAGAAAATAAGGAAAATCTTTTCCAGATATTCAACTCTATTGAATATAAAGAAAAAAATAGAAAATAGGGACTGCAAATGAAAAACTGAACCTCAGGACGATCGAAATATCGTCAGTATCATCAAATGTAATCCATTTAATCTGTCAAGCAAATAAAAACAGAATTAAATTTAAAAGTTAGCGATATGACTGTAAGGAGAAGATTTCTAAATGAAAACTTCGTCAAAGCAAAAAGCCACTATTAACAAAAACACATAGTGGTTTTCGTTTGGAGTACGCTGAATGCCGACTGACCTTTAGGAGTAAGACAATTGAACCTATGTAGATTACAAATGTCCGGTAGCTTGTTTGCTAAGAATGTTAAATTTGACAAGGTTTTTATTTTTATTTTATTTGAAATGCCTAAAAATACCAAATTCCACATTTCATAAACACTTCATTTATTTATACATGAGACATTAAAAATTTCCCCTTTCCAAAACTGATTTCATATATATAAAATACTGTATATTAACCGCTATATTGAGCAGCACTTGGTAAGCCATCAATGAAATAGTTGCCTGGCACATAAGCGAATGCCTTGGACATACGATCCTTCATGATCACTTGAATGGCTTCCAATATAGTAGGTTTTAAAATTGCATAAAATTCGCGCCAATTCTCATTAAACAGAGCATTTGTGCTGTCCTCTAAAGACGTTTGGCCATTGAAGAGATTATCCAATTGTATGCGAAAACCACCCACATCTCCAATATCTACTTGTAACTGCTCAACATCGGTAAAGGTGAATCCATGTTCATCACGTAGCTTCAGTTGCATTTGGATGAACATGACAAAATGTTCTGTAAATTATAAAGTTAATGATTTAATTTGTTTTTGAGTTTTTTTTTTTGTATATAATTTCCAATAAAACTTACCCACTTCAAAGTGTGATTTACCATTGCCGTTCAATGCTAAACCTAAAATGCGGCCATCTAGTTTATAGTCCGAATCGAAATGTAATTTAGGTACAAATAATTTTAACTTTGTTTTCAATATTTTTGGATTGAAACTGTAAACAAAATAAGTAACAAATTAATTCTAGTACACTTAATTCTTAAAAGAAAAAAACTTTATAAAAAACTAACACAACTTCTTGAATTTCGATTTTGCTGGCACCTGTTATCACCATATTAGTCAGATCAGCATTAATAGCAAATGAATTTTTGGGATCTTGACTAATAAGAATACGTTTCACATATAGAGGATCAATTGAGCCAGAAGCCTTAAAACCAGGTATGCCTATTTAAATAAAAATCAATAATTTAAATCAAATTTAAAATTTATATGAAACTTTACCATCCTTCCACTCGCGAAAAATTACTTGCAAGTTTTTGGCAAAACATTTGTTAAAAGCAGGATCCTGCAAATGACAGGGTATTATAAAATCGGCTAAAGGAGGAAATGCAAAATAAAAAAAAGACAAATTAAATTTATTGTGTTGTTACTATTCCTCTTCTTTTGTTATATTTTATGTCTGATTCTTACGTTTGCTTGCCAAATATTTGGCCGCTTTAGCTGTGGGAACTGCGACAGCTGTTGTTATCACCAGTAGGGCAAAGATTTTAAGTGAAACTTTCATTATGTAAATGTTCTCGTTTTTATAGTTTTTCTATGCTGATGCTTTAGAAAATGTCCTTGTTAGCGAATTTATGTTGAATTGTAGGAGGGAGCCTGTAGCAGTGAGACGACCTTCTATTGTTTGTTAGAGACCGAATACTGAAATCGTTTTATTGTTTTTAACTTTAAATATGTTGCAGTGCTTTCTTAACTGCATCTTATATAGAATAATATAGAATTTGTTTATTATAATTTGAATTAAATTTTAATTTTTGCTTTTAGTTCCCAACGAACTTGTTTTTCTAGTGTCTTCTTGATTTTTAAGGTTTTTAGACATTATTTCATTTAGGAAGATCACAGTATAGCATTGAAGTTTTTTATTGAAGTATTAAGTATTAGTATTAAATCTTTCCTGGTCACTCTTTTTGTATTAAACATTTTGGGAAATTGTATCTTAAAATGGAGTGAACTTCCACCTTAGCTGGAAACACCAACAGTGCACAGTGGGGCAGAATCAAAATTTTTTGGAAATAAATCCAGCATTTCTAAACGGCGGGTCTGATATAGATAAAATTTGACATGAGCGTAGCCAAGGAGTACTCAAGTTTAAGTTATTAAAATGGACCCTACAAATTCTCCAGGGGCGGCGCTATGGTGGCTCAAAGTAGAGTACCTTCGACATGTAAAATTTTTGAAATTTTTTTGTTTCCCTTCCGATTTCAAAGATTTGGACAGCGCTCGGCTAAGTCTTGAAAAAGCATGCTTGCGTGTGCGATTTATCCCTTATAATTTCTGAGTTATAGGCATTTAAAAATTGAACTTTTTAAAAATTTTGCCATACAATGGTCATCTTTTTTAAAAATATAGGGCTTACTTTTGGACCGAATGGGCTCGAATTTAATTTGTTAGTTAGACAATTAAATTACCAATAACATGCAAAAGATTTCAGTGCAATACCAATTATGGATCCAAAAATAAACGATTTTTAATTTAAGAATTAAAAAAATACTAGATTTTTGCAGTTTTTTGGACGAAAAGGTGACTTAACTCTTTTTTTATTAAAAAAAAAACTTTATTTAAAAACATATAACAATTTTATGTGTTTCTGTAAGGTATCTTTACGGAGAACATTTTGGTATAAAAGGCATGTTCTATTTTTCAAATATGTCAGCTCTACGCTCTTCGGAATTTGACCTATTTTTTATCAAAATTTCTAAAATCCCAATGCTGGGATCAGAAAATGAAAAGCAGCTTTGAAAACCTTGATGTATTCCCTATTTATTCTTGAAGTATTTTCCCAGCCCCAAAGAAAATGTGGATCCTATGGGTAAAATTGTAAAAAAATACCATTTTTGGGATCTTAGCTCCAACTTTTAGGAGTTGCGGGATGCCCTTTGACCTTTTAACAAGTTTTTTTTACACTTTGTTATTTAGAATGACAAATTTAAATAGCGTTAAAAATTCCATTGAGTTTTGTTAATAAATAAAGATTTTGTTGCATATAACACATTTACTGAGTTTCTAAAACTAAAAATTGTATCAAAATTTTAATAGGATTACAAATATTAGGAACAATTTCATCCAAATATATTCCGAAGTAATTTTTTTCTGTTTAGACAAGTTAATTTTTGGTCTTACAAAAAAAATTTCATGAAAATATCTCAATTAGATTCAAAAATATGCCACTTTAAAACACCATTCTTCAAAAATATTTCACATTTTCATATTTTAGTATAAAATGTGATTAAGTCAGAACCATTGAATTATTGCTGAATAAAATAGTATTAAGAAAATTGATTAACATTTTTAAGTATGAAAATGTGATATAATTTTGAAGGACGAGATACCAAAGAAATAATCAATATTAGATTAATGCAGCAAAGCTCCTTTCTTTGGCTCTGCATAAGCAACACAGCTGTCTACAACAAGTTTGCATAATTTTCAATGTAGTGGGACTTAATAAGAGTTTGAATTTCAGTATAGATCAGTCAGAGGAATACTACATTCATTCTGGATTGGTATTCCAAACTTCTCAATGAATATGCCATCTTCTATCATCGCTTCAATTTTGGAACCATCAGAGAAAACACACACTAGTTCCTAGATCATGAAGGGACACTCTTTATATTTCGCTAAAACAAAATACCGAAGTTCCCCTCGAACGTTATTTCCATTTGCAAATAGTACTGAGATACTGAGCCAAAAGGTCCAGTTCTTCAGAGTTGTCCCAATGAACCTGTTTTAAAGAGTGTTGCTGATCTTAAATCCTACTCAAGAAGTACATGATTCGTAGAGCTGTCCAGCACCTGCAACCAGATAATCAACACATTTATAACTACAGGTTTAAAAATTGGATTCAATAGCCAATTGAAAATGTCCCTTCTACAGATGGCTTTAAGGTGTGGTATATGAAATAGAGGGAAATTTCCTGAGAATAATACAATTAGATGCTCCAAGAACTGAGACAGTCTGACTGATTTCAATCTCTGAGACAATATGTCGAAATGTAAGGAGTGAGAACGTAATGTTCTTAACACACGTTTTTCATTAAAAATTTTAACCCAAGTATTATTTGATTTTTATACCCTCCACCACCACAAGTGGTGAAAGAGGGTATATATACGTTTGTCATTCCGTGTGTAACATTGAGAAATATTCATCTGAGACCCAACAAAGTACATATTTTATTGATCCTTATGAAATTCTAAGTCGATTGAGCAATGTCCGTCTGTCTGTCCGTCTGTCCGTCTGTCTGTCTGTCTGTCTGTGTAAAACACTCTCACGCCCAAAACACATAAGCAAAATTAATGAAATGTATACCAAAGTGTTTATAATTTTTCTAAGCAGTTTGGTATTGAAAATCAGCTAAATCGAATTGGTGGAACCAGGGTTATGGAATAATATGTAAGACAACCTCCAAAAATTTTGATAATTTTCACATGTTTTTTTCTGATTTTTGGTAAATCCATTGCAGAGAATACCATGAAATTTTGCACACATTATTTATATGATAAAGGGACAAACTCTGTTGAAAATGGAAAGAATCGGTCCATAATTTCTCGTAGCCCCCATACAAATTTCTTCCCGAAATATGGTGCTATGGTATATAAATGCCCATAGATTTGCTGTATCCATACAAAATTCAGCACAACTAACTTTCGTGCAAACAGATATCGCGAGACCAATTTTTTTTTTTGGATCGGCCACTATTTGAGCATAGCCCCCATATAAAGTTTACTTCCGAAAATCATTTAAATACACTTAAACATCTTATATATATCGCTATCAGGTTGAAATTCAACTTGAATAATCCCCATGCACATGAAAATCGCTGTGGGGAATTTCATGAAGATCGGCCCATAATTGGTTATAGCTCCCATATAAGGACCACTTCTAAAAACCACATTAATTTTCATAAATATCTGAAAAATATCGTTATCGAATGAAAATTTTACGCAGATCGGTAGTATTAATTCACAAATGATACTACTAGATTGTGTGAATATCGGTTCATATTTGACCATAGCTCCAATATAAGGTCTATTTCCGACAATTACTTAAATACTAATAAATCTCTTATAAAAGCTTCTATCTAGTTTAAATTTCAAACAAATATTTCCATTATATACGAAAATCGATGTGTTGAATGTTATGAAGAGCAGCCGATAATTGGTCATAGCTCCCATATAAGGACCACTTCCGAAAAACACATCAACCTCTATAAATATTATAAATATATGGATACCGAACTAAAATTGTATACAGATCAATATATTGTATCCAAAAATCATACTACTGGGTTTTGTGAATATCGGTCCATATTTGACCATAGCACCCATATTAGCTCCATAGCAGATAATCACAATAATACCCATAAAACTCTTGTAAATAATCTTATGGAGAAAAATATCAAGCAAAATAGGCCTCAAATACATAGAAATCACGTTAAAATATTTAATTATATCTTCCAAATAAGTCGCACATACGAAAAATACATTAACGCATATATACACTCATATCGGTAAAAAATGTAACAGATATAAGTTTCAAGTATATTTGGGGACTATGGGTTCTTAATTATATATAGAAGGCTCACATCCGGAAAATTCATTAGAACAGAACAAAAATATACTTTTGAAAAATTGTGCAACTGTATTTGTAGACTATAAGCGAAAACGACTGTATTACATTACCATTCTACCATTCTTCATAATCGGAGCTAAGTCCCAATAACAAACACTGAATATGGATATTAGAGTGTTTATACTAATGTAATTTCTATAATTTTTATCTAATTTATGTGGAGGGTATTTAAGATTCGGCATAGCCGAATATAGCACTCTAACTTATTTTTTTATCAAGTTACCTTTGTAAAGCCTGTCAGTTATTATGTTTAATGTCAATTATATTCATTTGTTGTTAATCTGATTAAAATGAGTGACCAGAAAAAAGTGCGTACTAAAATTGTTTAAAAAAAGTTGGCCAAACAATCAAAGGTCTGCTATCAAACTGTTTCCAATGTTATTAAACAGTACCGGGAGAACTTGTCCGTTGATATAAAACCTGGTTCAGGTAGAAGGAATGGTCCACATGATGTTTATAAAGCCAAAAAAGAAAGCATTTTCAAAAGAGTTCCCAACACATCCGGTAAGAAAGCAGCCCAGTTAGGTCAGTACTCGGACTATTTGGTACGAAAAGTTAAAGCCATGGAAGGTTTAAAAGCATACAAGGCTCAAAAAGTTCCTAACGGGAACTCTGCTAAAAATATACAGGCCAAAGACAGAGCACGGAAATTGAAGTCAAATTTTATACAAAAAAATATATGTACCTGTTGCATAATGGATGACGAAATCTACGTATGGAAAATTTTTCGAGGAAATGTTGAAGAAACGTTTAGGACCTAAAACCAGACAGAATTTCCCAAAAAGTTCTTGGTATGGCAAGCAATATGCAGTTGCGACAAAAAAGCTAAATTTACATCAAGGAATGTTTACAAAAAGGATGTTTCCATTCAGACTTTTTAATATGTCCACTTATTTTTGGCATGATTTGGCATCTGTCACTATGGTAAGGAAGTGAGTGGTATAAGACCAATAATGTGTTATTTGTACCAAGAGAGGCAATTCCTCCAAACTGCCTGGAGCTGAGTCCAGTGGAGAGATATTGGGCTCTTGTTAAAACAGAATTGAGGAGCACAAAAAAGGTGTCAAAAAGTGTGGTAGATTTTAAACGGAGATGGACACCTTGTTCGAACAAAGTGACATAAAGCACTATAAAAACCATTATGGAAGGGTTTTCGAAAAAGGTTTAAAATTTCATCATTAGTGATTAGAACTATAAAAATAGTTTTTTTTGGTAAATTGTAACAATAATTTCAATAAAATAAAAAAAGATTCAAAACTGTAAGTTTAGTGTTTTCATTTTTATTAACATATATGTATGTTAAAAATTTTTCGATCTCAGTCCTTATACCTGATATTGCTACAGTCCGAGCAAGCAAGACTTTGTAGCCTAAGGAATACAGAAATCTCTCCGGTCTTGATGGTTAATTAATGATTTACGAAGGATCAAATTATTTGAACTGGCGAATGTCGCGACAAGACTTGTGGAGATTATAAACTAAAAGTCCGAACCAGTATATTGAGCAGAAAATTTTTTAAAATTAGCAAAATTCGGGTACACAATGGTTTGATCGGAAATTTGAATTCAATGCGTCTCTCAACAACTTTTCATATGATAACAAATTTACATGTAGTTCCTTAGGAAGAAATATGAGCAACATTTTTAAAACAGGATACATTTTTATACTGTGATCCACCCAGTTCACTCTCCAACGGGTAAAATAAGAGAAAAAATTTTTGAGAAATGATATATTAAAATGAAGTATATTTCGAGTTTAGTTGGAAACTTCCCTGATGTTTGTTTAGCATACATAATTATATATTTAAGGCTAAATCACGAACTGTGAATATACACCATCAATTAATGAATTATAATTTCTAATGCATTTGCATTATTTTTAATTCACTTCAATTATAAATTTAATATTGTTTAAGTATAAGTACTACTTAAATAACACACTTAAATAATTGAACTCTATTACTTTTTTAAATTAACCTTGATTTAGGTTAATTGCAATAATAATGGCTAAGACTTTCATGCACTAAAAAAGCGAAAATATGCACATAAACCAGACTCTATAAAACTGAATACTTATTCACATTTGTACGAGTAATATACTGTTAAAAAGAAAACAAAACATTTAAATTATGGTACACGTAGAAGAAAGTAAAAAATATATCATTTATAATAAATTACAAATTATGAAAATTTCGAAATAAATTTTAAATTACCAGGAAGATTTTCACAATTTGTTCTAAAATAACTAGCTCTAGAACGGGTGTTATCAAACCACTTCAGATCCTTTAATAGCAGTCTCGGACGTAGTGGTATCGCAATTACTTCTGGAAAACATTCTGTAGAACTCTATTGTGATTCTAAAGAAATTTTATAGAGTTTTTAAAGAACTAGTTCTTTGGGTTCTAGGCTAGTTCTATATATCATATTTTAGTACCGAAACTACCTTTTGGAACCGGTTTAAAAACTTTGATTTTTTGTGGAAAAATTGAATGATTGAAAAACTAATTCTATTATTTAGTATTTTTATACCCTTCACCTTCGTGAGAAGGGTATATATAAGGTTGCCATTCCGTTTGTAATACCCACAATATAATTTTCCGACCCTATAAAGTATATATATTCTGGATCCTTATATATAGCGGAGTCGATTAAGCCATGTCCGTTTATTGTCTGTTGAAATCAATTTTCTGAAGACCGCAGATATCTTCGGCATCCAAATCTTCAATAATTCTGTCAGACACGAGAAGTTTCCTATTTAAAATCAGCAAAATCCATCCATAAATAACGGAGATATGAGCAAAAATCCGAGACAACCTCTAAAAATTTCATCAAAAAAACACAATTTATTGCTTGTTTTGACGTTGTTGTTTTTATACCCTTCACCTTCGAGAGAAGATTGTCATTTCGTTTGTAACTTCTACAATATAATCTGTTCGTCAGCAATTAAATGTAAAATGTTTAAAAGTTTTCTTGATATATTTAGGATGCTATACGCTGAAAGTGGGCAATTTATGCATCCACAACAAAGGTGAAGGGTATATACGATTCGGCATAGCCGAATATAGTACTCTTAATTGTTTTTTTTTTATATATATCTATTTTCTTTATTGAATCTTTCAAGGGGATTTGGATGATCCAATAATTTTGATAGGTAGTTTAAACTGGAGAGTTTGATATCCTCGCGTATTATGGGGACATTGAGATCCCTATGGATATTACTATTGCGAATGTACCATAGGGCACCTGTTGTTTTCCTTAACAGTGCTGACTGCTGTCTTTGCAATTTTTCAACATTAGATGAGGAGGCTGTTCCCCATAGCTGAATGCCGTAAAGCTATATCGGTTTTATAACTAATACAAAAGCACTTTGTACTCAAAGTATAGAGCAGACAATTAGCCAGTGCAATTGAACTGACTTTAATTTTATTTGTGTAACCTTGGCTTCAATATGGTGGGTCCATGTTAAACGGCGATCAAAATGGATACCGAGATATATCGCATGGCTCTGTACTGGAATTTTGATATTATTTATCTGTATGGAAGGACAACTTTTTCGTTTTAGAGTAAATGTAACGTGAGTACATTTTGTCCAGCCGATGTCAGACTGGAGTTGTTTAGAAGCTATTGAGGGGTTTCCATGTGTACATAAAAAAGCAGTATCATCGGCAAATGTATATATGTGAGTCAGTGCGCTCGTAGGCATATAAAATATATAGGAACGGCCCTAAAATACTTCCCTGTGGTACACCAGCGGATATTTTTCGACGTTAAGAGATTACATCTTTTGATCTGATTTGGAAAGATCTTTCTTATATGTAATTTTTAAGCAGTTTATGTACATTCGCAGGTAGTAACCTAATGATTTTGTGTATTAGTCCATCGTGCCAGACTTTATAGAAGGCTAGAGATATGTCAATAAATAATGCAGAGCAATACTGCTTGATCTTGAAGGTTTTCCGAATAAGAGTAAGCAGTTATCCGGTGTACATACCTGTTCGATAATACTATGCTTCCTTCTGAAACCAAATTGATGTTCACGAATAATGCAATTTTCGTCAAAGTGTACTATAAAGCTCTCAAAAACTTCAAAAAGTTTTGAGAATATTGACTACAGGCTAATGGGACGGTATGATGTCACTTGAGTGACATCTTTTCCCGGTTTTGGTATCATAACTAACTGAGATATTTTCCATGATGATGGGGAATATCAATTCTCAGTGCTGAGTTGGGCAGATTACTTATCATCGTGGTACAAATTAGTAATAGAAATGTAATATATATTTATGTACATTAGGGCTACAACCAAATTTTGCCCCTAGCACCACGTTATGGCAAATGTTGTGTTATTTACGATAACATTTTTATACCTTTCACCTTCGTGAGAAGGGTATATATAAGTTTGTCATTCCGTTTGTAGTTTCCACAATATAATTTTCCGACCCTATAAAGTATATATATTACTAGCAGAACCCGGTCCGCGTTGCTGGCCCTTAGAAAACATCTGTTTTATATTGCATATCGATCTCGAATTTAATATACAGTGTCGGACAAAGTCGGTGATCCAACCGGTGGCAGTCCGGCTGGTTCCAATAAATTCAAAAATTCAGTAGATGAACTTGACGTGGGCATGAAGCCGACGTCATTTGAAATCATGAGTTGCACTTTTGGATATTTTGAAGGAAGTGCTTGGAAATAGGATTGGCGCCGGAAATGTAACTTATAAGCAGCTTAGGCGGCTCAATAACTGGTGGCAGAATAACATTACCGTTCGAACAGCACATTCCCGGGGATTCCTTAGGGAACTTCAAAACGCGGCAATGTAAGCAGTGTTTGTCCATTGCGGCAATCAGTACGTCTTTGTGATTCCTGTAGTCATCATACTTATTGTAATAAAATGCCGGCAACTTTAAATCGATTCTTTCTCTTGATCGAGCCATTCGGGAGCGATTGGCTTCTAGTCTTTCGATATGCTGTTGAGGTGTATCTGCAGTACTCGATGAAGATGCAATGCGACGCATTTGCTGAAGCCGTGATTCTCGTTCTCTTCCCCTTTCTGCGGCTCTAGACGTAGATGCCCTTTCTAAAACAAATTTTATTTGAATAAAACCGATATTTTTTATTAAAAGTGGAATGCGGAGAGTTATTCAAAATATTATTTTATTTCATAGATTTCATATGAAAATTTCTTATTCATGCACCTAATATGCAAGAGTAAACAAAATTGTTTATCATCGATTGATAAACAATTTATAGAATGATGTTAAGCAACGAAATGAAAATTGTCATTGTTTGAACGTTGGGAATAAAAAAAAGTATTTATGTATTTCTCCAATTGAAAAAAATTTTTTGGTCGACAAAATTAATTTTTTTTTAAAAAAATTTTTTTTGCCAAATTTTTTTTACAACAATCACTGACTTTGTAAGCCTGTATATAGGAAACTAAATAAACTATCTGTAAGAATTGAAGAAAAGGTAGATCAACAATTATACAATAATCTTTTTTTTTATGTCATTAGCGGTATTGTATAAAAATTTGATTCTGCCACGCCATTGCGTCCATAGACCGAATATTAAAAATCTGACTTTACAGTGTTACCCGCTAGGCTTTTCAGAAGATTCCATAAAAATTTTATCAATATTGGTCCAACCGTTTTTGAGTCCATGCGGAACATACATACACAAATCTGTTTTTATATATGTATGGCATTAACGGAATAATGTAAAAATGTGATTTTTACACACCCCTCCGCCCACAGACCGAAAATCAAAAATCTGACTTTACAGTGTTATCCGCTGGGCTATTCTGAAGATTCCCTGAAAATTACATCAAAATCGGTCCAGCCGTTTTTTATATATATAGATGGCATTAGCGGTAAAATGTAAAAATTTAATTTTGCCACGCCCCTCCGCCCACAGACCGAAAATCAAAAATCTGACTGTACAGTGTTACCCGCTGGGCTATTCTGAAGATTCCCTGAAAATTTCATCAAAATCGGTTCAGCCGTTTTTGAGTTCATTCGGAACATACAAACATACATACATACAAACATCCATTTTTATATATATAGATGGATTCTCAAAGATTTAGCCATGTCCGTCAGTCTGTCTGTCTGTCTGTCTGTCTGTCTGTCTGTCTGTCTGTCTGTCTGTCTGTCTGTCTGTCTGTCTGTCTGTCTGTCTTTCTGTCTGTCTGTCTGTCTGTCTGTCTGTCTGACTGTTGAAATCAATTTTCTGAATACATCCGAGACAACCTCAATTTTTGGCCTATTTTTGATCTATATCTCGATTACTAAGTCATGAATATAGACAATATGGATATCTAATGATAGATATTTCAAAGTCCATTGCAACGATGTATACAAGGCTATAGTAAGTTGGACCTACAATGGGTCAAAATCGGGAAAATTATTTTTTAAGCCGATTTTTTTTTCAAAACAAACATTTTTTTGTCATATATTTTTTCACTAATAAATTAAAAAAAATAAATTTTTAAATTAAAAAAAATTTTTTTAAAAAAATTGGAAAAAAACTTAAAATTTTTTTTTTAATTTTATTTTAAAGTATAATTTGGTGAAGGGTATATAAGATTCGTCACAGCCGAATATAGCTCTCTTACTTGTTTTCGGGTAATTTTGAAATAAAAACCTCACCCACAAAAACGATTTTTTAAAGTAAAAATTTTTTCAAATTTTTATTACTTTTTTTATAGTAAAACAGCGGATTTTTCCCTATTACCGCAAATTTTTAATATAGATTCGAGCCAGGTTGATATATTTAAAAAGAAAAAGTATTTGCGTTTTTTGTTTAAAAAATTAATAAAAAAAATTATCTCCAAACTTTACCGCGTTTTGTGGGTGAACTTTTTGTCAAAAATCTTTTTAATAGAACTCTCCATTGTCCATATAATATAATGGTCGTTGCAAATATAAGTCTTATAATGTTAATTCTATAAATGAATCAAAGAAACAATATAAACTAGTCATCTGCTTTTTAAATTTCAATCAAAAATTACTGATGAAAAAACTAGTACTCTTCATTTGTATATTTGTTTGCTCCATAGAACTAGTTCCGAGGATGACAATTTCATACAAATATCCTTGATTAAAGAACTAGTTCCAGAACTGTTCCAAATAATGTATGCTAAATCCGAAACGCTTCTTTAGAACCAGTTCTAAGTAGGAGTAACAATATTACTTGGTCAAATTAATTTAGGGTTACTGATTACCAACATACATTTGCATGAAAATAGCAGCCCTGTTAATAACAATGAGTTAAATCTAAATTTGAAGTTATTTAAATTTGATTCTGTAATAAAAATAAAAGATAAAAAATTCAGGTTAAAATATAACATGATGTCGCTTTCAGGATTCCAGCAAAATATTGACTTTTTAAATAATAATTAATTAATTCTTGTTGTATACTCGTTACTAGTGATTCTTTAACTTTTATACTTGATCTTTATTTGTCAGAGATTTACAATACTTTAAGCTTTTAACCGCTATGCTAGGCAGCACTTGGTAAATCGGCAACAAAATAATTGCCCGGCACATAACTGTATGCTTTGGACATGATGACTTGAACGGCTTCTGTTATAGCGGGTTGTAAAATTTCATAAAAAACTCGGCAATAATCGTTGAACACTGCATTTGTGATGTCCTCTAAGGCCTTTTGGCAAAGATTACCGAAATTTACATAAAAACGACCAACTTCGGGAATCTGCATCGATATCGTTAAATGTGAAGCCATTTTCGCCACGATTTTAACTGTGAGAGAGAAAATGAAGAGGTTTTAAAATAAAGCTTACTTACATATTTCAGCTACAGTGACATCTTGCACTGGCATATTATTGACACCTGTTATAATCAGTTTAATGAGTTCAGCATTTAATGCAACCGGATTATTGGGGTCCTGTGCTATAACAATACTGTTTAGATATACAGGATCATAAGAGGCAGCTTCCTTATAATCAGGTAAACCTTACAGTGTAATTTATTAAATAAATTAAACGCTTTACGATTTTCTTAAAAAAACTTAAAGTACGGTCACGGCAAATATTTACTCAAAAAAGCGTAACCACTTTTTTTAGTACAAATTTGTTTGACGTTGTTTACTCTTACAAGTGTTTTGTAAGATCAAACAGCATCAAATAAAATAAAACTGAATATTTGCTTTGAATTGTCTAAGTAAAAGGAGTTTTTGACAATAAATATAAGAATTTAAATATATTTTATTTAGTGGTTACGTCTTTTTCGTCAAATATTTGCCATGTGTGACCCTACCTTTACCATCTTTCCCTACGCAATAAATGCCTTTAAAGTTTCTGGCATAACATTTGTTAAAATTTGAATCCTGCAAATGACAGGGTATCATAAAATAGGCTAAAAGAACAAAAGAAATGAAAATAGACAAATAAATGTGGGTTTAGTTTGTACTCCTTATTCTTAGGTTTGTTTGTCAAAAATTTTGTAGCCTTGGCTGTGTGAATAGCAACAGCTGTTGTTATGACCAAAGGACAAAGATTTTAAGTGGAACTTTCATTATGTAAATTTTTCGGTTGTATTATTTGTTTTTTTATATATTTTTTTGTTATGCTGTAGCTGTAGAAAAAGTCCTATTGCAGGATTTTGTGTTTTGCAATAATACGAACTTTGTTTGCTTGTTGCAACCCAAATACTGATGTGATTTTATTGTTTTAAACTTTAAATATTTTGTATTACTTTCATATATAACTGTATTTTATATACTTAGATAGTAAAAGAAATTATCGGTACAAGAATATTTCAATTGAATCTTTATTTTGTTTTAAAGTCTGCGATGAACTTGTATAGTTTAAATGATAAAATGTTTCAGAATTGAACCAAATCGTTAACATTTTTTTATTTTTTATTTTGTAACAATGTAGGACTTAGGGTGCATTTATCAGTTAAAATAATATTAAGATTTGAATATTTTTTATTTGCACATATGATATGAGCATTACTTTAGTGTGAACACATACTCAGTGTTGGCGTATTTATTTAGCAAAGAATGTTTAAACAATGAAAAAATATTATAAAATTATTGACAAATTTTTCTGTACAAAAATAAATTACAAAAGTGACTATGTTTCATTTTCGTATTTGAAGTGGGGTTGAATATTATAAAGTGTTTTTAGTCTAACACTAACATTCCCCCCTTCGTGAACCAGCTATTGGTTCACCACTTGACAAATTCAAAACAGCTAATTTTGAGGCTGGTCGACGAGTAACTCCATTTTTGGTTTTGATATCGGCAAAGCGCACTTGACCATCTTTGGAAGGATACGTTTCGGTTGACTGGAATCAAAGATTAAAACAATATCATCTATCTGTATAGGACTAACAGCATTTTTCCACTTTGGTCTTTGCATTAGTTGAGGAAGGAATTCAATAACCCATCTTTTCCACAAACGGTCCTTCAAGTTTTGTGCAATCCTTCATTGTTTTCTTAGACATATGTTTTCTTCATTAGTTATTGGAGTTTGCGTTGTGTTAAGACAACCTAGTAGGAAGTGGTTAGGCGTAATGGGTTCAGCATCTTCAGATGAAACTGGGATTTCTGTCAATGGACGGGAATTTATAATATTTTCGGCTTCAATAAGAACACTTCGTAGTGTCTCAAGACGTGGCGTGGAATCCCTCAACGTTTTCAGTAATAAGCGTTTAACTATCCTTATAAGCCTTTCCCAACAACCTCCAGAACTTGGATTAGCTGGACAATTGAAAATCCAATCAATATTATGTTTGGTTGCTTCTTTTGTAATTTCATCAATATTTAGGAGTCTCACTTCTTTTTTTAAAATCTTCTGAGATGCAATAAAATTCGTGCCATTATCACTTCGTATTCTAACAGGCGTTCCACGTCGATTTATAAAGTTCCTTAAGCACAAAATAAATGCATCTGCGGAGAGATTCTCTGCTAATTCAATATGAGCTCCTCTAGTTGTTAAGCATGTAAATATTACGGCCCAGCGTTTTTCCTTACGTCGGCCAATAGCAACATTAAATGGGCCAAATAAATCAACTCCAGTATAAGAAAATGGCCGTATAAATGGAGTAACACGATCTGGTGGCAACGTTCCCATTAATGGCTGCGTGGGTTTGGCGTTATCATATTTACAAACGTAACATTTCTTAACAACATTTTTAAATACAGACTTTATATGAAGTATCCAATATCTTTGACGTAGCTCGTTAATAGTTACCGACATATTCTGATGATGGTTTTTTATATGATAGTTCTTCATTATAAGTTCCGAAACATAATGCTTTTGAGGTAAAATAATTGGTCTTCTTGCATTCAAAGGTAAAAATAGTGCTTCATCTAACCGTCCATTAACTCTGAGTAATGAATTTTCATCCAAGTAAGGAACCAAGGAATGTATTTTACTGGATTTAGGCACAGCCTGCAACTTTTGGAGATACTTTAACTCGTTTTGATAACACTCTCTTTGTACTAAACGGCATATAATAATATCTGCGGATGTTATTTCATCAACTTTTAAATCAACCGTCGAGTGAATTCTTTTTATGAAACGAAGAACCCAAGCTACACATCTTTTTAATTTAGTATATGATGAAAATCGAGAGAACTGAATAACTGTATTATTATTTGTAGCAAATAAACACGGCTTTACTTCATCTTGTAGCATATCTGAATTTTCGACTTCATTATCAGGCCAACAAGATTCTTCTTCATATAAAAATGCGGGTCCTGTTATCCACAAACTATTTTGAATAAATTTTGGAGGATACGTCGGTTGTGTACCAGCATCTGCAGCATTAAGGTTTGTTGGGATCCATTTCCATTGTGTGGGTAAAGAATTCTCTAGAATTTCAGCAACTCTGTGGCTTACAAATGCTTTAAAGCGGCGCTCTGTAGAATAGATCCAACTAATAACAGTTTGAGAATCTGACCAATAGTGTATTGATGAAATTTTCAATTCATGACCATCTGTTACGACTTTGCTTAAACGTACTCCTAACACGGCAGCTTGCAATTCCAACCGAGGAATACTCATCAACTTTTTTGGAGCGCATCGAATTTTTCCAATTACGAAAGAAACATTAGTTACAGATTCATGGACAATTCTCAAATAACACACAGCTACAAAGGCATCTTGGCTGGCGTCGACAAAAACGTGAAGTTGAATATTTAATGATTTGTGCAATATAGGAGATAAGCATCGTGGTATTTTGAAGTTCCTAACTTCTTTAAATTCATCCCACCAAGCTTTGAACTTTTTATGTAAAGCTTCGGGGATTGGATCATCCCAATTAATATTTTCTTTCCAGCAACTCTGCACCAATATCTTCGCATGAAGGAGGAAGTCTGCAATTAAACCAAATGGGTCGAAAACTGCCATCGCAATCTTGAGCATTTCCCTTTTAGTAGGAACCCGTACACCATTATATACATCAGGTTTAAGATTTAAAAACTTTGTTTGAAATTCAAACGTGTCATCGTGTTTATTCCAAAACATTCCCAGAATTTTATCAGTAGTAGATTGTTTTTCCAAGTTAATTTGATTTAGTTCATTATATGTAACAGGATTCATTGCCGTTTCTAAATTCTTACAGTTGGATACAAAGCCACGTAATTCAAACCCAGCTTTTAAGTGAATTTGAACCACTTTTTTACACAAACATATAGCATAATCTTCATTATCAAAACTGCACACAAAATCATCAACATAATGTTTATCAATGATGGCATCTACAGCTTCAGGAAACATATGTGAAAATTCTTTGGCGTTTTGATTTTTCACAAATTCAGCACAGCAAGGTGAACAAACAGCTCCAAACGTCATTGAGACCATTACGTATTGTTGAATTGGTTTATTAACATCTCCATTTCGCCAAAGAAATCGTTGAGCATGTTGATCTTCTTTACGAATTTTGACTTGCGAGAACATCTCTCTGATATCAGCTGCAACGGCAATTATTCCTTCCCGAAACTTGAAAAGAATGCTAAGCAATGGCTTTGCTTGTTCAGGTCCTTTTACTAACGAGGAATTTAAAGATATATCTGCTGTTTTAGCTGCTGCATCGAATACAACCCTAAGTTTTTCAGGTTTGTGGGGGTTGACTACGCCAAAGTGCGGTAAATACCAAATTGGGTATTCTTTATTAGCAATTTCTTTAGTTGTTAACATACGGGCATAACCTTTTTGAAGATATTTCTCAATTTCTGCATTATATTGTTGAGCGAACTTTGGATCTTGTTGCATTTTCTTCTCAATAGTGTATAATCTCTTCTGGGCCATAGCGTAACTTGGTGGAAGTTCAGGCGGATACCTTTTCCACAGTAAACCAATCTCAAATCGTTGACCGACACGTTTAATTGTATTTTCCATAATATTACGACCGATTTGATCTTCGTCAGAAAGTAGTAGTTTAGTATTAGCATTGGTACCAAAATTTTCTGTAGCAAAATATTCTTCAACCATATCGTGAATTTCTTTCAACTCTGCTGTCTGGTGTATATGTAGAACTGTTGGACTTGGAGATGATGCCATTCTTGCAGGACCATATGCAACCCAACCAAGTTTTGTTTTAACGGCAATTGGATTTGATTCCCCAGCTTCTTTTACAGCTGTAGGAATAGCCAAGTGAATATTATCTAAACCAGGTAATAAAACGGGGGTGGCGTTTTCATAATCATCTATAGGAATTTCTTTTAAATGAGGACAGGAACTCTTCCTAAAAGACTGCATGGGTAAATTCAACTTGCCCACAGTGTATATATTCTTCAGGCCAAAACGAATTTTAGGTTCAGAAACACTTTCAATTTCACAACTGACTTTATACGATTTCTCAGTGACAACATTATCTCCATACCATTGAAGAGTTAATTTAGATGGCTGACCTTTGAGGCCCAGCAGTTTAGAAATATTTTCATCCATCAGAGAAATTGAACAAGAGACAGGACCAAATATCTTAATTGGTATTATCTTAAATAATTTACTTGCCTCTATACATTGACTTCTGCAGTTGAGGAGAGGCTGAGTTTCTTCAACTGCAGAAGATGGAACTGGCTTGTCTTCATGTAAAGTTGGATGATGCGGACGCTTGCAATTATTTATTCCACATGCTTTCTTAAAGCGGCAGTTTGAGGAACCATGACCTTTTTTTAAACAGCAAAAACATAGCTTCAACTCTTTAACCTTATCCCAACGGACATTAATTGGTAACTCCTCAGTAAATGTTTGGCATTTATATATAGCATGTTGACCATTACATAAGTAACACTTTAGATTTTGTTTTTGTTTCTGCTGTTCATTCAGCATCACAGGACGGGTTTGATTAACATGGGGAACATTAACTGCCATAACACTAATTACTTTAGCTAATTCTCCAACCCAATTGGAGAAATCAGCAACTGTTGGATACGGTTTAATTGACATACTTGATCTGGCCCACTCATATTGCTTATCGAGGGGCAATTTTGATACCAGTTCCTCCAGTAAAGTAGAATTCAGAAGATGATGGGAGCAATTGGCAGAATTAAGAAATGCTACTACATTTCTCACCTTAGTGGCAAAGGCAATAATTTGATCTAATCTTTTGGCACTTACAGAAGGAAATTGTTGAATCATTTGTAATTGGGAACGTACAAGAAGATCAGGTCTACCAAAACGGAACTCTAATTCTTCTATTACCTTTGGTACATCATTCGGATAAATTAGCAACGATGCAACGGCTTCTTTTGCCTCACCAACAAGGCATTTTTGCAAACGCATTAAATTATGGCGATAACTATAATTAAATTCATTGGTGCTATCTTTAAAGTTTGCATAAAATAATGGCCATTCTTCAGGTTGTCCGGAGAAAACAGGCAAATCGTATATTTTGCATGGATTATAATTTGGAAACAAACTTGGAGAAATCTCCGTTGGCATATTTTGTTCAGGATCAGTTCTAGATGGGCGTGGTACATTTTGTCCCGATTGACCTTCAAATCGGAATGGCTCTTGATGTGGCAAAACTAATCCAGATTGGGCACCAAATCTTGGCGGATGTTGTTGTATATGACTTCTTAGTAAATCGATATCTCGTCGGCTTTCAGAAACTGCTCTGGCTAAATCGTTAATACCAGCCATTATTGCACATAATTGATCATTATCGGCAGATATTGGCGTTGTATGCATTGGCTCAATAATGGTTGTATTCAAATCTTGATCATTGTCGTTAACGAAGTCCGGAACACTAGCTGCTCGAGTAATAGGGGGATCTTGTGCGGCTGCACTACTTCTTAAATTGTATCTTGACATTTTCTTGAATTTTTACAAATAAAACGCGTATAGGCAAAACACGAATTGGCAAAATTAAAAATTCAAAAATTATTTCAACCCAATTTATGAAAATGAAAACTAATGTTGGCGTATTTATTTAGCAAAGAATGTTTAAACAATGAAAAAATATTATAAAATTATTGACAAATTTTTCTGTACAAAAATAAATTACAAAAGTGACTATGTTTCATTTTCGTATTTGAAGTGGGGTTGAATATAATAAAGTGTTTTTAGTCTAACACTAACACTCAGTTAATAAATTCTAATTTCGTATGCCTGGTATTGTTGATAATTTATTTCAATTAAACTTTTAATATTACTTAAATAAATGAACTCTAATACTTTCTAAATAAACCTTGATTTAGGTTAATTAAATTAATATTTGAATAAGAAATTAAATAAAATAAAATATCTTATTTAATACATAATCGTATATGTATGTATGTTAATTACATTAAATATTATTTAATCGGATAAACATAAGAGGATATTATTTATATTGTGAATTTTTAAGCATCACATTAAGGATGACTATAAAGTAAATAAAGACATTCAAACATGACAAGAGTCAGAATGTGAGAAATTTGTGTCTTTCGAAACATTGTGGAAGATTATACCAATTCGTTAAAACCACATTAGAATGTTGACTAATGAAAAGTGGACATGCCACTTAACTGGTTCAATCGGTACAAAAGGTAGACAATTTATCAATAATATTTTAACTAATTTGGTAAACAATAATATAAATTTTAATTCCATATCCAAAACGGTTAAGCTACGTACACACGGTTGTCAGATTTTACAATGTTGTCAGATCTGGCAATGTACTCGCAATATACTGCCAATGAAATATTATTAGCAAAAGGTAAATTGTCAGTTTAGACGATTTTAAGAAAACCTTACAATTTCATTGTCAGACAATTGTCAAACAATAAATTTATCTGCTAACAAAAATTGTCAGTTCACACGGTTGCTTCAGTTTTGTTTATTTTAAATACATATGCACAGAGTTGCCCATAGAAATAATTTATCTGACCATCATTGTCACATGCATAAACTTCGCACATATGACAATAAAAAGTTTCTGACAATGATCTGGGAATGGCAACGTAAGGTGTCTACACGATTGTAAGATGTCTGACAATAGTATTGTCTTACAATGTACTGACAAATACTTTTTCTGACAACGTTGTAACACAAAAATTGTAAGTTCACACGGTACAATTGTATTGTACAATCTGTACAATACAATTGTATTGTACAAACTGACAACCGTGTGTACGTAGCTTTAGAAACTAATTCACAAAGTGTCCAAATTAGTGTCTTCTTGTTCAAAGCCTGTTTAGCCTTTTACATGAAGTGTTAGAACTGGTTCCTACCATCTGAAGAACCAGTCAGGTATTTAACTAGTTCTGTGTCAGTTTCCTTAATCCCCGTCTTGACGAGCCATTCATTTGTTCAACCAGCCAACAATTTCTTCTTCACACATAAATTAAGTATGCACAGTGGGGCAGAATCAAAATTGTTCACCGTTTCGCCCAAAAAAACAGCAAAAATCTACTATTTTTTGAATTCTTCAATTGAAAATCGTTTATTTTTGGAACCGTAATCGATATTGCTCAAAAATTTGTTGCATATTATTGTTAATTTAGTTATCTAACCAAGGTATGGCAAAATTTTAAAATTTCAATTTTGAAATGCCTATAACTCGGAAATTATAAGAGATAAATAGCACACGCTAGCCGAGCGCTTTTCAAAAATATACAAATCTTTGAAATCGGAATGGAAAAAATGGCACGTGTTTAAAAAAATTTACATGTCGAAAGTACCCTACTTTGAGACCTCATAGCGCCGTGGCTGGATCATTTGTAGGATACATTTTAATAACTTAAACTTGTATACTCCTTGGCAACGCCCGCGTCAAATTTTATCCTGATCGGGCAATCCGTTTAGAAATGCCAGATTTATTTCCAAAAAAAATTTTGATTCTACCCCACTGTGGTATGTACTAACAAATAAGGAAGTATAGCAGGTCTGACCTTTCACTGAGTATATAAGTAAAAACTTGTTTCTCTTAAAATTTGAATAATTTTATGGAGCCATGACCAATTATGTGCCGAACGTGATCAAAATAGGTCGTGAAAATAGATTCGTGATAGTAACCGAATTTGTAGCCAATTGAATGATTCGGTTGCAAACATAGAATTTTTCGGTTCTATCAACAGAAAGTTAGTTGATAAAGAAGAATTTTGGTTGAAGCAACCGAACTTATGTTACCCCTTTTAAAATTTGTAGCCACCAATGTAAAATTCGTATTCTCTGTGTAGATATCCACACACATTTTTCATTAATTAGATCTATTACAAATAATGCTCCCTTGAAAGGCCCACTTCCGGAAACTACTTTAACGCGGAAAAATCTCTTAAAATGTCGTTATACAGAAAAATTTCAACACAAATAAGTTTAATATAGAATTAATTCACTCGCGATCGGTCCATTAATGGCCATAGCTCCCATATAAGGTCCACTTCCGAAAATCATTTTTTTAGGTGAAATAATGGACAGATTTTTACCAATTTCAATAGGCTTCGTTTTTGGGTCGAAGATAATACATGTGCAGACGGACATTGTTAAATCGATAGTGGGTGTTAGACTGATATTTTTGAGCGTTACAAATATCAGCACAAACGCATAATACCCTCCCCACAATGGCGGTGTTGGGTATATACATTCACAGCAATTCTCTGGAATAAAAAAGTCCTGTAAATTAGGAACCCTCTGGTCAACATAACCTTAACTCAAACATATAATACCCTACTAGTAAACTATATTAGAATGGCAACCGAGTGTTCGAAAAAATATTTCGAATTTTGTGAAGGGTAAAGGTCAAAAGTTGAATTTTCAAATTATTCAGGGTAAATAGCTAAAATAATACACCGATTTTAAACAGTTTTCATTCCGTTTTTGGCCAAAATACGTAAACCAAACTGGAACGAATTACCTTGAAATTTCCAATCTGTAGTAGGATTAAAATATTTTCATTTAATGTGGTCGGCATACTTTGTTTATTTAAAAGCACTGAGACTAAGTTCAATCCTCTGTTCTGAAATGCTTTTTAGAACATGTTTATTGTTTTAGATAATATCTATTAACCGTTCAGCAATTACCACATTTTTAAGCAGCACTTTATTGCTACTGTGATTTTTTTTAAATAAAATTAAAATAAATTTATTAACATTAATATCAACTTCTAATATTGATGTCAGAATTCGCACACATCTGCCTTCAAATAAGAAATGTTTTTGTTTATATTATTTTATTTAATGAAATTATATACTTATGAATAGTATATGCAAAAAATAAGTCATAAATTTAATGAAACCAGTTTCAAATTAAATTCACATTAATGTTTTAGCTACTTAAATAAAAGTAAACACATAAAATATTTCAAATAAATTATCACAAAGCTGCTCTTAATTAATATGTATATGTAAATATAAAAAGAAAGTGTTTTAAGGTAAATCCACAAAGAAATAACTAGCTGGAACATAACCAAAGATTTTCTTATAACGATCAAGAGCGATGGCATCCAATGTTTCCTCGATAGCGGGACGCAATATTTCAAAAAGTTCATGCCAATTTTGATTGAACACTGCATTGGCACTCTGCTCCAACTCTACATTGCCATTAAATAGATTTGTGAAATTAATGTGGAACTTATCGATATTTTTAATAGACGATTGGATACTGGTAATATCGAAGAATTTGTGATTGTTTGCTTCAATGAGTTTGGTCTTAAGAGTGAAAAGAACATCGACATCAGCTGGAAGAGGGAAAATAATATGTTTAATTTTGTGTAACTTAGTTGTGGTTTGTACTTATATGAAATAAATACTTACAAGCGTCAGTTTCCATTAAGCCAGTACTATCCAAACGTAAGAGCAGAATACTGCCTTTCATGCGATAATCTCCTTTACTTTGCAGTGAGGGAATTTTTATTAAAAATTTGAAAGTATATTCATCGTTGACGCTGAAATTTTAAATTTTTTTAATGAATTCAAAAGTATTATTTGGAGAATAAATTTTTAGATTTCTTTAAACTTTTTTTTGTACTGTTAATTATTGCCAATTAATACTGAATTATACAACAATAAGAATAATTAATTCTTATCGAGGGCTATCTGTTGTATATGAATACATACCTACAGATAGAGCTTTTTGAATATATACCCTCGTTATACTTTATATTTTAATTGTATTATTCCAATGGAAAACGGTATACGATTAAATCATAGAGAAACAACAAAAGCGGAAACTAGAAAAAAACTCAAACCAAAATTTTACTCAAATAATCACATATACGTGTGTTGTTTTTATTTTCACATAGTTTTATTTACTAATACATTCTCACCACTTAGGTTTTTGACAACTGAGTTAGGTCTTTGACAGGAGAGTTTCCGCTCTATGTATATTTCTCTATGGCTTAAATTACACCATACCAGAGCTTCGAAATAATTAATTCAATTTGAGCTTAATTCACTAAAAATTCTTCAGTTCCATTCAAATATTTAAATATTATTCATTCATCGTTGAATTAATTCATAACAGAATTCATTCAAACTTTAAATTATTAATTTTTTGTTAATTCAAATCTAATTCAAATTGAATTAAAATATTTTCCTTCCTTCAATTTTGCTTTTAATCATCTACAAAATGAATTGACTATATTTGACTTAAAATCATTTTTGTAATAGCTTAGAAGAAGTGAAGAAAAGTTTATTCATTCAATAGTTTTTAAAGCTATTTTGTAATGGAATTAATTCTATAAAGAATGAATTCAATATATTTGAAGTTTAAAGAAATTAAGAAAATTAATAAATTTATAATGAATTCATTAACGGAGTTAACAAATTAGATTCGATTAGATTAGGTATTCTAACAGTTAGATGATATTTAATTAATTGTTTAACTTTTTAGTAACATAATTTTTTTTTAAACAGATATGTGTCCAAAAGTTAATCATCTATAATTTACCTGGCTTTTGTGACTATAGACTTTGACATTCCTGTGACTATCATATCCTTAAGATTTATCTTTAAATTAATATTCGGATTGTTTTGCTCCAAATTTAACTTCTTCACATGGAATGGATCAATGCTGCCCAAATTCTTTAAGCCAGGAATACCTTTAGGCATATTAAAACAAAAACAATTAATTTTTTATTTCATGGAATTAAAAAAAAAAGAAAATAAAATACCTTCTCTCCAGTTTGTGAAGACATTTTCAACAGCTTTTGCTAAACATACGCCATTATTGGCATCGCTTAGGGCACATGGTTTTAAAAATGTGGCTGTAAAGGAGAAAAAGTAGATTAGTAAGAAGTTGCTGTATTTACCACATCACCTTAAAGAATAATCCAGTTATATGGAGGTTTAAAAAGAAGATTTTTATAAAACAAAGACAATTTAAATAAACTGAGGCAGCCAAGGGACCAGTATATGCTAGGTCCCCATTCATACTGTGAAACATTTGCTGCAAAACATTTGAGTTTGTTGATGAAAGGGGAAAGAGGAATGGAAAAGCGTACTCTGTTTCATGTACATGAAGTTCTTGTTGAGTATATCATCCACATTTATTCGTTCATATTCGTTCTGTACAGAAATGTCAAAAACTGAAAAGCAAAAACTTCACTGTGTGGACACGAATGCAATTTCAAAGCGGAATTTAAAAATGTTTTGCAGCATATGTTTCACAGTGTGGACCGGGACTAGGAGATTTTGTTTGGAGTGTCGTGAGGCAGAGACAAATGAAAATATTTATAAAAATGGAATTTGCACTTTAATTTTATTTTAAAATCCGCGTAGTATTTATTGAGTCCATTGAAAGGATGGCTACCGCTAAGCTACCGTTATCCCTAAAATGCCTTTTTAAGGGTAGTTCAGGTTACCGCTAAGCTACCGTTTTACGAACTAACTGCAATAACCGTTACCGCTAAAATACCGTTACCGAATACCATTATCTCCAAATACCGTTACCGATATTCCATGACTTATATATACATTAACATTTTTGATTTCGATTATTGAGTTTATTAAAATCTACAAAATTTCAAATATTCGGTAAGTAATTATAAAATATGTATATCGACTCATAAATAGAGTTTTAGATTTTTCACTGTTTTGATTTTATTTATCATAGTATACATTGTACTCTTAAATGCTCATCTTGTGACGTATAAACCAAGTTCATATCTTATTTGGCTCATATTTTATGGCTCTACAAAGTTGAACATAGCGGACATTTTTGTGAAAAATTAAAAATGTTCAGGATTGAATAATTATAAATGTAATTTCATGAAATTTGGTCTACATAATCTAATTGAACCAAAAATTTAATTGAAATCGAATCATGATTTCAGAATATAATGTATTCTACACTACCATACACTATTACGTTGTAAATACATACATATGTAAGTATGTATATGAAACTATATATTCAGCCTGAATGAAACCTGGGGACAAGTGTCTCCAAGTCACCAGTTTTGTCGACTATTTTGGTGACTTTATATCGACATTGTCAACGAACCGTGTACATTTTTATATATATATAAAAAAGAAAAAAATGACGACTCACAGTGGGGGAAATGAAAAAAAGTGGAGTGTAACTTCTAAACAAATAGCCCGATTTTAAACAAATTTCCCACGACTATAGACTATAGAGTGTTCTATAATTGTTTAAATTTTTAACAATTTTGTACATTTTTGAAAAGAGAACATACTTTCCTACACGTTGATATATAATATTTAGCATTTCATGCCAAGTGAAACAACTTTTGAAATCCACTCGTATCCCACTAAGAGACCAAAATGCTCTTAAAGGAATAGACCTAAGCTTTCATTTTAGAAAAAAAAAAACAATTTTCAAAAAACGCCCCATTTAGGAAAAAAAATTTAGATTTTGCCAAAAAAAAAAATCAATAATTGTATGTCTTGAGTTACAAAATATTTATTTTGATAGATATCCCACTCGCATCCCACTAAGCGACTAAAATCCTCTTAAAGGAAATTTAAAAAAAGGGCCCATTTTGAAAAAAAAAGTCAACAAAGTTTTGGATTTTGCAAAAAAAGAGAAAAATTTTATGTTTTGAGTTACAAAACATTTATTTTGATAGATATACCACTCGCATCCCACTAAGCGACCAAATAGGTCTTCAAGGAAAATATCTTAGCTTTGCTTTGAGAGAAAAAAGGCCCATTTAGAAAAAAAGTAAAAAAAGTTTTTGATTTTGGAAAAAAAAATAAAATTTTCTTTTTATTTGTAATTTTGTTTTCCGAAAGATTGAAGAAATAGCTATCTAAACTATTTTGGACACTTGTAGGAAATTACGTCCTCTTTTCAATATGTACAAAATTTTTAAAAATTAAACAAAAATATGGAATAAGAAATGGTAGCTGATTTTTCTGCAAAATTTTAATATTTAAAATGCACTTATGTAGAAACTTTTGATCGAAATACAAAAGTGAAAAAGAAATTAGGAAATTGTTTTTGACAATCATACAATTCCCAAAAAAACTTAAAAAAAATCACAAAATTGTGATTTTTTTGATTTTTGGATCTATTGAAGGCAACAAGCTCGGGGCTATGAAATCCCTTTGCACAATATTGAAAAACATATTGGGACATACAAAACAGGTCATACTTTTCTGAAAGCAGCTATGCAATTTGAGAAAATGTTGTCTAAATTTGAAATTTACATAAAAAATAGGTCTACTTCGGAAGGCACTGGACCACGCAATGATATGAATTTTGATATTATTTTACTTTTATAATACTTCCCGTAATGTTATCTTTCAGAAAAATATAAATACATTAATTAGCTTTTTCTTATTTTCTGTATAATTTAAAATTAATGTAAGTTTTTTTTGCGAAAAAACTACTTTTTTAAGTTTGAATGTACGTACTATTTTTTCTTACTATTATTATAGATTTGTTGTTAATTCAAAAAAAGATATTTTAAGAAAATTGGGAAAAAAACAGACAAAGATAGGTAAACAAATTAAATTTTACTTTTTAAATGCGAATAACTCGTAAATTGGCTAAAGCAATATTTTTTGTAGATCTCGACGAGTAGATTCCATATATATAAAAATCTTTCAAATAGGATCGCAAACAATTTGGCATCATTTTTAATTTTTGATATACTCGAGGTACCCCACTTTGGGTCATTGTGGCTCGGTTCCCCCTTAGTGTTATCAGCCCAAATTCAACACCTCCTCACGAATCTGTTTTCTCGCACATGTTAAATGTCACATGTTAAATGTCTATAGTAAATAATATTGTCTAAGATCCCAGCAGTTCTAGGAGACAGTCCCGAACTAGTGATTTTACCCATCATTTAGGGTGGAAACTAGTTACTTCAATAGCTACGTGACTAGTTATTCTAACACGTGCTTGTCCTAAGCAGGGGGTCAATTGACCCTTATTGACTACAATGAGACTGTATAATATCTGGTCCAAAGTAGTCAACGCATTGGATTCACATACGTGAGTTACCTTACTAGCTACCTAAGTGGTAACTTGATCAGCTACATAACTAGTTATTTTAACATGTACGAGTGCTAATTGACCTCAAATAGTCAGCTAAAAGACATATCATAGGCAGTCCAATAAACGATAGCATGTAAACAAATTTTTCTTCGACAACTCTCCAATGGATTGCTTCTGGTGGGTAAAATAACTACTTTCTAAATTTCAGTATAAAATAAACGTTTAAAGTAACTTCACTATAGGTTACTAAGAGACACTAATGTGACTATTGACTTCATGCTATGTTACGTGGGATATCAGTATACTTAACCAAAAATAAAAATTAACTGTATGAGAATTATATCAACACAATTTGTATAAAACCAGTTTGAACGAATTATCACACAACATGTTTAAAGTGACTATACTCCAGATTACTTAGAGACACTTAAGTGAGATTTGTCTTCACGCTAGCATAAAGTAACCAATTGTCTTCTATCTGCACCACAAAGAGCACATACGTGTCAAATGACTCAAAATGTATAAAGTGGTGTCAGCCAAGTGATAGGACATTTGTGACGATTACTGTCTATAAGGGATACATTGACTACTTGCTTAACTGCTGGGATATAATAAGTCACTAGTACTGGTGACTATGTCAATAGTAGTCCAATACAGTTTCATATTAAGTTTAGAACCCAAATTGTCTACAACTCGAAAATGGTTGATGATATGCAAAAATTATTTTTAACCAAAATATAAAAAAAAATTATTTTGTTTAAATTATGTAATAACTTCTATTAAATAAATAGATTTTTGTGACCTTTGACCTCCAATATTTGGCGTAACGTAAACTCGATTTATCGTAGCTTTTATCATCATATTTATAACAGTATAAGGAAGGATAAAATTTTAATTTTAAAAATGTACTTGTTTTTATATCATATTGAACATAATTTATTTCTTAGCATCAGTATTTAAATTAAGGTAGTTATTAACTCACTGCAGGAAATTTTTGTCAATTGTTTTAAACGAACTAGTCTCGTGACATGTGAAAAGTGAACATATCACTTGACTTTGTGATATTGATAAATTGTCATCTAAATTATCAATGAATTCTAAACAAATCTGGTTAAAATATCTTAATGAAATTTTGTGTTCTGTATTAAAATATCATAAACAGAACAAATGCTTTTGGTTAGTTCCGTGACTTTTCACAGAGTACCTAAAAAGTGTCAATAATTAACCCCCTACTAGGCTATCGCCATGTTAAAGTGACAGGTCCCCTTCGCGTTTGAACTAGAACCGGTCCCTATAAATTTGGAACTACATCATTTCCAATTGTAAGTATTACAGAAATTTCTAATCATATTTCAGAAATTTCCAATTGAATTTAAAAAATTTCTAATTGTATTTCAGAAATTTCCAATTATATTTTACAATTTTCCAATTGTATTTCAGAAATTTTCATTTGTATTGCAGAAATTATAATTTATACTTAAAAAGTTTCTAACATAGAGAAATAACAAGAGCGGAAACTAGAAAAAAACTAAAACCAAAATTTTACTCAAAATAATCACACATACGAATGTTGTTTTTGTTTTCACATAGTTTTATTTACTAATACATTATCACCTCTTAGGTTTTCGACAACTGAGTTAGGTCTTTGACAGGAGAGTTTCCGCTCTATATATATTTCTCTATGGTTTCTAATTGTATTTCAGAAATTCCTATTTGTATTTCAGAATTTTCCATTTTTATTGCTATTAGAATTTTCTGAAATACAATTGGAAATTTCTGAAATTCAATTAGAAATGGTGTAGTCACTTGACAAGTTTTGTGTTAGTTCCTTTTATCCTAGGACTATTTTTTAACTCTAACATATACATACTCCCATTGTACCGAATGGGGCTGATAATATTTGACAGTTATTTTCACAGTTCAAAATAGCTACACTTACGTGCTTCTTTTAAATAAGCATCTCCCTGTACACTGGCGACCATTAAACTTAGGACACCCACTATGAAAAGGACACTGCTGCCAAACTTGTGTATTTGAAACTGATGCTGTTGTTGTTGCTGCTTCATGTTGAACTAAAAGTTAAGAAAGTTTAAAACAAACTAAAATTTTATTTTGTTTCGTTTAGCATTAAATAAAACTTTTCTGGTTCACAACTAAACATATATAGCTAATATATTCATGTCTATATAATAATGTGGTTATTCTCGTATTAGATTCTTAAATTTTATAAAAACAGGGTTCATTTTTTGTTGTGTTTTTTTTTTTTTTTTGCTTTAAAATTTGCAAAGTTTTTGTTTGGTTTTTTTTTGTCTAGAATTTTATTTGTTGAAAATTGAATGATAAGTTTAAATGTTTGTTTCACTATTTTTATATTGGCATATTAAAGTAGTCACACATTTAAGGAATTTTTTTAATAATTAAATAAAAAATTTATGTAAATCTGGAAGCTTTAAATATGTCTACTCTATATTGAAATACCATTTTAGTGGCTCACTGAATTTTGTGTTATAAATAAATTTATGCAAATTTATTATGATTTTGTGGAAGGTCAGTTTAGTTCTTTGAAACAAACATTAAGAACTATTGTAGCTATTTAGAATATTATTCAAAGTTTTTTAGTTAGTTTATGTATTAAAATAACACTTTGTTAAGAGAAAACCATTTAAAATAAAATAAATATAAAGTTTTAATCACACTTAAATAAACTGTTATTAAACACAGTTTAAATATTAATTTAATTAATTGGTTTTTAAACTGAAATTAGCGTGCATGTCATTTATTTGCTGTTTCGCACTCAAAGTTGTCACTTTTTTTAATTCACTTGAAAATTAAAATTTTATAAATACTTGCTAGGTGTTTATACTGTCGTCATTTACTTATAATTTACAAATAAATAACTATTCTTTTTTTGTTATGTTTCTGTTGCATTTCTACTCATTAAAAAAACCTTTAAAAAAATCTTCAGTCAAAGCAAGACTTCAGAAATTTTGGTGAGTTATCATTTTAAACCGGCTATTACTAGTTTTGGATATTAAAATAGCAATTAGTAGTTATCTAAAATTAATTATTCCTATTTGAAAGCCAAAAATTAATATTGCAACCTTCAGACCAGATATATTTTCGAAAGTACTGTTACGTAGATACTTTTTTTAGAGAATAAATGCCTCAATTTCACAAGCCCCGATTTGCGTCATTTCGATTCGCTTAATTTTGATTTGAGTCGTCATGACTTCCTCTTGCGTAGTTATAATGATAGAAGAGCGGAAACTATAAAAAAACTCAAACAAAAATTTTACTCAAAATAATCACACATACGAGTGTTGTTTTTGTTTTCACACAGTTTTTTTTTTACTAATACATTCTCAGCACTTAGGTTTTTGACAACTGAGTTAGGTCTTTGATAGGAGAGTTTCCGCTCTATGTATATTTCTCTATAGTTATAATATCTGTTTGAGATGTTATGATTTCAATTTCAGTCTCTACAAACCATGTGTTTTCTTCTTCTATAAGTCAAACGAAGCTTCGCGAAGTGTGACAATTTTGTTGTTTGATTAATGGAATTTCCCATTTTATTCTGCTGCAATTACCGTTCCGCTCAAATACCGTTACCGAAATAATCCAGTAGCATTTCTCCGGTCTCCATTAACGTCTCAGATCGGGGTTTATAAATTTTCAATTATTTCTGTACACAATTAATGTACGGTATTTCAAATAAACTCTTGCTGGACCAATTGATATTGATAATATGTAATTAATATTATTTCTTTGATTTTTTATTATTACAATGACTTGGAACTTTTTTTTTTTTTCTTAAGATTAGCTTTTTTTACCTTTTTTAACAAATAAACAAATATTAAACATGACATTACTTGGAAATTAATTGTTGTTGTCAATAAGGTTAAGGTTTGCCAATATTTATTGTATACTCCTATCCCTCGATTTACACGATAGATGCGTTCCTGAAAAAATCGTGTAAATCGAAATGAAAAATGTTTGTATTAGCTTTTGATAGAAAAGTCCGCTGTCGCATTATTTTCCAAAACTGTACCGATGTATTGAAGACTTTATCTGGAATGTATTAATTGGCAGCAATAATTTCAGTACATTTTTCGGGATATTCTTTAGACACATCTACATCAGCAGAATGAATGTCTTTGCTTAAATGTTTCAAACCAACCATGACTTGATGGTAGCTGATCATTAAGTTTTTTTTTTGTAATAGCAATGCTATCAACTGGGATTCGATTTTGAGTTTAATTTTCTATCCAGATCATTAGTGGAAATATGGAAAATTTCAAGTGTAATGTCCCGAACGCATGAAGTTGTACTTAGACCCCTTTTGGTTCCCACTGTTACACTTTTCCCTATTATGTTTTAATTTTTAATAGATAACTATTTTTGAGAATTGTGCAGGTTATATTTACTGAAAAAAAAAATTTTTTGCTAAAATATTTAAAAACACGAAAACCAAAAAAATCGTGTAAAAGTGAAATCGTGTAGAAAAAATATCGTGTAAATCGAGGAATAGGTGTATAAACAAGTTCTAGATGCTAAATATCTTCATAATAAGCAAATGATTATTGTGATTTAATTGTTAATTATATTTGGCAACAGCTATAGACAGCTTGAAATTTCACGATTTACGAACATTAATCACTTTCATAACATCTATTAAAAACTTTATGAAAATTACGCAGCTACTATTTCCATCAAATATTCATAAACAAATTTTTAAATATTTAAAAGGTTTATAAAACATAATTTATAATACAAAATATGTTTTATAATTTATCAAAGGTTTATAAACAGAAAAAGAAATTCATAATTGGAATGAATTTTGTAATAGATATTATTAATCGAACATGACTTTTTTTTCCCAAACTTTTTTTATTCAGAATAAGAACATGTTCATAAATATTATAAAATGGTACATAACGAAAATGTTTGCTATTTTTACGTAAATTTAACAATATTTTATAATAAATTGCATTATAATTGTATTATCTAATGAATTATTTCAAAAATGTTTGTATAATAGCCATATATTGGCCAATATTTTAAAATGAATTAACAATATCTGAAACTTAAAAATGATCATTAATCATAACAAAACATACATGAACATTGAGGGGTTGAAATCCCTTAACAAAATTGAGTCAATTTCGCGCATATTTTCTCTTTTTGTAGCTGAAAATCATAAAAAACTAAAAAAATTTTCCAAGGAAAATTTCAAACATTTTTCAACAACATAAAAATATAAATGAAATTGTAATAATATTTTCTAAGCCTCCTAGATTTTATTTAAAAACAAAAAATATGAACAAAATCATACTATTTAAGAAATTATTTATAAATGTTATGAATTGAAATCAATGAAATCAAATCATACTATTTAAGTTGAAACTTTTTTCTGTGTAAAACAAATTTTGTATTATAAATTATGTTTTATAAACCTTTGATAAATTAAAATGTTATATAATTTTTACAAATATGAGGTAGATATAATTCCATAAGCAAAATGTAATATAGATTTTTTAGTGTTCAGTATTATTTTGTCAAATATTTCTACAATGTACAGTGGGTCAGAATCAAAATAGTTTGAAAAATGTATATGAAATTTCACATAGGCGTAGCAGAGTAGTTAGGACTGAGATCGAAAAATTTTTAACAACACATATATGGGCAATTCCATTTCATCGTACGTGACATTTGTACGCTTATTGAGTGGAATAGATATTGCAAAAAATAAGAGTATCTGAAAAATAATTTGGGGTTTATGTTCCATTCAGAGGGTACTATATTTTAAAATAATAAAAAGTTCATTCGAAACATTGTTGTCCAAAATATCGTGCGAAATATGTGTATATCGTATGTGACATAAAACGGAAGTCATTTTGAGGTATATGTAAAAATATCCGAAAATTTTCGAATCGTGAGAGGCGTTTTGTTTTCTTTTAATTTCTTACACTAAACCAAATATTTTTCCTTTACAATCCGTCATATTTAAATGAAAACAATCTTTGGATGGGTTTATAATAAATAAAATTTAATATCGTACGTGACATACCGTACGTGACAGATTTTTCTCTTATAATAAAACAATATATATTCTGTAAATATATGTATACAAAAACTAAAAAAATTAATAGAAAATATACACTCGGTTTCAATAAACAATTTAATAATAGCAAATAAACAATCACAGTCAAATTCATTTCACACTATATGCTAATTGGGAGCTTTGTTTTAACCGCAATTTTAGCATAAAACACGCCAATTGAATTAAAAAATTAAATATAGTCAGTTTAAACTATTATTTTTGGCAATAAAATGTTGTAATAAGCTCTAAATACTTATACATAGTAATATTTTAGTGTTTTCTCCTATTCAAATCATCTTAAAAAAAAGTTTCAAGGGTTTTTGGGTTTTCAGTCGTGGTAGTCATTCTCGTGGAATTGCCCATATGTTAATAAAAATTAAACCACTAAACTTACAGTTTTGAATCTTTTTTTATTTGATTGGAATTATTGTTACAATTTACAAAAAAAAATTATTTTTATAGTTCTAATCACTAATGATGAAATTTTGAACCTTTTTCGAAAACCCTTCCATCATAGTTTTTATAGTGCTTTATGTCACTTTGTTCGAACAGGTTGTCCATCTCTGTTTAAAATCTACCACACTTTTGTACACCTATTTTGTGCTCTTCAATTCTCTTTTAACAAGAGCCCAAATTGGAGGAATTGCCTCTCTTGGCGCAAATACTACATTATTGGTCTTGTACCACTCAAGACCTTACTTACCATAGTGACAGATGCCAAATCAGGCCAACAATAAGGGGACACACTAAGAAGTCTTATGGATGGAAACATCCTTGTTTGTAAACATTCCTTGATGTAAATTTCGGTATTTATAGAGCCATTTGTAACAAATGTTTGGCTTTTTTGTCGCAACTGCATATTGCTTGCCATACCAAGAACTTTCTGGGAAATTTTGTCTGCTTTTGGGTCCTAAACTTTTCTTCAACATTCCCTCGAGCATCTGCAACATAAAAAAATTGACCCAGAAGCTGCGAAAAATTCTCCATACGTACATTTCGTCATCCATTGCGCAGCGCGTATATTTTTTGTATAAAATTTGACTTCAATTTCCATGCTCTGTCTTTGGTCTCTAAATTTTTAGCAGAGTTTCTGTTAGGAATTTTTTGAGCCTTTCATGCTTTTAAACCTTCCTTAACTTTTCGTACCAAATAGTCTGAATACTGAGCTAACCGGGCTGCTTTCCTACCGGATGTGTTGGGAACTCTTTAGAAAATGCTTTTTAGTTTTTGGCTTTAGAAACATCATGTGGACCATTCCTTCTACCTGAGCCAGGTTTTATATCAACGGACAAGTTCTCTCGGTACTGTTTAATAAGATTAGAAACAGTTTGATAGCAGACCTTTGATTGTTTGGCCATCTTTTTGTAGGACCAAGTTGGGTTTTGTTGAAAATATTTAATAATTTTAGTACGCACTTTTTTCTGGTCACTCATTTTAATCAGATTAACAACAAATGAACATAATTGACATTAAACATAATAACTGACATGCTTTTCAAAGGTAACTCGATAAAAAAAAAAAATATCAAAAAATACTTGGTTAAAAGTTCTAATGAAAAACGTGTGTTAAGACTTTTACGATCTCAGTCCTTATTCTAGTTTAAATATTGATAACGGACCCCACAGACCTCAATGTAGGGCACATATTTATATTGAAAGCCTGTGATATTTATCTCTAATTGTTACGCATTTGAAAATTTAAATAATAAAATTTGCACAGTGGACAATTTTGGTAATTTTCGGATCAAAAATCTGTAGCTTTTGAATGGATGAGGATTTTTGTAAGACTTTAATTTGCTTTAATTTGTTTTTTTAATCATAATAAAAAAGCAATGAACGGTAAAAATAAATTTTTGATTTTTTTTACTTGTTAAGACAAGTAAAAATATATGTTTTTATGTACTTCTTCATTAGTTTTAATGGTATTAACAACTGACATTTGTTAACAGCTACAATTTTTTTTTAGTAAATTACAACCTTCGTCACAGCCGAATATAGCTTACTTGTTTTTATTCATATGATCACGTTAAACAAGTAAGAAAATATGGTCGGTCAAGCCCGACCATATAATACCCTACACTAACTAAATGAGCAAAAACATTTTTCTTTCAAAATTTCAATAATTTATATTCGTGAACGATTTTCGGAAGTGGGCCTTATATGGGAGCTATGACCAATTATGGACCGATCACCATGAAATTAAGTGGTGTGATTAATGTCTGTATGAAAGTTATTTATGTTGCATTTTATTTGTATACCAACATTTTTAAGAGATTTATGCTCGTTAAAGTGATTATCGGAAGCAGGCCTTATATGGGAGTTATGACTAATTATGGACCGATCATAATCAAATTTGGTGACATGAATTTCGTATACATAAAACTTATTTGGAAAAAAACTTGTGTAGATACCTATATAAATTAAACATTTATGACCGATAAAGTCCAATTTCGGGAGGACATTTGTATGGGGGCTAGGTGAAATAATGAACCGATTTCAGTCAGTTTCAATAGGCTTGGTCCTTGGGCAGAAAAAATGCTATGTACCAAATTTTATTGAAATATCTTCAAGATTGCGACCTGTACTCTGCGCACAAGGTTTACATGGACAACCAGCCAGCCAGACGGACGGACGGACGGACGGACGGACGGACATCGTTTAATCGACTCAGAAAGTGATTCTGAGTCGATCGGTATACTTTAAGGTGGGTGTTGGACTAATATTTTTGGGCGTTACAAACATCTGCACAAACCCAATATACCCTCCCCACTATGGTGGTGTAGGGTATAAAAACTATTACAATTTTCATCCGATTAGAAAAATTAAAACATTGTTTTGGGAAGAACAAAATTTTCTTTATATATTGTTATACATTTTTAAGTTTTCAAATCAAAATAAGCAATGAAAAGCTACTAAAATCAAAAAAATTTATAATTTTTAATACCTTCGTGAGATTTCCACAATATAATTTTCCGACCCTATATAGCGGAGTAGATTAAGCCATGTCCGCCTGTCTGTCCGTCTGTCTGTTGAAATCAACTTTCTGAAGACCCCAGATATCTTCTTGATCCAAATCTTCAATAACTCTGTCAGACATGCTTTCGAGAAGTTTCCTATTTAAAATCAGCAAAATCCGTCCATAAATAACGGAGATATGAGCAAAAATCCGAGACAACCTCTATTTTTGGCCTATTTTTTATCTATATCTCGATTACTAAATCATAAATATACACAATATGGATATCTAATGATAGATATTTCAAAATCCATTGCTGTATTTATGTATATAATTCTATAGTAAATTGGACCTACAATGGGTCAAAATCGGGAAAAATATATTTTAAACCGAATTTTTTTGGACAAAAAAATGTTTTTGTCATAAATTTTTTTAACTAATAAAGTTAAAAAAAAATTTTAAATTAAAAAAAAAAACTTTTTAAAAACAATTTCGAAAAAAAAATTAAAAAAAAATTTTTTTTTTCAAATTTTATTTTACAGTATAATTTGGTGAAGGGTTTGTAAGATTCGGCAGATTATAGCCAAATATAGCTCTCTTACTTGTTTTTTTTTTAATTTCTGAGTTGCTCAACCTTTTTGCATGCCATTTGTTTATAGGCACGAAAAAGCAGCTAGTTTTGATATATCTTTTAAATAATAAGTTAAACTTTAATTCTATGTTAAAACTAGATCGGCGCCAACAGTTAAAATCCTAGTCAAAGTTGCGTAGGTAAGCCAAAAATCATTATATATTTTAAATGAATAAATTTCAAATCTGCTAACTATAGTTAATATTTTAGTAGATTTTATGCAAAATTTGAATTACTAACTTAATTGATTCAATAAAAAATTTAATTGAAATTTGAATTTTTTTTCAATTAAACTTTTTAATTTGAATTTAATTAATAGTATCATTTTGATGATTGGAGTAAAATCAAATATTTTTTTAATTAATATAATCAATTTCGTAATTGAAATTCATTTTTATTTTTTTCTGTGTATATATACAAAATTCATAACGAAAATAAAATCTGGACAAGATACCACCCTTTTGCAACAAGATAAAACAAGCCTAAACCAAATAATTATAAATATTAAAAATACGACCTTGAATATGGAATAATTTGAACTCACCAAATCTTTAAAGTGGAAAGTAGTGTGTTCTGTCGCCATTTTCGAATACTTCTGTTGACATAAGAACTATAATTTCTGCAAATAATTATTGCTTGACATCTTAGCTTTACTATAGATCTTGTTTTATGGTTAATTTCAAACATTTGCAAAAATCAATTATGAGATGCATACACCTTATATTGTCCACTGTGCTTTGTCCGGGTTTTTGAAAATATTGAACATTTATATTACCCTGTTAATCCATATAAATATATAAATGTCTTTGTAAGTTTGTTCGTTTGTTTATTTGTTGGTTTGTTTGAGCATCACGCCTAAACGGCTAAATCGATTTTATTGAAATTTGGAACGTATATAGATCCTTACTTGGAAGCGTCAATAGGCTATAACTTTTTTCAATACTTTTACCAGAAAGGGATAAACAGGGGGAAAACTGGTAAAATTGGTACCTATAGTTCTTAAACAATAATTATTAAACGGCTGAACCAATTTTTACTACGACAGGGGAAGCGAAGCGCACCGGACCAAGCTAGTTTCGTAATAAATAGAAAAGTCAATTAAACAAAACAAGCAAGCAATTTATTTTACCAAAAGTCAACAAATAATCGATTTAAAATTTCAATATTAAGAAAGTGCTGAATTTGCAAATTTGTTTGGCCGAAAAACCGCTGTTACTTTTCTGCTTCCTAGAAATAAAGTTTCTTAAGTAACTTACAATACCTTTTATATATCTAGAAAAACAAGCTGTACATGTTAGCTTAAAAATAGAAAACGCCTAAAATATAGGAATATGGATTTCTCTATAACCTATTTTTTTTTTTTATCGAAATTTTGAGTTTAAACTGTAATATTGGGTGTATGACTTAAAAATTGAACATTTGTACAATATAAATTAATTCAAAGTATTGGCCATTGTTAGCTATGACTTTTTCTCATATTTCTGGCAACATATGAATTCCGAACCAAAAGAACAGCTTATCATTTGTGGCCAATAACGCATCAAGCCAATTTCGGATACTCTGTTCCAAAGTGAAGCGTATCCCAGAGAGAGTGTTCTGCATCCATCGAAGCAAATAGTAGTCGGACGGGTCACTGTCTGGACTATAAAGCAGGTGAGGCAAAACTTCCCAACCACTTCATTCTAAATATTTTTTAACTGGTATTGCAACACGTGACCGAGAGTTGTTATGTTCTGGGCGTTTTCGGCCAATGCTCGTTCTTTTGATGGTTTGCTCCCACCAAATATAGAGAATTACCATAGCGACATGGATATTTTACTTTGGTGTCGATTCGGATGGTTGGCCGAGCTTTACATACGATTCGGGTTATTGTAAAAAAAACATTTTTTATCGGTGAACAAAATTTCAAGGTCTCACGGCTTCAATTCGTATGGTACTCAATTTCCCAGCTTTTGGATAAATCCTGCTGCTTTTAAACGTCTTGAAATTGCTGCTTGATTAGCTCCCAATGATTTTGCAAGCTTTTGTTGAGTTTTACAACAATCTTCATGGAGTAATGCCCTAAATTGTTTGGCTGGCCACTTCTGAACTGCACAAACCATCTGTCGCACTTTGAAATCGATGGAATACATTCACCATAAGCTTTAGTGAGCAATCGATATACTTCAGCGGCACTTTTAATACCCTACACCACCATAGTTGGGAGGGTATATTGGATTTGTGCAGATGTTTGTAACACCCAAAAATATTAGTCTAACACCCACCTTAAAGTATACTGATCGACTCAGAATCACTTTCTGATTAAACGATGTCCGTCCGTCCGTCCGTCTGGCTGGCTGGTTGTCCATGTAAAACTTGTGAGCAGAGTACAGGTCGCAATTTCGAAGATATTTCGATAAAATTTAGTACATATAATTTTTTATGCTCAAGGACCAAGCCTATTGAAACTGGCTGAAATTGGTCCATTATTTCACCTAGCCCCCATACAAATGTTCTCCCGAAATTGGACTTTATCGGCCATAAATGTTTAATTTATATAGATATCTACATAGGTTTTTCTCCAAATAAATTTTATATGTACCGAATTTATGTCACCAAATTTTGTTATGATCGGTCCATAATTAGTCATAGCTCCCATATAAGGCCTGCTTCCGACAATCACTTTAACGATCATAAATCTCCTTAAAATGTTGGTATACACATAAAATGCAACAAAAAAATTAACTTTCTTATAGACATTAATCACATGACCAAATTTCATGGTGATCGATCCATAATTTTTCATAGCTCCCATATAAGGCCCACTTCCGAAAATCACTCACGAATATAAATTATTGAAATTTTGAAAGAAAAATGTTTTTGATCATTTACTTAGTGTAGGGTATTATAAGGTCTGCCTTGACCGACCATACTTTCTTACTTGTTTTAAATTAAAGAAGTTAAGCAAAACTTTTTGCATATGACGATTCGTTGGTTCAAAAGATACGCCATCTATTGTAAATCCCGCATTTTTAAGTCATATTAAAACTTGGATGTCCAAAACGGGCAACAGTTTTAGATACTTAATATGATGTATTTCAAATCATTCGTTTTAGTATTTAACCAGCCTCGGACCAACTGTGGACTTTATAGAAAATTTTAAAAAATGCGAAAATTGGAATTTTTTTTTGGAAATTGTGGGCTAATGTTTTCCTAAATCATATATTTGTTTCTACCTATACATTTGGTATCAAAATGTGTACCGACATAAACAATTTCATTGCGATATGTTAAACAAGTGTAAAAAAATATAAAAAGTTAATTTTTCATTTTTCATTTTTCCAACCAAAACAAATTTGGGAATGAATACCCTTATAATTTAATAATAAATACAAAATAAAAACAGTCATCATGTTTTCACCCAGAAGTTTTATCAAAAAATTTAAAAATGCTAAAAACAATACAGAAAAATTGGAAAACTCCAAAAAGAAAATAACTGAACAAACACCTAAATTTGATAATGATGAAAACGTTAAAGCGGCCTTATTGGAAATATTGATATATGTTATTTTTCTAGTGGCAATAACAATTGGTAAAATACAATAAATTAACCATCATTAATCATATAATAATAACTATTCTTTCTAGTGGCCAATGCAGCTCAACATTTATACATGTTCTATTTCAATCAAACTTTGGAGAGATCTTTTTTGGACAGGAATTTAGAAACTGATTTGGGCACAGAATTGAGTTTTAATGATTTGGTAACAACAGCTGATTGGTGGTTATTTATGGAAAGAGTTTTCCTGGCCAATTTACATGGCCTCAACTATGAATGGCTAAATGAGGTGACATTGAATGATAATGAAAGTGTAACAGAAAAAGTTTCAGAAGTTAAAGAAAGATCAAAACATGGAATAGCTAAAGGTAAAGGACAGCTAAGAAGTAGATTTGGATCAACTAAAAATAAAGCAAAAGATGGTGTTCTTAAAGGCCAAGAAAAAGATATTGAAAGTTTGTCACGCATTTACTTAAGAGATAATATTTTATTGGGACCTCCTCGTTTAAGACAAATACGTGTTAAGGAAAAATCCTGTGAAGTTCATGAAGTGTTTCTTACATATTTCACAAACTGTTATGCAGGCTATAGCAAGGATAAAGAGAATGTTACAGATTCATATATGAAGTAGACTTAAAGTTCATTTAAAGCTAAAATATGTATTACTAAGTCTTAGTTTTTAAATGTTTCAGTTCAACATTCTTTACCAGAACGGAGTTGCAAGTAAATGTCTTACATGGCCAAATTACCAAATATTATGGAGCTGGCTATGTAGTAAAATTGAGTTATGATTTTGAGGAGAATCAAAAAATCCTAAAAAACTTAAAGGCCAACAAATGGATAGATCGTGGAACTCGCATAATCATTTTAGAATTTGTTTTGTTTAATATTAATACAAATATATTTGATAATGTCAAGTAAGTTGTTTAATTTTTTCTAATGATCTTTTTTTTACTTGGTTTTTTTTAGAATTATAGCCGAGGTGCCACCGGTTGGTGGCATTGTGCCATCCCATCAATTCCAGGCTTTGAAATTGCACACTTTTTGGTCTGAGGGTTATTGGTATGTGTATCTGGCTGGTGGATTTTTCTATATTATGGTTTTGTTTTATACTATTGAAGAAATTATTCAGTACTTAAGAATGGGTGCGAAACTATATTTTTCTTCGGTTTGGAATTTTTTGGATATTCTAGTATTGATGGTAAGTGGCAATATATAACAATTATTGAGACTATAGGAGTAATATAAACTAATAGGGCTGTCAAACATTTCGTTCGAAATGGTTTCAATTCCGTAGGTATTTTATTTTAATTTCTTTGATTTTGTAAATTCCCAAAAAAGTTAATAAATCTGTATATCCGAATTTAATTAGGCAATGTTTTGTATATTAAAACAAATGTCAAGTTCTTGGTAAAGAAATAATAGGTCTGTTCATTTACTTTTCCAGTAAATACTTGCAACGAGAGAATAAAATCAAAATTTACAAAATTACTCTCTTAAATTCTCAAAAATAGTAAAAAGTAAATGAACGCTTTTCCAGTAACAATTGGATCCAATTTGGTCCCAATATCTTACAAATATTGGTGGCCTGCACTGGATCCTAAATTTATATACACAATTTTCTTATTTTATTCCTTTAAAAATGTATAAATACTCACATTTTCTTCAATTTTATTGAAAATTCTTTTTTTTTTACATTTTTTTCAACACAAAAATAAAATTGTAAATAAATAAACAATAACACAAAGCATATGAAATATAAGCTGCTAACTATTACGAGTTCAAAAAGAACTTGTAATAGTTTGCAACGAGAGAACACTCTCTAAAATTTATACGCTCTTGATTTTTTCTCTACTTGCAAGTTTTTTGCGTTAATGAACGCTTTTCCAGTAACAATTGTTACTAACTAGTAACAACTTTTAGTTATTGAACAGAGCTAATTTAAATATTTGAGGAAAAGAAAGAAATACAAACCAATATCAATTCCACTTTAAAAACTGGAAGTGGTTTCATTACGAAACTAATTTTCGTTTAACATTTTCTGAAGAAGCAAAATGAGGAATTAGTTCCATTTGCGATAGGAATGGAATTCTGTGACAAGGGTGTAAAAGACTCACTTCTGTGCAAGTATCAAAATAAACTATCGTTTGTAGTAATTTCTAAGCAGATTTGAATAATAAGCACGAAGAAGATCTAGTTGAATTTCCCACTTAATTGACAAAGAAGTGAATGACGAGGATCAACAACAATAACTTAACTCTGAGTCAATTTCTAAAATGATTAAACAATGTCCATCTCCTTTTTAGTTTCAAGCACGAAATTTATATAAATTGGTTAGAATTAGGGGGAGGATTTATATGCAAATTCATGCTTTTTCAAATACAGGGTTTTCCAAGAACACGTGTTATTTTGGTATTCAAAGAAAAATGAAATTTTTTGAGATAAATGATCGGATGTTTATTTCATAATAAAGAGGAAGGTATGCCGTTAATAATGAAAAGCAACATCAGCCAAATGGCCACCACGACCACACTTACAGGACCATATCCATTTCATGAAATTTTCCATAACTAAATCCCAAAGTGGCTGCCCTATGTCCTCGATAGCCTCACGAATTCTATCCTTGAGGTCTTAAATCGACGTTGGGTTGTTGGCGTAGACCTTATCTTTCACGTGGCCCCAAAGGAAGAAGTCACAAGGTGTTAAGTCACAAGATCTCGAGAGATAATAACAAGGATCCAATCAGCAAAGACACGACATTGTTGATGATCGGCCGTCTTGAGTTATTGTGTTAACTGAACTTTATAAGCCTTAAGACCCAAGTCTTTATGCAAAATACGATGTAATGACATTTGTGGAATGCCCCAATTCCAAAGAACGACGAGGAATGGACATGCCTAAGTTTTCTTCAACACTTTGGGCTACAGCAGCAATATTCTCAGTTGTTCTTGGGCGACGTGCATGGGTTTTATTCTTCACATCACTAACTTGTACCAACAGCTCGAATTTTTCCACCAAAAATGCTTTGACTGCAAGATTTTCACCATTTTTGTAGTGAATTTCATTAATTTCAATGCGTTGTTGAAGCATGTATCGTTTCATTTTTAATAACGACGCACATTGGTTGAGGTTCATAGAACGAGCGGCTCAAAATAGAAGAAGTTGTCGAAGGACAATGAAACTTGGCACATAGGCATTTTTGATTTGAATTAAGAAAAAAATGGAAAAATCAAAATCATCCGCCCACTTTTACGCCCACCTCCCATACAAAGTGAAAATGAAATGTTGATCTATGGCATTGTTTTTTGTCACATAGCTTTTTTAAACACTCAGAACCATTTGTGTGAAATTTGAAAAATATCCGCCCAGTTTTACGCCCACTTCCCATACATATTGTGTTGAAAGAGTGTCATAACTCCCTTGATTTTTAATGCATCAACTCAATTTTCCCAAAAAATAATTATTGTAATTATAGAATGGGCTCCTGAAAATATATACCTGATCCGCCCACTTTTACGCCCATCTCCCATAGAAAAAACATGAATAAGTAATTTAAGCATAGTCTTTAAGCTTTGAGCGAAATCTATTTATAAATGGGTCTGAAGACAATAAATTATTATGAATAACGTTTTCATTAGTGGCTACACGTCCAATTCTTTGCGAATGATGTAATCTATAGGCTCTATAGCCTTTATTTCTCGCTTCGTGAGCTTGCTCTGACAGCACCTGATACAAATAATCAATTAAAATGTAAAAAAAAGAAAATGATATCATTGAATAAGGGCCTTTAGATAGAGACATACTATAGGCAGAATAGCTTCTTGACTAGTATGTTATTACATTATGTAATAATTTTAAACAGTAAAGATGGCAACAACACCATGCATGAACGAAAATGCATGTTTTGTTACTTTATCAGTTTATAGTTTTTACTGTTTTTTTTTTTTTGAAAAGGCGCAGGTAGCAGCAGCTGAATTTTCTTTTAACTTTTAGCTGAGACTTCAAGCTGTAATCTGACATCTTTCGTTAAACAGTGCTCCACAGCGCTAAAAATATGCAGTCCACTGAAATTGATGGACATTGAAATTTTGATGTTGTTTATATTTTGTTCTACGAAATTTTTTATATGGCACTTTTTCCAACTTTTTTTAATGGAAATCTCATCTATGACAATTGTCATTTAGGAAAATATACAACAAAGTCAAATGATAAGTTTACACTGATTGTACCAAAAGATTGAATATACAATAAATTTGCATGCCATTTTAAACAAGCTAACATATATGAACTACGAGCGTGTCTGTCCAAACAAATAATAAATATATCAGCCTAATATTACGGAATCATAATATTCAGATATCTGACAACAAAATACCAAAAAATAATCCAAATCGGCGAACATAAAAAAAATGAATTTCGGCCACTCTTCAACCAATGTACAGCGTAATTTCTACTAGTAAAATGTCAAAGAATAAAAGCTTCAAAAGTGACAACTACCGAAATACCGGGTGATTCAAAATAACACCTCTTGTTGGAAAACCCTTTACATTGTAGACAATTAGGGTGGTTATATTTTTGTATATTTTGTTATTAATAAAAATATAATTTTTTGTCATCAATGTCCAAAGTTTTTAGTCGAATTTGTATAGCATGAAATGTTGACGAATAACTTCTTTTTACATTGAGAAACTGACAGTCTTCTTAATTTCTCTAGCAGCAATTGAAAATTATCATTTCAGAATATTTTGCTTCAAAAAAGTTTCGAGTTTTTTTAAGTATCAATCATTAAGAATCATTCATTGCAATTTCGATTTATGAGAGATTTCGTTGCCGAAAGATTTTATAACTTCTCATACACAGAATCCGCTCTTCACAGTCATTTATTACGAGATGAAAATTAAGGATGAATGCTACTTTACACACGATCAACATTTTGATGATTTTAAGTCAGATAGCTTATGGCAATAAACAATTGTTAATCCCAATATATTAGAAGAAATACATCCATCGTTTTCTAAGTAAAACAATTATAATTTTAAAACTTGACCTAATTATGTGTTTAAGAGCTGGGAACTTGGATATATATTTTTTGAGCATTGAGGGATATGCAGTAAATTATTTTACGTTTCTGTACCAACATATAAGTTTTGAAGCATGAAAACCCGACCCCTGGTGATAATGATCTTAAATTTAGAAACAACATTTCAATAGAAACCTCAATTCCAAGTTTTGTTGGAATCGGTCCACAATTGGCCAGATTTTTATCCGGAAGTCTCATAAGACAATGTTGAAAATAATCTCTAAAAATAACCTCTTAATTTTTCTCTTTTAATTCTCTTTCAGCTCTCCTATTTATCTTTAATCTATAATTTTATGCATCCTTGGTATATGTCTGACATACTAAAGCAGATCAAAACCAAATCCCAAGAATTTGTGAGCATTGATTACATCTGCTATTGGAATTTACTCTACATCGATATGATGGGTGTTTGTGTATTTTTGGTATGGATTAAGATATTCAAATACATAAGTTTCAATAAAACCATGTTACAGTTTAGTACCACCTTGAAAAGAGTAAGTTGTAATGAATACATGTGATTTAAAATTTCTAACTAGAAATCCTTTAGTGCGCCAAAGATCTTTTCGGTTTTGCCGTTATGTTTTTCATTGTTTTCTTGGCTTATGCTCAATTGGGTCTGTTAATTTTTGGCTCCAGTCATCCAGATTTTCGTGAATTTGGCGTCTCGGTTATAACATTGATGCGCATGTTTTTGGGAGACTTTGATTATCAATTGATAGAGGAGGCGAATCATGTTTTGGGACCCATTTACTTTTTGACCTATGTTTTATTTGTATTCTTTATTTTACTGGTAATTGTTTTGTTTTTTAATATTTATTAGCAACTGTTAAAAATACTTGTTAAATTCCTTGTGTTTAGAACATGTTTCTGGCCATTATCAATGACACTTATGGCGCTGTTAAAAGTGAAGTTCTGAAAGGTCGCTCGGATTTTGGTACATATTTAAGACGCTTATTTCAGAAATCCTATATGTGGTGTTTTCCTAAAAGAAAACTTAAAACTAAAGTAAATGAAAGTTTGTTGTTAAAGGAAATGGAGGAAATATCAGCTGCTACAACTTCTTTATATCCAGCTTCCACTAATGAAGATTCCTTTCAACCATCTTCACCCGATCGTGTAAAGATGCGTGCAAGTGAAGTGTTAAGAGAGTAAGTGAAATAATAAATTCTCTAATTCCTTTACTAGAATGAGCAACAAAATAAATGTTAAATTTCACAGATACTTCGAGGAGCTTTCGGAATTTCAAGAGCCACCTGAATTTTTGAGGAAACATTTAGATTTTGAAAGGTTTGTTTAAACTTAAGTTTTTTGTGAACAATTCAAAGAAGTTTGAGTCAAATATTGTGGGTTCATTAAACACGATTCTATTCGGGCAAATATGATTACAATTCGAATGTTTTGTTTGTCTGATATCTCCGTTAAATTGCTGAAATCATTTACCACTACACAGTGGGGCAGATTCAAAATATTTTGGAAATAAATCTGGTATTTCTAAACGGCTGGTCCGATCGGGATAAAATTTGTCATGGGCATAGTCAAGGAGTATTTGAGCTTAAGTTATTAAAATGGACTCTACAAATGCTCCAGCGTCGGCTCTATGTGGGCTCAAATTAGGGTACCTTCGACATGTAAAATTTTTAAACACGTGCCATTTTTTTGTTTCCGATTTAAAAGATTTGTATATTTTTGGAAAGCGCTCGGCTAGGTCTTGAAAAAACATGTTTGCTTGTGCTATTTATCTCTTATAATTTTTGAGTTATAGGCATTTCAAAATTGAACTTTTAAAATTTTGCCATATCTTGGTCCGCTTTTTTCAAAATATAGGGCTTACTTTTGGACCGAATGGATTCGAATTTCTTTTGTTAGTTAGACAACTAAATTACCAATAACATTCAAAAGAATTCAGGGCAATATCAATTATGGATCCAAAAATAAACGATTTTCAATTTAAAAATTTGAAAAGCAGTAAATTTTTGCAGTTTTTTGTACGAAAAGGTGACTTAACTCTTTTTTTTATTAAAAAAAACTTTATTTAAAAAAATACAAAAATTTTATGTGTTTCCATAAGGTATCTTTACGGAGAAAATCTTGGTATAAAAGACATGTCTTGTTTTTGAATATGTCGGCCCTACGCCCTTCGGAATTTGACCTATTTTTTTATCAAAACTTGAAATTTGGACCACATGTTCTAAAATCCCAAAGCTGGGATCAGAAAACGGAAAGCAGCTTTGGAAACCTTGATATGATCCATATTTATTCCCAAAGTACTTAGCCAGCCTTGAAGGAAATATGGACCTTATGGGGAAAATTGTTACAAATACCATTTTTGGGATTTTCGCTCCAAAATGCCCTTTGACCTTTTGACAATTTTTTTAATAAGTTTAAAAAACGTTGAAAATTTCATTGAGCTTTGTCAATAAATAAATATTTTATTGCATATTACATATTTACTGAGTTTCTAAAACTAAAAATTGTATCAACATTTTAATAGGATTGCTAATATTGGGAACAATTTTGCCCACATTTCCTTCGGAGCTGGGAAAATATTTTGGGAATAAATAGGGATCACATCAAGGTTTCCAAAGCTGCTTTCTGTTTTCTGATCCCAGCTTTAGGATTTTAGAACATGTCGAAGGTACCCTAATTTGAGACCCTATAGCGCCGCCCCTGGAGCATTTGCATTTTAATAACATAAACTCGAATACTCCTTGGCTACACCGTCAAATTTTATCCCGATCGGACTAGCCGTTTAGAAATGCAAGATTTATTTCCAAAAAAATTTTGATTCTGCCCCACTGTGCACTGGTGAATGTTTCTACATTTCTACATTTTTGAATTTATAATTACAATTATTTTAATTACAGTTTAAACAAACGCATTACATTATTGGAGGAGGTTTTAGAGCAATTAATTAATAATATGGATCGTATTTTAAAGAAGGTTGAGTCAAAGAAAGTCAAGAAAAAAACCTAAATAGAAAAACCCAAATTATGAATTGTTGTTCTTTATGGAATTTTTTTATTTGTTAAACTATTAATTAATTGAAATAATTTACTTAATAGTAGTGTTTGCTTTTACCTTTTCATTGATTTAATTTATATAAAAAAAAAATAATATTGTCATGTATTCAAATAAATTCGGTTTATTTTTGTTGGAGACACATTTGGGTTGACATTATAAGTTGAATGACTTCATTATGGACACACACATGTGTAAATATATTAACAACTTGTAATGGGATGTATCCCTATAGTTTTAATAGTGCCAGTATATATCTTTAAGATTTAAATATTTGTAGTCGTATGACAAGTATATGTAATGCAAAGACAAACCAATGAATTACTTCACTCATTCTATGTCATCTGATAAAGAGTCATTTGATTCTTTATTATACCTAAGTAGTTAAGAGTTTAATCTGTTTTGCATTTTACTTTTGTTAATGAGAAGATGTGCGTCCTTTTGTAATCACAATTGTCTTATTAATCAGTAGGGTCAATTTACTTCCTTCTAGGACACGAAAATGTTAAGACAATGGACTAGATATAGCTTTTTCAGTAGCCAGTGGTATCCATAAATGCTGGGTAAAATTATTATTTCGGGCACATTCACCAGAACTGCTGGGATGTGGCAACATATGGAAGTATATCGTCACCTAAAATGTAAAATAACATAACATCACTTTTCATAAGTTTACAGGAGAAGCAACAAAATATATAAAATGGAAACTACTTGAGATATTGAAACAACATTTTCAAATCTGTATTACAATGAAACTACAGGATTTTCCAACAAGAGGTGTTATTTTGGTGTTCAAAGAAAAATTTAATTTTTTGAGATAAATGATCGGATGTTTATTTCATAATAAAGAGGAAGGTATGCAGTTAAAAATAAGAAAACAATACCAGCCAAATGCCCACCACGACCACGCTTACAGGACCATATCCTTTTCATGAAATTTTCTATAACTATTCGATAGCCTTACGAATTCCATCTTTGAGTTCTTGAATCGACGCTGGGCTACTGGCGTAGACCTTATCTTTCACGTGGCCCTAAAGGAAGAAGTCGCAAGGTGTTAAATCACAAGATCTCGGTGGCCAATTGTGAGCACCTCTTCGAGAGATAACACGATCCGGAAACTTTTCCCGTAAAAAAGCAATGGTTTCGTTGGTTGTGTGGCACGTAGCGCCGTCTTGTTGAAAGTAAATGTTGTCTAGATCAATATCATCCAAATCCGACCACAGGATACGATGTAATGACGTTTGTGGAATGCCCAATTCCAAAGAACGACGAGGATTGGACAAACCTGGGTTTTCTTTAACACTTTGGGCTACAGCAGCAATATTCTCAGTTGTTCTTGAGCGACGTGCACGGATTTTATTCTTCACATCACTAACTTGTCCCAACAGCCCGAATTTTTCCATCAATTTCTGTATTGTGGTCCGACAAGGTGCTTCACGACGACCCAAAAATGCTTTAGTTTTGTGAAATTTTCACCATTTTCGTAGTGAATTTTAAAAATTTCAATGCATTGTTGAAGCGTGTATCGTTCCATTTTTAGTAATGGCGTAGTTTCTACTTGTCAAACGTCAAAGAATAAAAGCTTCAAAAGTGACAGCTACCGAAATAACGGGTGATTCAAAATAAAACCTCTTGTTCTAAAACCCTTTAGATATATATGTATTTTAAAAAAATAAACATTTCTTTAAAGTACACTTTATGCAATGTGTCTTACGTTATTTTGAATTGTTATTTTCTGACAGTCAAATAACGTACCATCAATATAAATTCATATGAAGAAATAACATCTTAAATAAAAATATATTTCTTATTTAAAATTATTAAGATTTTAATTTATTTTGAAACATTTGTACAATATTGTTTCGTTTTTACCTTTTAAAAACGGGGTTTATTTCCTTTAAATAAACCAGATACTTTTGATTGCTAATAAAAAGCAGTTTTAGTAGTTTAAAATTGTAACAACTCTTTATTTATTTAGAATGTACAACAACAACAGAATTAAATAGGCACTCAGTGTCTCTACACACGTATATCAATTCGCAGAAATACACACACACACTTTACAATGTACAAGTATACACGTACAAGACAGTTGATGTTAACTTTAACACCGCCAATGATCAACTCAACTCACGACTGCCAGCTCTGCCACTATTTACACACGTACCATCTATCAGGAATCTTCTACAATGCTCTTAACGGACATACTTGTACATTCGAATTCCAGAGCCTTCGATGTCATTGCCAGCAGCCCAAACATTTAGTGTTGCCATACTTACAAACAATGCCAATAACCGCATGCTACTGATGAACGTGCCTTCAAACATGATGAATGCTGCAGGCAGTCGTTACAGACCGTTGAATTCAAATCGTCATTGCACATTCGTGACAATATAAATTTATTCAAAATATTGTCCCTTGTTAGCTATGACATTTTGCCATTTTTCTGGTAGCATATGGATTCCGAGCCAAAAGAACTGCTCATCTTTTGAAACAAAGAACGAATTAAGCCAATAGCGGATATTCTGTTCCAAAATGAAGTCTATCCCGGTAAGAGCGTTCTGCATAGATCGAAACAAATTGTAGTCCCACGGTCTGGACTATAAAGAGGATGAAGCAAAACTTCCCAACCACTTTATTCTAAATACTTTTTAACAGTTATTGCAACATGTGGCCGAGCGTTGTCATGATGGATTATTACTGTTTCATGTCTGGCCACATATTCTGGGCGTTTTTCGGCCAATGCTCTCTTCAAAAGAATCAGTTACGTTCGATAAAGGTTCCCTGTGATTTTCTGTCCAGATAAGACCTTTTTGCTCCCACATAATACAGAGGATTATCTTAGCTTCATGGATATTTGCCTTTAGAGTCGATTCGGCTTGTTGGCCGGGCTTCACGTACGATATCTTAGGCTTCGAGATATTGTAATGTATCCATTTATCATAGCAAGTAATGATTCCATAGAAAAATTTTATTTTTTATAGTGTTTAAGCATCATTTCGGATATATTAAATCGTCGTTCAAGGTCTCTCGGCTTCAATTCGTATGGTACCCAATTTCCCTGCTTTTGGATGAATCCTACAGCTCGCAAACGTTTTGAAATTATTGTAATGATTTTGCAAGCTCTTGTTGATTTTTACAACAATTACATGGATTAATGCCTCCAATTCTTGGCCTTCAAACTTTTTTGGCTGGCCTGGGTGATATTTGTCAAAATCATCACTACTGAGTCGAACAAACCATCTCTCGCATGTTGAAGCATATAGAACACATTCACCATAAGCTTTGGTGAACAATCGGTGTGCTTAAGCGGCACTTTTTTTCAAATTAAAGAACTAAAACAAAACTTCTTTTGTTTAGGAAACTCATGTACTTTATGATACGTTATTTTGAATTTTAATTATAACTTGCTTAGTTTTTATAGTTGAAGTTTAAAATGTTGTACACAATGTGATAAGTATGTAGTTGTGAATCGTAATAAATAAAAAATCAACTTAGAATTATTTGATAATACGCTGTTTTGCATTTTAGGTAACGATATGTGGGTTTATGTGTACTTTGGTGACTGTTTGCTTTTAGCTTGTTTATTCAGTTGTCACACTGTCAGAGTTGTTGGCCTTTAGCTGTTAATCAGTGTCATTATGTCCTTAACGTACTTAAAAGAGAATAAGAATAGATTCAAGACAATGACTTCAGTTTCTTAACGTTGTACTGGTTTTGTACTTTTGAAATATTTAGAGAAGTATGTAGGTGAAATTGAATTAGGGGTATTAACTTATTACATGAAAATTAAGGATATAGGCACAAATTTGGTGAATTGTAGCCCCAGATAAAGCAAGATTGATGGTAATGGGAGATTTGCTAATAAAAAACCATATAATCAAATACCAAAAGGCAATATTTCTACTGAAGGATTTGACAGAATTCAAACTATATACGTTAACATTAACTGCATCACCATAATATAGGAAGCTGTAGCATGGGATGAAGTAACAAGAGTGAGGAAAGACCAAGGAACCGATCTATATACAAATCGTTAAATAATTGGTGAACAAACAGGAATGGGTTTCTACGTATTAAGCCGAAACATAGCTTAATACTTCCATATCCCAGATCACAATACTGATTTTCAGGCTAATATAATGACGATTACGGTGGAAATTAAGTTGTTGATTTTACAGATAGCCAAGCTGTTATCAAAACTCTGAGAAACGACATTGTTAGATCTCGTAACGTTTTACAATGTAAGAATGAGATAAATTCTTACTCAAATTGTAAATAACAGAAGATATGGGTTCCAGGCCATCGCGGTATTATCGGAAACGAAAAGGCGGACAAACTATCCAAGATAGGATCATCACCCTTGAAAATATCAAACCGTTCCCAAAGTTCAAGAACGAGCTTAATGAATGGACAATAAATGAACGTGTCAGAAACTGGCAGAACTCCAAAGTCGGCAGAACGATCAAAGTTCTATGGGGAAACACAAACTAAGATAATGAGAGATTCTAAACCAAAACATACCAACACTGAAAATACTACTACACGAATCAATTATGGGACTTTTAAACGTCTACTTAACATAACCCAAAATAGCTATGAATTCGTCTACAGGATGGAGGAAAGGGCTTTATGTCTTTTTATAAAGATTTTATTGGATTTTTTTCATAGGTATGTATACTTAACGAATCGGGATAACGGCCACTGTGTGACTTAACCGACCCACAGGAAGGCACAAGAAAATATCTTGGTATGTGTTTCTTTTTGAATCTGAAATATGTATCGCTGTCTATACTGATTTAATTTCTACACACAGAGAAAAGTTCTATTAAGCCATGTCCGTCTCTTTGTTTGTCTGTCTGTCCAAATCTTCAATAATTCTTCGAGAAATTTCCTATTTAAAATCAGCAAAATCCGACCATAAATAACGGAGATATTTGCAAAATTCCAAGACAGCCTCTGAAAATTTCATAAAAAAATAGACAATTTATTGCATGCTTTGACAAAAAATCAACAAACCGTATGTTTGGATGTGTGTTGGTTTCATAGCTTTGCGTGTTTTGTTTTTGTTTTTTGGTGTTTCGTTTGACGTTGTTTTTATACCCTTCACCATCGTGTGAAGGGTATATATAAGATTGTCATTTCGTTTCTAACTTCTACAATATAATCTGTTCGTCAGCAATTAAATGTAAAATTTTTAAAAGTTTTCTTGATGTATTTAGCATGCTACACACTGAAAGTGGCCAATTAATGCATCCACAACAAAGGTGAAGGGTATATAAGATTCGAATATCTTACTTGTTTAACAATCTTATAGTCACAATGCCCCGATAGACTAGACGATGGTGTGCTGGACTATCAATTGTAATGTACAGTAAACGAGCGTGTAAAGATTTTAACTAGAAAACACAAAAAAATGAAATTGAGATTCGCCACGTCGAAACGTGGACACTTATCACTTATTGTCTCATCTAACACGAAAAGATATTACAGGGATAGGACTACGGGAGCCTTTGATGTGCTAGCAACAGTGGTGTGGGGGGGTTCGGTCCTTTCCTATAAATCCGCAGTTTCACTACAATTTTATTATAGACTCCCTATTTTTTTATCGTTACGGTGTAAGGGCCAGAATGACTAGATTCTAAACTATTAATTTGCCCCTTTCTAGTCATAAATAAATAAAAAGATGTCAGAGAATTAATCCAAGTAACTAATCTCTCTCAGGTGTTATTGAGAGATTAAGCCTCGTAACCCGCGCCTACCAATGTTTCACCGGCTAATATTTACTTGAAACCCCACAATTAGAATATATCTAAATGTTTTACACCATTTCCTCACTCATGTCAAATGAAAACACCCTTATAATTTCTAAGTTAGCAATTCATAATGCTTAACAAACGTTTTTATTTAACTAATTTTATTATTCATAACAATTTTGTTGACCGATCTAATAATACTCATTATTCAGTAAATATTTTAGAAATTTTATAAATATACTAATCAAATTGAAAACAATATCATAATATTCCATAACAATAATAAAAATAGCAAATAATGACCGAATATCAAAGGGTTAATGATATTTAGTTTATTTTGATAATTGGCAAACAAAACAAAATAATAAAATACATGAATATATAAGAGAAGCAAAAACCAGCAGATAGATATTACAATAATTAAAATATCAATGAAAGTCATATAAAAGAGAACGAGATTTAATTATAAAGAACAAGACTGGAACATTATCACTCTTTCATGACTATAATGTTAATAACACACATTGTTCTCACTGACAATCGAGATAAGAGAATAATAATACGAAATTAATCTATAAGAGCATCTTATCATTGTCTCTCTTATCTTGATATTGATTTAAGCTTTATGAAAAAAAAAAAAAAAAAGATAGAAAAAAAAAAAACTGTGAGTGTTAAACTATCATTCAAAATTAATGATTTCCCACGATGTTTTTGTTATGTTATTTATTCAATTTTCATTTGGTTGTTGCTTCTTTTATTATTGTAAATTGAAATGCAAGAATTAAGGTTCGATATTAAAATGTGTGATCAAACTTACCGCATCATGCTTATCCGATGAAGGCCTCCAACAGGAACTCGATGATGTTGGTATTGTATGTAGAAGAAAAAGTTAAATTATTCTTGCATTTTGAATTTCTTTGCCAATGTATTAGTAACTAATTGTATATAAGTTTAGTTTTAAGTGTTAAATAATTATTAAGGCATTTAAAATAAATGTATGAAATTAGGTGTTAATAATTTGATATTAGTTTTTAAATTTTAATAATTTTTAATAATAATTAGTTTTTTCGAATAGTTTTAAGCATGATACAATATAAGTTAATCAATTTTGTAAAATTTTAAATGTAAATATAAATTCCATACTTTAACTATATTGTATCATTCAATATTATACAGATTTCATACTTGATTTTAGTGTTTATAGAAAATTTTAGGAATTTTACAATATAATAACTTATTTTGACATATTAAGGTTTGATTATGTAACTTTATTGGTTACATTATTGGGTTATGTAGACTAAGTTGTTTTAAATTTTGAAAATCACTGCTTTTATAGTTTGTAAGTCTGGTTTATAATAATTTGAATAAGTAGATAATGGGTATATTATAGTTTAGATTAGATTTTAGTATGTTAGTGCTATTGTTTTGTTCATATATGTTTTAGTTTAGAATATTAATTAGGTAACTTTAGTTTAAATAAATTTTAAGTGGCATTTCGTTATGCAAGATTTTGTTGACCATTTTGTTCTACATGTTGAAAATTTCGATAATTGAGATGATGAAAAATGTTGGTTCTAGTAAAATTACACCTTAAATATGATTAATGAACTTATAGGTGCCGAATTTTCCCAATTGCAGACTATTTAGACAATCAAATTAGATTCCTTGACGAATATAGCGTCAGATTTACGTTGTTATAGGCATTTGTTTAAAATGTTTAAAGGTGTCTTCTAAATAGGGGTGTTATACGCCCCACGTGATTTCGGGACCATGAAAGGGCTTTTGGCCGATATGAGGTTAGGTGCCGTATAACTTGATATATAAATTTTCCACATAAGTTGGTATCCGCAAATTCTATAGAAACATTTCTATAAATATCACTTTAATTTTTAATAGTGTAAAGTATATTACCTGAAATTGGTTTCGTTTTAAATAAATTTAATAATTTTTGCACAACTTTATTAAAAGTGGACTTTACTATTTAGGTAAAACACAACTGTACCTCTTTATTTTACTTGACATTAAATTTTTAGATATGTATGGTTCAGATTTCTATATGAAAAGAAATCTAAACTTTTACTTCTGTTACCAATACACCTCGTCATGTAAAAAAACCATGCTTGTAAAACAGAAGCTACTAGAAATATAGTATATTGAACGAAAAAATGTTGTAATAAAAAGTAGTAGAAACTGTATTGTATAACATAGTGTTGGTCAACATTATAACACTAATATTATCGTAAGTATGTTAAGTACTAAAGAATAGTTTCATTAAAGTTTTAATTTACAAAATTTATATTAAAAAAATCTTTTTAGTTATTATTAACATAAATATTATTTACTTACAAAACTCATTGTACTTATTTACGTGTACCATTTGCCCTAAATCATTTAAGCGATTTTTAGCTCAGACGCAAACCATTACTAGTAAATAGTAGTATTAAATTTCGTTATTGTTTACAACTATGTAATGCTCTCAGTAAATGAGAAGTAAATAGAATAAAAAAAAAACATTTCATTCATAAGCTGTGGACAAATTCATTAAAAAATAATTTGAAAAAATATGAGTATATACCAAAAAAAAAATTTCAATAATAAAATCAAATACATAATGCATTTAATTTGATTTTAAAGAGTGTATAAGAGAAGTACTTGGCGTTTTGCTGCCTGTAAGTAAAATAAAACACATTAAATATCATAATGATCATTAACCTTTTCCTCAACTACAGAAATCTGCCACACTTAATGATAATTTGATTTGGGTCAAAGTAATAGTTGTTTCGGATCAGAAATCTTCTTAAACATTTCTTGGACAGTGTATGCTTAGGTAACGTATCCGTAATTTTACATTTACTGCAATTCTCTATTTATTCATACATTTATGTTAATTGTATTTTCAGGGTGTATTACCATATACGAGGGTAGTTTTCCAAACTAAATGTGGCAAAATAAGTCAATTCAATTAGCAAATTGAAAAAACATCTAATGATGTATAATGAAAATTATTTAACCATTAAAATTTATTTATTGACAAACTTGCCAATATCTTGATTTTGCTTTATAAGGGTTTATAAAAGTAAATAAAAAGAAAATTACAAAAATTTTATTACAAAACTGCGACATTAGAAAACGACCATTACAAAACCAGACTGTTTTCAAGCTTTGCGTTAGAAAAGTGAATGGAAAAAGGGAGTTAACTCCGAATATCTTTTCCATGATAGGTACCAAGTATTTTTCCTTGTAGGTCTTCTAAAATGTAGTAATGGTTGCCTATTTTCTCTTTAATTCGCGCCTTGAGAAAAAGGGGAGAAAGTTTTGCATTAAAATGTTTTTCGAAACTGCTTTGTGCGAAATTGCGACGAAAAACTTCTTGCCCTACTTCAAAGTTTTGAAGTCTTGCCCTGAGGTTATATTGGTGCTGATTCTTTTCCTGTGCTTCTTTGATGCATTTGCGTATATCCTGCCTTATTAATTGTAAATTGTCATCCCGGGAAATCTTAGCTGTAGGTTCATTTAAAAGTTGTAGTTTTCGCAACAGTTCATACGAAGTTGCATGTGTTATCATATCGAATCCAAATAGTGCGTGAAAAGGTGAACTATTAATAGATTGGTGATAAGAATTCCGAAGGGCACAACTGATTTCACTAAGCCTCTCATCCCACAAGCGATGATCTGACTTAAGATATGCTCTAATGCCAGCAATAAGCGACCGATTTACGCGTTCAGAGGCGTTGGATTGGGGGGAGTATAACGCCGTGTAGATATGTTTTATTCCGTAGGTTGTAAAAAATGCATTTAGATCGTTGGCTCGGAACTGACTACCATTGTCGCTGACAATTGTCTCTGGAACACCATAGACGTGGAAAATTTGTTTCTGTAAAAAGTCTTGAATTGCTGTAGATGTAAATTTGCGTAGTGGGCACAACCAATGAAATTTTGTTAGGTGATCTAACACAATCAACAGACCAGTAAATCCAGTTTTGCTGCGAGGATACGGACCAAGTATATCTATAAAAAGGCGCTGGAATGGACGGACGGATATATTAGAGTTGTTCATGGGTGGCTTCATAACAAAATTTGGAGCTTTTGTAGATTTACAGGTATCGCAGTCTCGTACATAATTTCTCACATCACGTACCATTCCAGGCCAGAAAAAGTTTCTTCTAAGCAGCTCTAAAGTTTTAGCCATTCCTCCATGAGCTTTTACTGGTGTATCATGGGCTTTAGATATGGTATCCTTTCGCAGATTGTAAGGGACCCATAATTTCCAACAGATTTCTTCCTGGTCTTCGCTACCACTGTAGTGTTCGTTTCGATAATATATATATTTGTCAATGATTTTTATGTCAGGATATTTTTGTGGATCTATAGTAACCTTCTGCTTCAAGTTCACGTAATCATCATCTTCAAAGTGTGGAGAATCTAAGCAAATATCAGGTTCTATTAATTCCAAAGCAGCACATTCATCAATGGGAATTCTGGAAAGAGCGTCTGGTACAACGTGGTCTTTGCCTTTTCGGTGGCTTATGCTAAAGTTGTATGTTTGCAGCTTAAAGACCCACCTGGCCAACCTTCCGCTCAAGTCTGGTTGCCGCATCAGCCATAAGAGACTTGAATGATCAGTTATCACTTCGAACTCCTGCATTTCCAAATAACATCGAAATCTTTTTATAGCCTCGATGGCAGCAAGACATTCTCTCTCCGTTACGCTGTAATTTCGTTGCGCTGAATTTAGTTTTTTACTCATGTATGCAATTGGACGTTCTTCACCATTATCGTCCAATTGCACCAGAACTGCGCCGATTCCGAAATCACTAGCATCACAATGAAGAAAGAATTTCTTGCTGAAATCGGGATTGGTTAACACAGGAGCCGAGGTGAGTAACTTTTTCACGTTCTCAAACGATTTCTGCGCTTCCTCTGTCCACTTAAATACTTTTTTGGTGGATAAGACTTCAGTTATTGGGCAAACTACTGACGAAAAGTTCTCAATAAATCGACGATACCACCCCGCCAATCCAAGAAAACCTCTTACTTGCTTCAACGTTTTTGGGACGGGCCAATTATTTATCGCTGCTACTTTTTCTGGATCAGTTGTGATACCTCCGTTTCCTATCACGTATCCTAAGTAATTCACTTTCGTCACGCAAAATTTGGATTTAGATACGTTCAGGGTTAAATTGGCTTTTCTAAATTGAGATGCTATACGAATTAGTACTTCGAGATGTGATGTGAAGTCTGCAGAAACGATAACTAAATCATCAAGATACCCAAAGACACAGTGCCGAAGATCTGGTGGGATGATCTCATCCATGAGCCTGCACATTGTCTGAGGAGCATTGCACAGTCCGAAAGGCATGACTACGAATTGGTAGAGAGGCCTTCCCGGAACTGTGAATGCTGTCAGACTCTTTGATTTTTCATCTAAGGCAATCTGCCAGTAGGCATCTTTCAGATCCAGTTTTGTGATGAGATTGGCCTGTGGAAGTCTTGCAAATATTCCCTCAAGGTTTGGCAGAGGATAAGCATCCTTTTTGGTTACTGAATTAACCTTACGTGCATCTAGGCATAGACGGACCTTATTTGGTTTCACAACCAAACGCATTGGTGAACTCCAGGGAGATGTGGATGGTTCAATCACCCCTAGTGCCAGCATACGATCTAGTTCACCAAACATCAGTTTCTCAACAGCGGGAGAAACCGGATAGAACCGTGACTTGATTGGTGAAGCATGACCTACATCAATCGAGTGTCTAATAAGACTGGTTCTCCCTAACCCTTGTTTTTCAAAATTCGGAAAGAGATTTATAACAGCATTTAACTGTTGACGTTGGCTTCCGGATATCGGATATAGATTTTCATCTAATGGAGTATTTGGTACCAAATTATTTTCGGACAAACTTTCGGACTTCTTTGTGAGAGCGGAAAGATCGGACATGGATAAGTTGGACATATTATTACAAGAAATAATGTTTACAGACCCAACAAAATCTGGAAACAGTGCAAAATTCTTCCAAAAGTCAATCCCCAGAATCAATCTTTGTGATATGGAAGGTATCACAAACAATTGAATCCTTTTCAACTCGTTTCTGAACTGAATTTCGACATCAAGCCAGCCACAAACTGTTTGCAACTTGCCATCAGCCGTTTTAACACTAGATTTGCATTTTGTATAACAGGACAATTTAGAAAAATCATTTAACGCTAACTCAGAACCTATACAGCTAACGTTTGCCCCAGTATCGAGTAAACCTAACTCCTCAAAATCTAAAAATTTTACCTTCGCGTAATATCTCAAATCTTTTGGATTTGAAATTATTGCCGAAACTAAAAATTTTCTACAAAGTTTCTTATTTTTATAAAATTTTCGTAACCGAATGGTAGAGCGTTTAGGTTTACTGAGTACTTTTTGGGATAAAACAGAGATATTAAAAATTTCGTTTCTTTTCTGAAGGTATACTTTCAAGCGTTTATGATATGGAAGCTTAGGGCTTATTAAATTGGCAATATCAACATCAGAATTTAAAGAATCATCACAGTTTTTTGAACGTTTGAGTATACTAATGGGTTTGTTTTCTAAATCTTTTGTTTTTTGACGATCAGTGGGTATATTGTCATAATCGGTGTTAATAGATTTGTCACATTTGGTGATATTAGAAGAGTAGGGGTTTATTTGTTGTCCTTCAAGGGACCTGAAGGTCGAAAGTTTTTTGGAATTTGATTTCTTCTAGAAGCGCAAGTCAAACAATTCGGCTTATAAACATTTTTCAAACCACAACCATAGCAAAATACCGTGCGGTCTTTGAGACAATTCTGCCAGTGATGACCAATTTCCTCACAATTCCAGCATTTTGTTATTGTTTCATTACTTTGAATGCCATTGATTGATGAATCAAACTCTTCCCTATCATCAACATTTTCGATAGCAGAATCAATGTCTGCTATATACCTACGCGTCATAATCGGATTTTGGTTGCGTACGGAATGAGTTTTGCGTACAGATTCCTCATTCAGAAAATGTTCTCGCATTTGCACCAATTTGCGTAAATGGGAAATAGAATGTATGGGGACATAAAGTAAGTCCTGTCGAATCTCTGGGCGTAAATTTCTGGCGAGTATCTCAATCAACTCCATGTCCGACATGGGAGTTGGAAGATGATCCATAATGGATAAAATGGATTCGAAAAATGAATCAAACGTTTCTCCTGCCTTTTGCTTTCGATTGCGCACTTCTTCCCTAATATCAAAGGAGGATTTGTACTCTTTATATTGAGCTCTGATGGCGTCACAGAACTCATCCCACTGAATAGACTGGACTTGTTTGTGGTAACGCCAGTACCAGTCTCGTGCTTTTCCTGTGAGAAGTATCTGCAGATTTTTGCAAATTAGGCTAAAATCGCCGTTAAAATTATCTTTAGTCAAAGACCTTATTCGGTATAAAAATTCTTCGACATGTAAGCCGGCAGACGAACCATCAAACTTCAAGTTCCAGTTTTGGATGATTGAAGTGATTTTGTCGCCATGCATAGAGTTACTGCTTAAATTTGAAATAGCGATAGGAGAAAATGTATAAGGATTATTGCCATTTTGACGTGTTTGTTGCCTCTGAGACTCATTAAAATTTGGTGGAATTTGAAAATTATTCATATTATTGGGATTATTATTATTTTGAATACCATTGGTATTAGATTGTGGTAGAAGATTTAGATTTCCCAATAAACGATTTAAATTTTCCTGAATTAGTCTATTGATTTCTGAGTAATCTATAGCATTTGTGTTTGTTGGTGTTGGCGTGTGAGTTGTCGTTCTAGCAGGTGAATTTATAATATTTTCATTGACATTGTTGCCATTTGTTTCAGCCACGTTTTGGGACTGTTCTTGAAAATTTGAAATATTATTGTTCTGAGAATTTGCCTCAGGAAATATGTTTCTCTGTGAACTTCGAGTATTATAATGCTTTGCCAAAGCTCCTCTAGGTTTCGATTTAGGATTATTCCGAATAGAAGTGATTCTCGAAACAATAATTAATTTTCGAAGTTCTGATAATTGACAAGACCTCCTACATTCGGGGCATTCCGAATGTGAAGACAAATGCGTTTCTATACAACTCCGATGGAATGCATGAGAACAATCATGAATGATGAGGCAATCCGCACCTTCATCCATAGATTCATGACAAACATGACAAACTGAAGGCTCAATTTGCAATGGCGCCAGTGGAAGTGGTGGCGGAATATTTGCATCGGGAGTTCTTTCGTTAGACATTTTGGGACAGATTTATCAAATTCACAATATTTAAAATAAACAAAGTCAAAAAAGAAAATTATTATACTCAATAGTTAATAAATATCAATTGTTTGCGGAAAGAAATAAAAATACGAAAAGTTTTTTTAAAAATCAAATTACTATAGCAAAACTTAAAAAGTTGTCAAATAAAATTTAAATAAATATTCACTGAAGATATCACTTTTACCAATCGAGAATTTGAAAAGGCAAAACCAAGAATATTTATGAAAAAAAAAAAACAATTTGTACTGAAACTGGTTTGATTAGAAACAATTTTTGTGAAAAATATTGTGTTTTTTTTTTTAACATGAAAATATTGTTTTATAGACACTTCAAAACCTAATAAAAAAATTTTTTTTGAAACGTTTAAAATTCAATTTCAAAACTATTAAAAAAACTATATTATTTCGATTATTCCTAGATTCAAAACAAATTTTTTTTTTTTTTTTTTTAAATGAGAAACAATTCACTTTCGAAACTTTTAAACTTACTTTCATTTCACAACTCCAATTTTGACATATTTAAAGGACTAATTTTTTCTTAAAAATTCAGCAAAAATTAAAAAAATAAAATTTTTAATTGGTTCCGAAATTATTATTGGTTTGATTTAAAATTGAAAAAAAAAAATTAAAAAGTTTTCTAAAGATTTTCTTTTGCAAATTTTTAATAAAATTTCGTTATAATATGAAAAGAATGTTTGAAATAAAAAAAAAAAAATAAAAAACTAATAGTTAACTTATTATGTTTGCAAAATGAACAAAATATGAAATCTGATCGTCAAGGAGATTGAAACTTAGAACAAATTTTATAATATGCAAAATAGTTTGTAAAAACAAAATTTGTCCAAAAATTTTTTTATCCTTGTAGTATTGATATATAATTAAACAAATATATATAATATCATACGATCAATATTAATAAAATTAAATTATTGAAATCAATTCGAAATTCAGTAAAAGTTAATATCTGATGCAGGTGTAAAGAGTGGTATTGAAATTGATTAAATATTAGAGTTTAGATGAAAATAAATTTTTGTTGAGAAAGGAGTTTGATGACTTAAGTATATAAAAAAAACTTTTTCTAAATTCGATTCAAAACAATTTGTGGAAAATTCACAAAATTACATTTTTGGTATATTCGGTTTTGAAATGAAAAAAAAAGTGATTTAAGAAATGAAAGATGCAATTAGATGCAGAAACCTAAAATTTGATTATGAAAATAGAATATTGAAACTTTGAAAGTTTATTTGGTAATAAAAAAATGGACACTGTCTCTTAACTCAATATCTCATTATAAGCAGAACTACTTCTAAACTATCACTAAAAATAAGCAAAGAAATCTTATGATATGATTTGTTTGCTTGTATTACTATTCAAGTTACAAATCTATATAAAAAATTTAAAAGTTCATAAATCCTGATTTATAGAAGAAAATTGTCATACTGAATGAACATTTTTAAAATTTTGTATAAGGTTTTTAATTTTCATTTGTATTCCACAAAAAAAAAAAATTGTTCATATAATTCCTGAGTTGTTAGACAAAAATATTTAACTATCCGAAATGTTTTCTTAATAGTTTAGGTCAATTTAACTAAATGAATATAAATGAATGGGTGTTTTCAAAAGACATAAAGGCTAGTGTAAAACATTATTACTGGATTAAATGCAATGTCATTGGTTACTATAACTGGGCTATGGATTACTGGACAAAATAGGAAGTTATTTTCAAAATTTTTACAGCACTAGCTCGATATAATTTTTTCCTAATAACTTAATATCTCCAAAAGAGTATTGGTTATCAATTCGCATCTAGCAAAGTTAATAAATTCCATAATGCTCTATGGCCACTAAATTCGCATTTAAAAATGTTGAAATAAACTTTCTACTTTGAACAATATAGAATAGACTTACAATTGCCATATATCTACCAAACTAATTGTTGAAAAGATCTATAAACATTAAGCGGTCAACATATTCGAAACTTACTACTCAAATAGTCGAGAATCCTGAAAAACTTTAAAGATTATTCTCCAAAAAGTTTAATACAATATATGCGAATTGAAAGATAAGCAAAAAAATGAAATTTACTATTTATAAAACTGAAGATTTTGCAGAGCCGTAAAAACTTAACTTATAAGTCCTATCGGCCCCACGTTGGGCGCCATTTTTATGTAATGTACAGTAAACGAGCGTGTAAAGATTTTAACTAGAAAACACAAAAAAATGAAATTGAGATTCGCCACGTCGAAACGTGGACACTTATCACTTATTGTCTCATCTAACACGAAAAGATATTACAGGGATAGGACTACGGGAGCCTTTGATGTGCTAGCAACAGTGGTGTGGGGGGGTTCGGTCCTTTCCTATAAATCCGCAGTTTCACTACAATTTTATTATAGACTCCCTATTTTTTTATCGTTACGGTGTAAGGGCCAGAATGACTAGATTCTAAACTATTAATTTGCCCCTTTCTAGTCATAAATAAATAAAAAGATGTCAGAGAATTAATCCAAGTAACTAATCTCTCTCAGGTGTTATTGAGAGATTAAGCCTCGTAACCCGCGCCTACCAATGTTTCACCGGCTAATATTTACTTGAAACCCCACAATTAGAATATATCTAAATGTTTTACACCATTTCCTCACTCATGTCAAATGAAAACACCCTTATAATTTCTAAGTTAGCAATTCATAATGCTTAACAAACGTTTTTATTTAACTAATTTTATTATTCATAACAATTTTGTTGACCGATCTAATAATACTCATTATTCAGTAAATATTTTAGAAATTTTATAAATATACTAATCAAATTGAAAACAATATCATAATATTCCATAACAATAATAAAAATAGCAAATAATGACCGAATATCAAAGGGTTAATGATATTTAGTTTATTTTGATAATTGGCAAACAAAACAAAATAATAAAATACATGAATATATAAGAGAAGCAAAAACCAGCAGATAGATATTACAATAATTAAAATATCAATGAAAGTCATATAAAAGAGAACGAGATTTAATTATAAAGAACAAGACTGGAACATTATCACTCTTTCATGACTATAATGTTAATAACACACATTGTTCTCACTGACAATCGAGATAAGAGAATAATAATACGAAATTAATCTATAAGAGCATCTTATCATTGTCTCTCTTATCTTGATATTGATTTAAGCTTTATGAAAAAAAAAAAAAAAAAGATAGAAAAAAAAAAACTGTGAGTGTTAAACTATCATTCAAAATTAATGATTTCCCACGATGTTTTTGTTATGTTATTTATTCAATTTTCATTTGGTTGTTGCTTCTTTTATTATTGTAAATTGAAATGCAAGAATTAAGGTTCGATATTAAAATGTGTGATCAAACTTACCGCATCATGCTTATCCGATGAAGGCCTCCAACAGGAACTCGATGATGTTGGTATTGTATGTAGAAGAAAAAGTTAAATTATTCTTGCATTTTGAATTTCTTTGCCAATGTATTAGTAACTAATTGTATATAAGTTTAGTTTTAAGTGTTAAATAATTATTAAGGCATTTAAAATAAATGTATGAAATTAGGTGTTAATAATTTGATATTAGTTTTTAAATTTTAATAATTTTTAATAATAATTAGTTTTTTCGAATAGTTTTAAGCATGATACAATATAAGTTAATCAATTTTGTAAAATTTTAAATGTAAATATAAATTCCATACTTTAACTATATTGTATCATTCAATATTATACAGATTTCATACTTGATTTTAGTGTTTATAGAAAATTTTAGGAATTTTACAATATAATAACTTATTTTGACATATTAAGGTTTGATTATGTAACTTTATTGGTTACATTATTGGGTTATGTAGACTAAGTTGTTTTAAATTTTGAAAATCACTGCTTTTATAGTTTGTAAGTCTGGTTTATAATAATTTGAATAAGTAGATAATGGGTATATTATAGTTTAGATTAGATTTTAGTATGTTAGTGCTATTGTTTTGTTCATATATGTTTTAGTTTAGAATATTAATTAGGTAACTTTAGTTTAAATAAATTTTAAGTGGCATTTCGTTATGCAAGATTTTGTTGACCATTTTGTTCTACATGTTGAAAATTTCGATAATTGAGATGATGAAAAATGTTGGTTCTAGTAAAATTACACCTTAAATATGATTAATGAACTTATAGGTGCCGAATTTTCCCAATTGCAGACTATTTAGACAATCAAATTAGATTCCTTGACGAATATAGCGTCAGATTTACGTTGTTATAGGCATTTGTTTAAAATGTTTAAAGGTGTCTTCTAAATAGGGGTGTTATACGCCCCACGTGATTTCGGGACCATGAAAGGGCTTTTGGCCGATATGAGGTTAGGTGCCGTATAACTTGATATATAAATTTTCCACATAAGTTGGTATCCGCAAATTCTATAGAAACATTTCTATAAATATCACTTTAATTTTTAATAGTGTAAAGTATATTACCTGAAATTGGTTTCGTTTTAAATAAATTTAATAATTTTTGCACAACTTTATTAAAAGTGGACTTTACTATTTAGGTAAAACACAACTGTACCTCTTTATTTTACTTGACATTAAATTTTTAGATATGTATGGTTCAGATTTCTATATGAAAAGAAATCTAAACTTTTACTTCTGTTACCAATACACCTCGTCATGTAAAAAAACCATGCTTGTAAAACAGAAGCTACTAGAAATATAGTATATTGAACGAAAAAATGTTGTAATAAAAAGTAGTAGAAACTGTATTGTATAACATAGTGTTGGTCAACATTATAACACTAATATTATCGTAAGTATGTTAAGTACTAAAGAATAGTTTCATTAAAGTTTTAATTTACAAAATTTATATTAAAAAAATCTTTTTAGTTATTATTAACATAAATATTATTTACTTACAAAACTCATTGTACTTATTTACGTGTACCATTTGCCCTAAATCATTTAAGCGATTTTTAGCTCAGACGCAAACCATTACTAGTAAATAGTAGTATTAAATTTCGTTATTGTTTACAACTATGTAATGCTCTCAGTAAATGAGAAGTAAATAGAATAAAAAAAAAACATTTCATTCATAAGCTGTGGACAAATTCATTAAAAAATAATTTGAAAAAATATGAGTATATACCAAAAAAAAAATTTCAATAATAAAATCAAATACATAATGCATTTAATTTGATTTTAAAGAGTGTATAAGAGAAGTACTTGGCGTTTTGCTGCCTGTAAGTAAAATAAAACACATTAAATATCATAATGATCATTAACCTTTTCCTCAACTACAGAAATCTGCCACACTTAATGATAATTTGATTTGGGTCAAAGTAATAGTTGTTTCGGATCAGAAATCTTCTTAAACATTTCTTGGACAGTGTATGCTTAGGTAACGTATCCGTAATTTTACATTTACTGCAATTCTCTATTTATTCATACATTTATGTTAATTGTATTTTCAGGGTGTATTACCATATACGAGGGTAGTTTTCCAAACTAAATGTGGCAAAATAAGTCAATTCAATTAGCAAATTGAAAAAACATCTAATGATGTATAATGAAAATTATTTAACCATTAAAATTTATTTATTGACAAACTTGCCAATATCTTGATTTTGCTTTATAAGGGTTTATAAAAGTAAATAAAAAGAAAATTACAAAAATTTTATTACAAAACTGCGACATTAGAAAACGACCATTACACAATCTGATGGTTGGGCGTTCGATTTCCGCCAGAGACTCTGGGTGTATCTGAATACAAGCAAAACGTTTGTGTTTGTTAAAAAAAAGTGAAAGATTGTGGTAACCATAATATGGTTGACTTACGATTCACATGATTGTATCAAGCATATATATGGTTATAGTTAACTAGTATATGTTTGTGACAACCATTTTTATGATTAAGGTTTTAGCATATTATGTTGCTCTCGCTAATTGATATTGTTACATTTTTACCTTTTAAAAACGGGGTTTATTTCCTTTAAATAAACCAGATACTTTTTATTGCAAGTAAAAGATGTTTAGTAGTTTAAAATCTACAACAACAGTTCAAATAGTCACTCAGTATCTTTATACACGTTTATCAATTCGCAGAAATGCACACACACTTTATAATATACAAGGCAGTTGATGTCAACTCTAACAGCGCCTATGATCAACTCACTCACGACTGCAACCTCTGTCACTATTTATACACACGCTATCTTTCGTTAATCTTCTACAATGATCTTAACGGACAAACTAGTATCTTCGAATTCTAGAGCTTTCGATGTTAATGTTAGCAGCTTAAAAATTTAGTGTTGCCATACTTACAAACAATGCTAATAACCGTATGCTATCAAGATTGTTGATAAGTTCTACTGATGGACGTGTTTATAAGCATGATGAATGTTGCAGGCAGTCGTTACAGACCGTTAAATTCAAATCGCTATTGCACACTCGTAGCAATATCATAAACAAAACAAAAACCTAATTGTATTCTAAAGGGACATGACAGCTTTATGGCTAACTATATTTCAGAATGAAAACTACATCACAATCTCGTTTTTTTAAATTTCGTATAGAAGCCCGGATTAAATTTCCCCGGAATTTTAAAAATTGTTCACTATCCAATTCCCAAGAATTTTTTAAAAAAAAAATATACAGAAAATAATTTGGAACGCTTATTTTTTCACCAAAAAAGGTGATATGTTATTTTTCTTAAATTTTGGGATATATCTCGACAAGAATGAACTGCTTATTATTAGTTGTTTTGTATTTTTGGATTAAAAAAAGGTCGGTAAACTAAAAACCCTAGATGCATTAGACAATTGCTTTGTAAAAAGATTAACTTCAGATTGTATACAGATTTTGTGGTAAATGAGATTAATTGATATTTTAAATACATATAAAAACCATTGTATATCTGAATAAATGACATTAAAGAGTTAATCACATTGAATTACTATGAATATTGCTGCTGGTATTGAATGCACTTAATGTTTTAATACAAATTCACATTTTGTATACAATATATTACTTGACCCTATGTGTATTTAATTCAAATATGACATCAAACATTTACATATTTATGCCAAACATGTTCGAATTTAGTTAATTATATTGCAGTTACATACAAAACTCTACTTAATGCAAATTGTATGTCGTATAAGAACTAAATATGAAATTAACTTAAATTGTACATTAACGAAACCACAGATATATATACAGATTCGTCAAAACTGACGTTTACGAAAGTGGTGTATCAGCTTTTCTTCATTTAACCCCATCAAAGAAAAAGGATAGCCATACATTTTACGTACACATTTGCTATTCCTTCATACGTTGGGGTTAAATGTGTGATGCCACTGTGATACATTTTAACACCGTGACGTATCTGCTCATCATCTGTGAACGAAACAATGGACAAATACATATTAATAAATCATTTCAATGAATTGTTTCAATCAATAGGTTTAATTTTTGGAAAATATTTCCATGGCATTCTATTACATACATAAATAATTGTGAGTTATTCATGTATAAGAAATAGTATATAATAGGGGAAAAGAAAGATTTATAAATGCTAGTGGTTTATGGTAAATATTAACAGAATTGATAATGATTGCATACCTTCAGTTTTATAAAAACCTGGAATGTTAAAACAATTTATTTCAGTTTATTTCATGTAAAAACCTCAACATCTCACTTTAGTTTTAAACACTCCTCATCTTGTCACAGATAAGTAGTTAAGAACAACAAAACCAAGATTGTATTTATTATCTGTCATTGGTATGATAATAGAGTTCATTATTTATTAATTGACTTTACTTCCTAGATATTTTTTCTTTATTTATCATTAGGCGCGAAATCTCTCACTTTACCCGCTCCTTCAAAAAGAAATAACTTATGGTTTTGTTTCGTGTTCTGCTGTTACGTCAATACAAAAGAATTTTGTTAAATTTTACTGTTGGTTGTAACTAGACAAGAAATCATAAAGAATTTTGTCTGCTTCCTGAGGTCGTTGATATCGCTAGAAAACCAGGAAAACTTGTAACAAAATGTCTCAACAATTGATTTAGCAGTCAAATTGGCGAACAAAGAAAGACAGATGAAATCAACATTGAAATTCCATGTGGGTTTGGAATTTGTAATGAGCTAAATTTTAAATGTACTCACTCTGACGATTTAACTCACTACGTTAGTTACTTAAATCATTATTTACTCACACACAACATTAGCATCATTAATATAGGGTATTTTAATAGGAGTGGTATTTAAAATCTATCATTCATACCTATTTTGTATCGTCAGATGATTTATCGCTCTTTATTTTTGTTGAGAGCTTATTTAAATGCTTAATTAAGAATAAAAGTAAGAAAAAAGAAGTAATAGTGCTATATTCGGACAGATTATATTGTAGAAGTTTCAAACGAAATGAGAATCTTAAATATACCCTTCTCCCAAGTGAAGGGCATAAAAACAACAACGCCAAACGTAACGAAACACAAAAAAAAAATAAAAAATAAACAAAATACGCAAAGCAATGAAACCAACACACATCCAAACATACGGTTTGTTGCTTTTTTGTCAAAGCAATTATTATCCAGGGTGCCGAATTGATGTACCTGCAGACTCGGCAGGTACATCAATCAAACACTTCTTCGATATGGACATTTGAACACCTTGTTTTTGGTCGACCAATGAATATTCCAATCTGCATGGTTTTCTCTTTACAAAGTGAACGAAGTTAAAACAATATTCCGACCATACTTTTTACAACATTTTTCAACTGTGGCCGCTAAACCTTCAATATTTTTCAAATATTATTCAACAATGAAGCGTTCTCACCATTTGTTTGTCTATTTAGGTCCATAAACACACGGGAACATCTTCAGAAGGGAGTAAATCGTGCGTTTGTTTCAATCCCACATCACGTCTAAGAATATTGTTCCATTCCGAATCCCTTACTGACAAATATTTGACGAATAAATCGTAACCACTAAATAAAATATATTTTATTTCTTTTATTTATTGTCAAATTCAATTCAAAGGAAATATTGCTGTTTCATCTTGCAAAACACTTGTAAGAGTAAACAACGTCAAACAAATTTGTACTAAAAAAAGTGGTTACACTTTGTTTAGTACAAATATTTGTCGTGTTGACCGTAAGAATCATATAAGTGGAAATTATTTAACATAGCTCAAAAAATGACGCTAATAAATTGTGTATAAATATTGGTATAACCATAAAATTCAATAAAATTAAACGTATGTGTGCAGAAATAATACTCCCAAATCGGTATTATCGAATAGATCGGTCCATAACTCGTAATATTCTAGAATTTTTTTTTATTAAAAATTAGTTTTATGTATTGATATAGCATAGAGGAAACATAGTATGTTAAGATTGAAAAAATCTTAACATACTTACATATCTATATCTATATTTATATAAATATATAAATGTCTTTGTAAGTTTGTTTGTTTATTTGTTTGTTTGTTTGTTTGTTTGAGCATCACGCCTAAACGGCTGAACCGATTTTATTGAAATTTGGAACGTAGATAGATCCTTACTTGGAAGCGTCAATAGGCTATAAATTTTTTCAACACTTGGACCAGAAGGGATAAAAAGGGGGAAAAACGGGTAAAATTGGTACCTTTAGTTTTTAAACAATAATTACTAAACGGCTGAACCGATTTTTACATCGACAGGGGTAGCGAAGCGCACCGGGTCAAGCTAGTATGTTAATAAAAATGATACCACTAAACTTACAGCTTTGATTTTTTTATTTGATTGAAATTCAAGGCGTATTAATCAGGTGAGAGCGTCTCGGCAACAAATACAACAAAGACAATATTTCTTAGTTGTCAAGAGAGTGAGAATGTCAAAACGGATATGAGATATAAAATATATAAAAAACAAACAAATAAAAAAAATATATGATTTTTTTTAGTTTTTTTTATGAAAAATATAAAAAATAAACCAATAAAAAATCAATTATTGGTAGTTTGCTCTAACACGGTTTTTGTTTGGAAGATTCAATATTAAAAGCGTCGAACGGGAATAAAAATCTTGGTGATTCATGTGGAACTATCATGCTATCCATTTAGCTATGTCCGTCTGTCTGTGTAAAATACTCGCACATCCAAAATAACCAACCAAATTCTTCTAAGGAGTTTGGTATTGAAAATCAGCAGGAAAACAACTCTCAAGGACTAAAATGAGAGTGAATCTCTAAAAAATTTGATTCATTTTCACCAAAAAAATTTCCAAAAATGGCCAATTGTTATTGTTTGCTGTAAAGCCTTGAAACATTTTTGTTTACAATTTTCAGTTTTTTATTATTTTCAATTCAAATATTGTGAATGTCAACAAGAAAAAATAAACAACTTTTTGACACTTTCAAACACAACATAAATAAATAAACAATAATCAGCTGGCCTCGTAACTTCACCTTATTTAATACACCTTGATTGAAATTATTATTACAATTTACAAAAAATATAATTTTTATAGTTCTAATCAATAGTGATGAATTTATGAACCTTTTCCGGAAACCCTTCCATTACGGTTTTTATAGTGCTTTATGTTACTTTGTTCGAACACGTAGTCCATCTCCGTTAAAAATCTAATACACTTTTTGACACCTTTCTTGTGCTCTTCAATTGCCTTTTAACAAGAGTCCAATATATCTCCACTAGCCTTAGCTCCAGGAAGTTTGGAGGATTTGCCTCTCTTGGTACAAATAACACATTATTGTACTTGTACCACTCAAGACCTTGCTTACCATAGTGACAGGATGCCAAATCAGGCCAAAAATAAGTGGACATTCCTTTATGTAAATTTCGGTATTTATAGAGCTCTTTGTAACAAATGTTTGGCATCTTTTGCCGCAACTGCATATTGCTTGCCATGCCAAGAACTTTGTGGGGACATTTTCTGCTTTTGGGTCCTAAACTTTTCTACAACATTCCTTCGAGCATCAGCAACATAAAAATATTGACCCGGAAGCTGCGAAAAATTTTACAAACGTATGTTTCGTCTTCCATTATGCAGTGGGGAGGGTATATTGGATTTGTGCAGATGTTTGTAACGTCCAAAAATATTAGCCTAACATCCACCTTAAAGTATACCGATCGTCTCAGAATCACTTTCTGAGTCGATTAAACGATGTCCGTCCGTCCGACTGGCTGGCTGCTTGGCTGTCCATGTAAACCTTGTGCGCAGAGTACAGGTCGCAATTTTGAAGATATTTTGATAAAATTTGGTACATATAATTTTAATAATAATATATAGGTATCTACACAAGTTTTGCTCCAAATAAGTTTTATATATACGGAATTCATGTCACCAAATTTTGTTATGATCGGTCCATAATTACTCATAGCTCCCACATAAGGCCTGGTTCCGATAATCACTTTAGCGAGCATAAATCTCCTAAAAATGTTGTTATACACATAAAATGCAACATAAATAACTTCCATATAGACATTAATCACACCACCTAATTTCATGGTGATTGATCCATAAGTGGTCATAGCTCCCATATAAGGCCCACTACCGAAAATCGCTCACGAATATAAATTATTGACATTTTTGAAAGAAAAATGTTTTTGCTCATTTACTTAGTGTACTTTCTTACTTGTTTTTGTATACAATTTGACTTCAATTTCCGTGTTCTGTCTTTGGCCTCTAAATTTTTTAGTAGAGTTCCTGTCAGGAACTTTTGAGTATATTTTAATTGGTACTTTTCGTACCAAATAACCAGAGTACTGAGCTAACCGGACTGCTTTCCTACCTGATGTGTTGGGAGCTCTTTTGAAAATGCTTTCTATTTATTAGCTTTTGAAACATCATGTGGACCATTCCTTTTACATGAACTAGGCTTTCTATCAGCGGACAAGTTCTTCCGATATTGTTTAATAACATTGGAATCAGTTTGACGACAGACCTTTGATTGTTTGGCCAACTTTTCGTAGGATCAAGTTGAGTTTTGTTGAAAATATTTAATAATTTTAGTACGCACTTTTTTCTCGTCACCAATTTTAATCAGATTAACAACAAATGATCATAATTGACATTAAACATAATAATTGACATGCTTTACAAAGGTAACTTGATAAAATAAAAAATCAAATAATTAATACTTGGGTTAAAAGATTTAATGTAAAATGTTTGTTAAGGTTTTTTCGATCACAGTCCTTAATGACGTGACTGGTTCCTGGAATGTAGGAATAGGTTCGAATTCAAAACTCATTACATGAGGACCGATTACTTTAAAATGGCGTTGTCAGTTGCCACTATTAAGATGCTCTTTGTGAGGTCTTATATATAATTTTAATGAACTTGTTCTTTTTCGGGATTATTAATATTTAAACTGCGGTTATTTCTATTACTTCTATGAATTTAAATAAAATTTGGAGTATGTTGAATGTCTGGTCAATGTTTTGTAATATGCCTTAATTGTTGTGAAAGTGTCCAAATTAGTTATAAGTACATATTTCATACTGTAATAACTTTTATTCTCTCCATTGTATGACAAAAGTACCTATAATATCAATAAATATAATCTATGACTATAAAATATCAACTCTTTTGGATACACCCTTTAAATGGAGTAAGTTTATAAAACAAAAAGTGTCTTTTATAGCTCAATCTTTATTTCTCAATTGTTTAATTTAATAATCTGTTTAAAGCAAAGCTAAAGAAATATTGTTTTTCTTTATTTTAATTTATTTATGACGGTTTCTGTATGGATGACTGAATATTCCGGGGAGAAAGGGAAATGGAATTTAATAAGAAGCTTTATAGCACTCAAACATTATTTCTAATTTATTCTAATGATTTTCTTAAGCCTGGAAAACAGACTAATAGAAAGTTGCGGACAGCCTCTACTTTGAGTTCGTTTTAAGGGCTTTAAACTAGTTCTATTTTAGAGAAACTTATCCATTCTAATTATTATTGGTGAAACCAATAATAAAATGAGTATGATCACATAATGATTATAGCACAGTTCAAGTACTCGTTCATCCAGCTGTAAGCTGCTTTACAAAGCACCTACATTCTGAATATTTATGAGAAAATAATTGAAATTAAAATATTAATAAAAATATACCATAAAAAACACTTTCAGTTACCAACATTCCATGAGCGTAATAAATAATTGAGTAAATGGTCAATAGTAAGTATAACACAAATTGTACATTTAAAGTTTTAAATAATAAAACCATAAACCCAATCAACTATTGGCTACAAATATTCTAGAAACTATTTCGCTCAAATAAAGCTTTAATAGTATTAAATGCAGCTCAAAAACATTCTTAAAATGTCTTGAGGTTAAACATTATAGGAAAAAAAGCATTAAATACGTTTGATTTAGTTTAAAACAAACTTGATCCACAACAACCAGTTGCGTTTTTTTTTTTTGGTTTTTTTGTTTGTATATAGTTTTTTATAAATGTTCAATTTTCTGAAGCAGCGTAAACAACATGAAAAGAAACACTTGTTATGCTGATGAGGGCGTAGTTTTTTTTTTGTACTACTTTTATACTCTATTCATATACTTACTATTCGTGCTATGAAATGACGTAAAATTTTAGTTGTAGTACTAAACAAAACTATTGCAAATTTTTATCAATAGTTTGTATATGTATATGTATAAACTAACTAGTCTTAAATGGTTGATTAACTTTTTTTATTTAAAAATGTAATAAAACCAAGCTTTTTTTTAAATTCCCCTTACCGCAAGTATTGAAATTTTGCCTTATAGGAAATTAAAAAAATAACTAAATCTGTAAGCCTTTAGTCCAATTTTAATAAAATTCCCCACAACTATAGAGAAGGTGTAGCTGAGTTTAAATTTTGAATTTGAACACTAAGGTGGGGCGCACATTGGTTGAGGTTCATAGAACGAGCGGCTAAAAATAGAAGAAGTTGTCGAAGGACAATGAAACTTGGCACATAGGCATTTTTTATTTGAATTAAGAAAAAAAAAAAAAATGGAAAAATAAAAATGATCCGCCCACTTTTACGCCCACCTCCCATACAAAGTGAAAATTAAATTTTGACCTACGGCATTGTTTTTTGGCACATAGCATTTTTAAACACTTAGAATTATTTTTATGAAATTTTAAAAATATCCGCCCACTTTTACGCCCTGTTCCCATACAACTTGTATTGAAAAACGGGCATAACTCTCTTCATTTTTAATGCATCAACTCATTTTTCACAAAACATAAATATTATAATTTTAGAATGGACTCCTAAAAATATATACCTGATCCGCCCATCTGTCATAGAAAAAACATGAATAAGCAATTTAAGTCTTTTAATAATTTTTTAACATCATTATCGTACTCCAATTTTTTTGATTTGCAGCTTTGAGCGAAATCTATTTATAAATGGGTCTGAAGACAATAAAAGATTATGCATTACGTCTTCATTAGTGGCTACACGTCCAATTCTTCGCGAATTATATAATCTATAGGCTCTATAGTCTTTATTCCTCGCTTCCTGAGCTTCCTCGAACAGCATACCTGATACAAATAACCAAAATGTGAAAAATACAAATGAAAGCATTGAATAAGGGCCTTTAAATAGAGACATACTATTGGCAGAATAGCTTATTGACTAGTATGTATATTACATTATGTAATAATTTTAAACAGTAAAGATGGCAACAGCACCATGCATGAACGAAAATTCATGTTTTGTTACTTTATCACTTTATAGTTTTTACTGTTTTTTTGGAAAGGAGCAGGTAGGAGCTTTTAGCTGAGACTTCAAGCTCTAATTTGACATCTTTCGTTAAACAGCGCTCCACAGCGCTAAAAATATGCAGTCCACTGAAGTTGATGAACATTGAAATTTTGATGTTGTTTATATTTTGTTCTACGAAATTTTTTATATGGCACTTTTTCCAACTTTTTTTAATGCAAATCTCATCTATGACAATTGTCATTTACGAAAATATACAACAAAGTCAAATGATAAGTTTACTCTGATTGTACCAAAAGATTGAATATACAATAAATTTGCATGCCATTTTAAACAAGCGAATATATATGAACTTCCAGCGTGTCTGTCCAAACAAATAATAAATATATCAGCCTAATATTACGGAATCATAATATTCAGATATCTGACAACAAAATACCAAAAAATTATCCAAATCGGCGAACATGAAAAAAATGAATTTCGGCCACTCTTCAACCAATGTGCGGGCATATTTTCAAGGCCCCAAAGTGGGGTATCTCGGTATATGAAAAATTAAAAATGATTTTAAATGTTTGTTTTAGAACCGATTTGAAAGATTTTCATGTGTGTAGAGTTTACAAGAAGAGACCTACAAAAATCATTGCTTGAACTGTATAGTTAACGAGATATTCGCATTTGAAAATTAAATATCTTAGTCTGCATTTTTGCTAATAGCGGATCCCAAACTCTCTCGATTTTGTTTAAATATATATTTTTGAATTACCTACAAATCTATTAGTATTAGAAAAAAAATAATTATTTCAAAATAGATAGTTATTTCGCGTTATTTTTTTTTTTTTTTTTTAAAGTACTTACATTAGTCTTTAGTTATACAGAAAGGAAAAACAAAATAAATTATTGGTCAATTCACAAGGTCTCTTATCAGTCATATTGTCATAATGTCCTAATATATCACGACTCGGCGGCTCGGCTTAACCGACTCTTAGGCATTCGGCGTTGCTCTCTGCTGGTTCGTTACGATAACACAATAAACATAGCATAGAAAGTACTTAGTATTATTTTAGGACATTTTTTGCTTGAAAAGCAATAAAAAAACATTGTGAAATATTAGGACATTATGACAATATGACATGATAAGAGACCTTGTGAATTGACCAAATGTGTTTATATTTTTCTCAAAGTTATAATTTTGGGAGGTACCGTGCAAGGGTACTGTAACAGCCGTTATGATATTAACTAATTTGTGCAACATCTCATTTAATCTTGGGCCAACCTGAATTATTAGGGAAATACAACCAAGCAGGATATTGCTATATCCTTCGAAGAAGCTTATGCCTAGCCGCGTCCGTGTTTAGTCAAACAATGAGTATCAGTTCCACTAATGGCGCTTCTTTTCTGACACAAAATGTTGCTAATATATTGTGTACCATTTATTAAAGGTTACCCATAACCTCATAATGTATTACATTTATAACGATTACAATACACAATACACCAAAGACCATTTATGTAATTTTCTTTTATATAGCTTCTAAATATTCTAAAACAATACTTTTTGCTTCCATGTTAACACTTTTAATCAAATAATACAATAACAAGAAAAACTGTTTAAAAAGTGGTGGCTACAGCCACACGTCCAAGTTTTGCTCAAGTTTTTTTACACATACTGCTTGTCAAAATCCATTTAAATTGACAGCTGTGACGTAGGCTGCACGCAACTTGAAAACAATTTTAGTACAAATTGTGCAAAAACATGTAAACGGCTGTATTCTGGATTGCAAATTGAAACATCAACTTGAAAGAGAAATTGAAAGCAAGTTCGTTTCAATTTTTAAAAGTGTAAGGGCCGTTTCCCAACGAAAAACTGCAGATTAAAGAAATTTGGTTTTCCCAATGTCTCATTTGCTTCTATTCTGTCACAAAGTTAACCCGACCTCATCTGCCAGTTATTGATTTATCGTACAGATAAATTCAATCAGCTGCTGTTCATAAATTTTATGTGCTTTTGTAAACGAAATTAAATAGATTTAAAAGATTTTATAAAAAAAGTTTAATAGAGGAATTAACATTAATTTGATGTAGGATGAACTCGAAGAACATGAGTTCCAAGTGAATGCTGAAAGAGTTTATCATGCCAGGCCTAACTACCTGGCAGGCATGGAGGATAATGAATTTTTCAAAAGATTCCGGCTGTCTTTGGCCACATTAACCCAGTAAAACCACCTTCAAAATAGTGAAAACTGTCTTTAGACAACACTTTTTTACATTTTCTTTGTACCTCCCAATATATTCTGACAAGTCGTTTGTCAGCTATGATTAATCAAGTACAAAAAGTCATTTTACGGTAAGTAGATAACATTTTGTATTTAAGTTTTAAAACGTATTTGAAGTGAAACAAAAATAAAAAGTTTGATTTAAAAACGAAATAGCGAAGGCCTCCTCAAGGCGGTCTTGCCGGTTTGCGTGTACAAAAATGTGCTCCTCTTTTACATTGTAGTTTTCACCTTTTGTTCATAAAACTCTATTGTTTGCTTATGGTTCCATTATTTTTCCTTTTATTTTACTATTGTGTTAAAGATGGATATTACTAAACGTCCTTATACGAAAAAAATTTGGAGCAAATGTCTGATGAATAATTTCTCGAGTTCATCGATTCTGTAGAGTTCTGTAGACAGCACAGGGTATTGATAGCGATGACAGTGTTGCTGATTCCACTTATGTTCCAAAGACGAAACACCATTTTCGAAAATACATGCCCAAAAAGCCGCATAAAAGAGAGATCAAATTGCTCGTGCTTTGTGATTCACACGGTTTTGCCTACCGGTTTTAAATCTACAATGGGTCCGAAGATAATATCATATTTCCTATTATACCGGACATTGGAGCTACCTAAAATATTTGGAGATTCCTAGAATGCAATGATCGCATGGGTGGAGTAGATCTCATGGATGGTCTCCAGGGTCGATATCATATTTGAGCGAAGACTCACAATATTATGATTAGATTGTTCTACTATTTTGTGGGCATGGTCTTTACAAATGCATTCTTGTAAAGAGGTAAGAGGTAAAAACGTAACAATATATAGAATATTACACGTAAACTGGCAAGACAGCCTACAATTTTTTACCTGGCGTTCGTTCAGAATGATTTTTTCTCCTGAAAATTAAAACGTACGGTTCTATTGACTACATCTACTTGAAAAAAAATTATTGGCTTCATCGGATTACTTTTGCAGGGTTCACTTATAGGCAGGGTTCCCAACTTTCACATTTATTTTGAGAGGTATTGCCAACTAAAAATAATGTTAACGGAAAATCAAGAGAATTAGTAACATTGAGAAAACGGGCCTAAGTGTATTAACACTTGAAAGGCAAAACTTGAATAAAATTGAGTATATGTAGCATATTTTCGGGGTTTTAGGGCAACATTATTTGAAAAGAACTCGTTGTACACTTACCAAACTACATTTTTTTCAGAAAATAATATAAAAAAAAGGCAGAAAAGAAAACGTCATAAATTCTGTAATTATATTGAATTTTTGCTACAAAATGTGGTAAAATTTGATGGCTCGAATATCAAATTGAATTAAGTTTTTACACCCGGTTTCGACTGTAAAAACATTTGAAAGCAAATTAGTGCTATTTCAAAATTAAAACGTAAGTAATATAACAAAATTTCTTAACAGTTTTTCAGTAAGAACTTTTTAAAAAAATTTACTTCTCTGAAATTTTACTTAAATCCAACAATTTTTATGATTATATAAAACCGATTACATGCATAAGTAGTTTCTAAATAACTTGATGGATTTTTAACGGGTTTTCAATAAAATTAAATATTACAAAATTGCACTTTTCCCCCCCGCTTTAAACATGTTGTTGTTTATTACAAATATTTATAGTTTGAAATAGTTGTTGTTGTTGTGTGTATAAAATATTTCAAACAAATGCAATTTATATTATGAATTTGTTATGTTGTTGTTTTTCTAAGCTTCTATGCAGCTATTTAATTGCGCGGTTTATTGTTGAGTTTAGTTTTATAGAAAAAAAAAAATAAATAAAAAAATTTACAAAATGTTTTTTTTATTGTTTCAATATTTTTATGTAAAGTGCTCTAAATTGAGCTGGTTTGTTAGTTGGTATGATAGAGATATCGAGTACAAGTACAACTAGAGAAGTACTGTGCAAGGTGCTACATATTTCCAGTATATTTACGAGTATGAAATGTATCTAGACTGTGTGAGTACGTACTTACTAACTGCATACTTGTACAATGTATAGGTACATTGTAGTAAGTTAGTAAAGCTATGTACTTGTTATTGTTGTTGTTGCAGTTATTTCAGCAGCTGTTGTTGGTTTTTTGTAGTTGTTGTTGGTGGTCGTGGTATAAAAGCATACAACTCTTTGATTTTCTTTTGAGTCCGTTGTTTCACAGAGTCTTGTGCAAGTGCAAATTCTATTTTAGTACTTTTTTTTTATTATCTTCTGTTGTTTTTTTTAGTTTTTGTTTCTTTTTGATTGCTTGACAAAACGAAAATTTCATCTTTTGAATTTAAATTTTGTGTACTTTTTACTTCGTTTTTTTTGTTGTTATTTTTGCAATATTGTTATTTGACAGCAGTGCTGCACATGGTTTGTGTTGGATAAAACGTTTATCAAGCAAATAACAAAAAACCATACATTTCCACTAAAAAAAAAAACAAAGATTGGTTTAACAACGTACAGAAAATTATTATTTATGGATTTTTTGGTTCATAATTAAGTGTTTCGAGGAAAAACAAAAATACATACAAAAAGGAATAAACTTAAAAGACTGTTATAGATTTAAAATAAACTTTTTTTTAAACAAAGAATAATGTATAAACTGGTAAGCATTTCCTAGTGTTAAATAAAATATTGAAATAATAAAACTTTATTTAAATCTAAAGTGATCAATAAAACATTGGTATATTCTCAATATATTCAAACAATTTATAATTTATTCTCAAAGTTACAAACCAAGAAGCTAGTTTCTTTAAGACATTGTGTAATGAACAAAATGTAAACAATATAAATCAATTTAATTAGAATCTGTATTAAACTTGACTTTAAATATTTCAAAATGCCATATGAACAAGAATTATATTTATGTATATGTAACTTTGTTTATTGTTTTGAAAATTATTACTCAGAAATATTCAAGCCAGTAACACAATTGGTCAATTCTTATCATGTCATATTGTTATAATGTCCTAATATATCACGACTCGGCGGCTCGGCTTAACCGACTCTTAGGCATTTGGCATTGGTCTCTGCTGGTTCGTTACGATAACACAATAAACATAGCATAGAAAGTAGTATTATTTTAGGAAATTTTTTGCTTGAAAAGCAATAAAAACTATTGTGAAATATTAGGACATTATGACAATATGACATGATAAGAGATCTTGTGAATTGACGAATTGTGTTTGAAATCTTTTTCAATTCCGTAGTACTTATTCAGATCGATTATTGTTTAGCTTCTTCAGATTCCGTTTGATTTTGTGAGTTCCTGAATGAATTTTACAATTCTGGTTTTACGATTATACTTAATTTGGCAAGGTTTTGTATATTAAAAGCAAATAAAAATGGTTGGTAAAGAAATTTATTAAAAATGTGATAAAATCGAATATAAATTCCACTTCGAAAAGTGAATGTGATTCGTTTTACTTTAAACGATGAAGCAATATACGGAATTAATTCCACTTTCGATCGAAATAGAATCGTGGGAGGGAGGGTTAGTAATAATCACTTGTCAGCACAAGTTACAAAAAATTGCATAAATAATGATAAAAATATGTTAAAGAAATTACATTAAATTATTTTGTACATATATCAAATGTAAACATTTTCTACTTCAATTCACCGGTGGTTGTGGCCTTGTTTACAGAGAAATTTGCCTTCAAATAACCACATAACCATAAATTCAATGGTTTTAAATCAGATCAACGAAACGGAGAATACACAAGTAGGAAATGTATCATGCAGTAATTAAATTGTATATAATGTGGCATCGTCTTGTTGAAACCACATGTCGTCCATTATCAATCAACATCATCCAATTTAGGCAGAAAGAGCTTTGTTATCATGTCGCTATAATGACCAACAGTAACAGTTACTACTCATTTTCGAAGAAGTTTAGTACAAAGATGCCTGCAGCCCCAAATTATGATGATTTTGCTGGAATTGTGGCTGCCAAACTTTTATTATTGCTTAAATATTGCTTTATAGTGGTCCATTTTTAATAAACACTGTTTCCTGTTGGCGCTAAATTAAAAACTTGCACGAATTTTGGGACACCGTTTATAATGGCATGATTCTGAATTCATGTCTGTCTGTCTGTTGAAATCAATTTTCTGAAGACCCCAGATATCTTCGAGATCCAAATCTTCAATAATTCTGTCAGACATGCTTTCGAGAAGTTTCCTATTTAAAATCAGCAAAATCCATCCATAAATAAAGGAGATATGAGCAAAAATCCGAGACAACCTCTGAAAATTTCATCTAAAAAAGACAATTTATTGCATGTTTTGACAAAAAAGCAACAAAACGTACATTAGTTTGTATGTGTTGGCTTCATTGCTTTGCGTATTTTGTTTTTGTTTTTTTTTTTGGTGTTTCGTTTCGTTTGGTGTTGTTGTTTTTATACTCTTCACCTTCGTGAGAAGGGTATATATAAGATTGTTATTTCGTTTGTAACTTCTACAATAAATTCTGTTTGTCAGCAATTAAATGTAAAATTCTTAAAAGTTTTCTTGATATATTTAGGATGCTATACGCTGAAAATGGGCAATAAATGCATCCACAACAAAAGTGAAGGGTATATAAGATTCGACATAGCCGAATATAGCACTCTTACTTGTTTTAAATAGGCCTTATATGGAAACTATTACCTCAAAAACTTTCGGCCGATATTTAAGCATGTTAAAGTGATTTTCGGATATGAGTGTTATCGGCAGATCTTCATAAATGAATGTTATATGGATATCGACTTGTTTAATTTATTTAAGAAGACAAACATTTTGTTAAATCAACTCAGGCACTATTTTAGGGAGGAGTTGGATCACTATATAGATTATATATCTATCTTGTTTGTTTGTCATGCCGCTTGTAATTTCTACAATATTTATTGGCGACCTTATTCTGGATTTTAATAGTTTGGGAAGTTGATATAACAATGTCGCGAATGTTGATATTGAAAATCGTCAAAATTGTTCCATTAATGGCTGACACATGAGCATAAACTATTTTTATACTCTTCACCTTCGTGAGAAGGGTATATATTTCTGAAGGGCCCAGATATCTTCGGGATCCAAATCTTAAATAATTCTGTCAGACATGCTTTCGAGAAGTTTCCTATTTAAAATCAGCAAAATCCGTCCATAAATAAAGGAGATATGGGCAAAAATCCGAAACAACCTCTGAAAATTTCATCAAAAAAAGACAATTTATTTGACAAAAAAGCAACAAAACGTATGTTTGGATGTGTGTTGGTTTCATGCTTTGCGTATTTTGTTTTTGTTTTTTTTTTGGTATTTCGTTTTCTTGATATATAGTTCGGATGCTATACGCTGAAAGTGGTATTAATCCATCCACAACAAAGGTGAATGGTATATAAGATTCGGCATAGCCGAATATAGCACTCTTACTTGTTGCATGTATATCAAATGCAAGTTATTTCAAACATCATTCAACTCTTTTCCGAAACATATATATTCACCCCAATATGGGGTGAAAGTGAATGTGGATTCCCACTGGAAATTCCTGAAAATAGAACTCTAGGTGAAGGGTAGACAGAGGTTCTAAAATTTTAAGTAAAATCTTTTTTTTTTTTTTTTCAATTTAATTACCATTATTGTTGCTCATTGCATAAGTATTATAAGTACACAGTAGTATGTATTTAATACACAGCGTAAATATTTATAATTCCATAAAATATAACAACAATAATAATAACAATTAAGTGTGGTACATGAGAACAAAACATGTATTTGAAAGGTGTGCCAGAGAACAAACCAAAAATGTTACCACAAACTAAAACTTCACCACCACCACAAAACTTCAATATGTATCTACATTAGGGTGGTCCTTACGAATAATTGAAATAAAACTTGTTTTCATTTTCATATAACATTTTTCCGAAATTGTATGGATCAAATTCAGAATTTCTATTGTATTCAACTTAAAAGTTGTTTATTTTAGGACTTTATGGATTTAAATTTATTTTTGAGTGATAGACAATTGCAATTTATAAACAAAGGAGTTAATTTTAGTGGAAGTCGAAGTAAAATTGTTTTCGATATATCAAAAATACTGAAAATTGTGAAATTGGAGAATTCATTAACATATTCTATTCAGTAAAAGGATTGTTTGCTAACATTTCGCAAAGAATTTTATTACATCGGGACACCTGTTGCTAGCAAATTACCAAAACACTGACAAAAATCCCAATTTTCCAATTTTTATACCCTTCACTATGAGTGGCAAGGGTAAGTTTGTCATTCCGTTTGTAATTTCTACATTTTTCATTTGCGACCCTACAAAGTATATTTATTCTGGATCGTTATAGATAGCGAAGTCGATATAGCGATGTTCGTCTGACTGTCTGTATGTTGAAATCAACTAGGACCTACAATGGGTCAAAATCGGGAAACATATTTTTTAACTCGAATTTTTGTTATACCAAAAAATAATAATAATTTAAAAAAAAAACATTTTATAAAAGTGAAAAAAAAATTGGAAGAAAATTTAAAAAAAAAATTTGGAAAGAACTAAAAAAAAAATTTTGAAAAAAAATTATTTTTTTTAAATTTTTAAAAACAATTTTGAAAAAAATATGGCCAAAAAAATATTTTTTCCCGAAAATCACAAAATTTAAATCGTATGTACGAAAAAACTGTAAGAGGTATTGACATAATTTTTTCACATTTTTATTCTCTATTATGATCTCAATAAATCCCAATGTGATGATCAAAAAATTCTGAAATTTGTTTAAGAAAATTTTTAAAAATTTGAAAATGGAGATTTGAAACTGCCGTTAAAAAAAATAATTTTTTTTGGCCATGCCTGCTAATAGTTTAACGGTATTCTAAAAAGACAAAAACTCGTACGAATGTAAATACGGATATATTTTAAGTAAAAATTAGCTTTTATTTTAATATTTATTAAAATATGTTAATTTTGTTCCTACATTTCTTGTTCAAGTGGCCTGAGACACGTTAATGGTCTGGGGAATTTTTAATAACTTTAAAATTTTTTAACCAATTTTTATGTTTTATATCTCATTAGAATGACAATTACGTACACATTTCGATTCTTATGCATTCGATTGCAAAACCAATTATTTAGTAGAAAAATTTTTACAAAAACTGAAAAATTTGCATTTTTTCCGAATTTTAACGATAATACAGTTTGTGGGGCAATTTGACCCAAAGGAGATATAGGTTTAATCTGAAAAATATTTTTTTGAGTGTAATTTTCATTAATATAAATAAATATACATATTTCTGTTACATAATGTAGAAAGTTAAGGAGTTTCACAAATTTATTTCATATAAATAGTAAAATTTTGTATATATCTGACCTTTGACCTCGATGCGCGTCCTGAAATCGTTGTCCGATTTGGCTCAAATTTTCAGTACTTATCTTTTAGACCTAGTGTCACAATATTCCACCCGGCACTCTTTGAAATCTAAAAAAAAAAATCGGCTGTTACCCAATTGTATATAAGTGGAATATTTTTCAATGGCTTAAAACGGAAGCAGAATGCAGTGTAGAACTAGTGTATGATAAAGAATTGCTATTTCAAAGCAAATATGTTTATATGTATATTTTTTTTTTTTTCATTTATTTATTTGCAATCTATTTTTACAATAATAAGCAAATTTCTTAAAGATTAATATTAACATAGGTTTCAATCCCCATCGGGATTGAAACAACTCAAAAAATGTATTTATATACGTTTATAATCTAAAAATATATACATATTTAAATATTTACAAAATTAGTTTAAAATAAAAATTATTACAGTATTTACATATTTACAATAAACTAGCTTCTGAAAGGTAGATCTAGAACATGGTGTCTTTTAAGTCTGTCTAACTCATCACTGTCATCAAGTAAGATAATTGCAAGTGGATTGGAATGATTACTAAGCCGGTCAAGGTATCTCGTACTAACGTTTCTGATTTCCTCCTTTATTTTGGCTACGCTTAAGTCTTTATGAATGTTGTTGTTTGTTATAAACCATGGAGCATTAGCAATCATTCTGAGGGTTTTGGATTGATATCGTTGCAAAATTTCAATATTCGAGTTACTTGCAGTGCCCCAGAGTTGTATTCCATATGTCCATATAGGCTTCAATATAGTTTTATAAAGTAAAACTTTGTTTTGTAGACTTAGCGTAGAATTTTTACCCAATAGCCAATACATACGTTTAGTTTTGAGGTCTAATTGTTGTCTTTTTGCCTTAATGTGATTTTTCCATGTTAATCTCCTATCTAAGTGCATTCCAAGGTATTTCACGCAGTCTGAGCTGGGAATTATATCATTATTTAGAAAAACTTCAGGGCAATTTCCTTTTCTAAGCGCAAATGTAATATGCGTAGACTTTTCAGCATTTACACAAATATTCCATTTTTTCAACCATACGGATATATGATTAAGATGGGTTTGAATTTGTTTTGAGGCTTCCTCTTTTGATTCGTTAGCTGCTATTAAAGCCGTGTCATCAGCATAAGTGGCAACGGTCACATCTTCAGTTACAGGCATATCCGAAGTGTAAATTGTGTAGAGTACAGGACCAAGTACGCTACCCTGAGGAATGCCAGCTTTGATTTCGCGAATCTCTGAAATTTTTCTGTTTACCTGAACGTAAAAATACCGATCACGTAAGTAGGAAGAGAGAACCAAATAGAAAGGCGCTGGAAGTTGTTGTTTTAGTTTGTATAGAAGACCAGGATGCCAAACTCTATCAAACGCTTGTTTAACGTCTAAAAATACTGCAGAGCAGTACTGCTTCTTTTCTAACGCATTTCTGACCACATTAACAATCCGATGGCATTGTTCAGGTGTACCATGCTTGTGCTTATATGTATATGATGTTAAAACTCTTTAAAAAGTTCATTTGTCATTTTACTTTTGAAGTTCCTAATAAAATTAGAATATTTCGTATGAAATTTACAATAGAAACCAGTCAAGTGCAAACTTTATATTATTTTTTAAATATATGTTAATATAGATAACAAAAGTTTTATGTTTATAAAACAGTTAGACAAATGGATAACAATCATAGGATAAATATAAATTTTGTTTACTTTTTATTTACTTAAAATCAATAATTTGTTGCTTGACTGGTTTTTGAAATAAACGATTCAATTGGAGATACGAAAAATTTAAAGAATATTATGTCGTGCTGCCATATTATTAAAAATATAGTGAAAATTGCGGTAAAAATAAAAATTCTGGTCGACCAATGTCCGTTTCGTGGGTGAAATTCGTAAAGTTTAAAGAATGGCTTTAAACAGTTTACAATGCGAACATATGATTAAGATGGAATTGGCTTTGAATGCGTCAAAATTACATTTGAGAGCCTAAACTAAACTAAGATGAAACAATATTTAATTTCAGCCATCCAGACGATTTTAGATACATCTGCCAAGATTTGAAAAAATCAAACCATGTATTATTCATAGATAATTTTCGGTGGCGTTTCCTAAATGGTGTGGGTTGGTGAATAGTTTGGAATTCTAGGAGTTCTCTCAAATTATCTTGGAAGAACATCGAGCAAATTCTACTAAGTATTTTTTAAATCTTATGTATTTATATCTTCTAAAGCTGTGTTTACTGATTCAGGAACAATATAAAAAGTTGTTCTTACCTATTTAAATTTAGGAGCTAAAAAATAATATTTTTATTTAAAAGCGCATTTATAATGCAAATGACATTTGCTTTATACTAAACATTTCACTTTTTAGTATATAAAAATAATTGTGTTAAAACTGCATTTGGTGTTAAATTATTCCTATATATATTTTTTAGAAGAAATAATAAGCTTTTACATACACGCAGAAAAAAAATATAGTTGGGCATTGTTACTGTAACCATTGCAACATTTGTGCATGGTTACTGTAACCATTTCAAAATTTTTAACAATATTATAGTCACAGTAACTATATATATGATTTTGGTAACAATAATATGGTTAATTTACGATTCACATGAATATTTCAACCATATATATGGTTACAGTAAACATATATATGTTTGTGAAATGGTTACACAAACATATATATGTTTCATGTGAAATACATCGCGAGTTTTTCAAAACTGGAAAAAATAAAAATGGAAGTGTCAAAATGTCTCCATAATGGCTCATTTTAACAAAGTCTGTCACTTCTTTGATCGTATAATAATCAAATATTTAACCCAATATTATTTAACCAATCAACACTATTTGGATAAACAGAATAAAAAGTTTCTTATATTTGATTTTTGGCGGACCGTGACTGCAAATCTGAGGTCCGCTAATTTAAAACCCCACTGCATCACTCCTGAGGAGTCTGTGGGTTCCGTCGTCAAAACTTAAACATCAACACTTTTCTGCTATGTATATGTTAAATATAATGTCAATTGGGTCTGACAGTTAGAATTGGCAGATTTATTTGCAAAATTATTTTATTCCGCCCAAGTGCACATGGTGAGAAGGTGGGGGCCACCTTAATGTATGAACATATGCACACATTAAAGTAGTTTAAGTCGTTCAACAATTTAATCCTCAAATCTTACAACACAATCGCATTAAAATTTTACACAACACGCATACGTACATATACAACATACATGTGTTAGTGCTGCCCCTGCAAACAATTTCTATCGCAAAAGTATCTTAAACGCTTTCTTATCCACGCATATGACATACAAGGTGAAACTATTTCGATTCATCTTAGTGTAAAATTATTGTATGGAGGAAGCATGGCATTGTTATCTAAAAAGTTTCTAGAGAGAATTTTGCTTCATGTATTAAAATGGAAATATTCTATTGCATTCCAGTATGCTGTAAACTGTCGAATAAAGTCAAGTTTGGTGTTAAAAAATCGATACTAATGTAATTTACAGTGCTTAAAAAGCTACGATAAATAACAAATTTTTAACTATTGCTACAACTACAGTTTCAAACAATTGTCTGTAGCTTCTATTGCTACATGAACTGCTGCATCAATTACTATGACAACTACTACGTCAATTACTACATTTACTACTAAGTACCTCAACTGATACTAAATTTTAAAAGTAGCAAAAGTAATACAAAACAAATGACCCTGCTACTTTAAAACTTATTATTTTTTAAGGTAGCAACCATAGGGTAACACAGAGACGAGACGTAATTGTCAAAAACCTAAGTCTGTTTTCAAAAACCTAACTCTTGCAACAACAAAATACATGCTAGTCAATGTGATTTGTTTTTGTATCAGACATATGATTTGTTGTATTTTTGTTTGACAAATCGGAGTGTCTCATCTCTATGTATAATTCTCTGTGGTAGCAACTTTTAAATTTTTCTTATACTGCTACTACTACTACTATTGCTACTACAATCCCTGCAGGGAATGCCAATATTTAATTTGTAGTGATTTACTAGTGACATTGTCAGTAGAACTACTACCATATGTACCCCAGCCAATGTAATCTTCTATTGACATTTAACATTAGCATGTCATTGAAAATTCACCAGTAGACTGTTACACTACTGACTAGGTAGTTATTTTCTATACCTATTGGCTACACAGCATAATAAAAAAAAAAACTTAACTATTGACGCGTTCGCTGACAATGTCATCAGAAATACACTAGAACTGTTATCTCTATCGAATCTTTACTCACACTTAAAGGAAAGTTGTCGACATTTTAACTAGTGCAATTGTCGATAGAGAAAGAGTGTTGACATAGAGACATATGGTTCACGGCTGACTACAGGGATGTGAAAGTAGCAGTAGTAATTGATTGACTCCGAGTTTTTATTTTGTAAATCAATTTGTTCATGTAAATATTTCTTATATGCTAAATAAAAATTTTTCGTAACGAAGTAGATATATTTTTGTATGTGTAACGAAAATCTAACTTCCAATTGCTTGCTGGGGGCCACTACAAGTAATATTTGCGCGCAAGTATGCGTGCGAGTATTTGTATGTTTGTATCTAAATATGAGAGTGTGTGTATGATTGTATTATTAAATCATTGATTACCATAAATGATAACAGAAATATTTTTAATTGACACATGTTATTACAATACCTCAAAATAATTACTACAATTCATGTCTTTTTTTTTTTGTTTATTACGAGTACCTTCCTTGTAATAAACAATGTACAACTAAAGGAAATAAGTATTTGTGTTGTAAAAGAGAATATTTTCAATTCGTCTAATGGCTCATAAAACTATTTACAAGCTCAAGAAAACCCATTTAAATAAATATGAATAAATCTACTTTAACGGGTGGTTTATTGTTATAAATATTTCAATATTTATATGTATGTAGGTACATATGTACATATTTGTTTATATACAAACATATGTACATTAGGTTGGCACTGTTTATGTGGAGGAAAAATAAGGCGTCGAAGTTCCTAAAAATTAATGTTAAGTTCTCAAAATGTTTGCACTGGCGTAAGTGTTTGGTAAGTGGTATTACATATAAAGGTCCTTTTATGGTATTTGTGATTTTTGTCATAATAATTGCAAAGGAAACATATTTGTATACCCACCATCAAAAAAGATGGGGGGTATATGGATTTTGTCATTCCGTTTGTAACACATCGAAATACTCATCGCAGTCCTGCAAAAGTATATATATTCAGGGTCCTTATGAAATTCTAAGACGCTCTCGCCATGTCCGTCCGTCTGTCAAAAATACTATATTGTGCTAAGGTTTGTTCGGTATTGAAAATGGGCAATATCGGTCCATGATTTCAGCTAGTCCCCATAAAAATGTCCCCCCGGAATACATAAATACATATGTTGATTATGCGGCAATCCTGATCAAATATTGCACAAATTAGTTCGAAGTACTCTGAAAGTATGTCGATAATCGGGCAGCACTTGTCCCTAGTCCCCATACAAGATCCCACTGAGAAAAAGACTTGAATATTCATAATTGCCTTAATTAATATCGTGATGAAATTGAATTTATATGAACCTAAATCCTTCTATCAACTTTTGTGATATAAACCCTATATCTGCACAGAGAAAACAGATTCCTAGACACAACCGAATTTGGCGCCAATCGAATTTTGTCGGTTGCATGTACTATCGATTGAATTCGATTGTAAAGACTGAATTTACGATACACACAACTGTTTTAATAATGAATTCGGTGAAAAGCACCGATACTATTAGTTGTAGCAATTAAATAACATTTTGGTGGTTTTTCTCTTATTATATTAAAAATAATTTATCATTCTTCAAATTTTATTTAAATAAACATACATAATCAAAACTGAAAGAAAGTATTACTGTTAAATGAAGACAATAATGTTTTTCTTAAGTATAATTTGTATTTATTTTGAATCCGATGTAACTCTTGCATCTGCATTTTGGAGGTTTGCTTCATTGTTTTGATTTGCCTAAAACATTCAGTTGGCCATAAGCATGTTAGATCTAATAGTGGATGCTGAACCAGACACAATTAATTAATTTTTGTAAGGATACCTATAATTGTAATAAAAAGCTTTCGTTAAGGCATCAACAAATCTTTATGAATGCAAATTTCTAATACGTTCTTACATGCAACTCAAACATATTTACATAAATATACATACACAAATATTTATGTATATATAGTCCACAGAATTGCTTAAATTACAATTTTATAGCCATTATCCAAAATATTTTTTGTATAAACCGTATATGGTCTTTAAAATAAGTTTTATATTATTTAATTAAATTTGTTTAAAGGAAAATGTCAAATAACCTAAAATTTTTATTGATTAAGAACACCGAATTGAAATTATTATAACCGAAAACTTTAAATAAAATTTAGTGAAGACACAAACCAATTCAAATAACCAATTTTACGTCTGTTGGCACCGCAATTCGATTGTAATTGTGGTTTTATAATCCTAACTATAAGAAATCTGTTAGGTATATAGAATTTCAATAATTGCAATATTATTTCTGTCCTACTTATTAAATATATATAATTAGAACTGAATTCCGATCGATCTGTTTTCTGTGTGTGACAAATAGTTTATTGTCACATATTGTTGGTGGGTGTACAAGCCAAATATAACCATCTTAATTGTTCAATTTGAAACAAATGTTAATTTATATTTTTTGTTTTGTTAGAAAATAATTGAAATTTTCTTTAAACAAAAATTCTTATTTGTTATTTTCAGATACAATAAAAAAAATACAATTTATTAAGATTCTTATATATGAAATACATAAGTAAGCAATTATTAGGAGTGTAGGCAAATTTTAAATAAAAAAATCAATAACAAAACAAAAATTAAATCAAGTTAAATTTTATAATATGTATGAACAAATTTATACTCACAATAAAATAGTTTTGGGAATGAATTTCAATACTTACAGTTTATGTAGAAATTCTTTCCAGATATGAATATATTTTTATGTAAGTTTATTATTAAAAATGTTGTGTATTGAACATATACATAAGGACTGAGATCGTAAAATTATTAATACACATTTTTCACTATTATTTGATTTTTTTTTTTTGATCAAGATACCTTTGTAAAGCATGACAGTTATTATGTTTAATGTCAATTATCTTAATTTGTTGTTAATCTGATTAAAATAAGTGACCAGAAAAAACTGTGTACTAAAATTATTAAATATTTTCAACAAAACCCAACTTGGTTCTATAAAAAGTTGGCCAAACAATCAAAGGTCTGCCGCCAAACTGATTCCAATATTATTAAATAGTATTGGGAGAACTTGTCCGTTGGTAGAAAGAATGGTCCACATGATGTTTCTAAAGCCAAAAAAATAGAAAGCATTTTCAAAAGAGCTCCCAACACATCCGGTTAGGTCAGTACTCGGACTATTTGGTACGAAAAGTTAAAGACAATGCAGGTTTAAAAGCATACAAGTCTCAAAAAGTTCCTAACAGGAACTCTGCTAAAAATTTAGAGGCCAAAGACAGAGCACGGAAATTGAAGTCAAATTTTATACAAAAAATATACCTGCTGCATAATGGATGACGAAACGTACGTATGGAAAAATTTTCACAGCTTCCGGGTCAATATGTTGCTGATGCTCGAGGGAATGTTATAGAAAAGTTTAGGACCCAAAGCAGAAAATTTTCCCAAAGAGTTCTTGGCATGGCAAGCAATATGTAGTTGCGGCAAATGAAGCCAAACATTTGTTACAAATGGCTCCATAAATACCGAAATTTACATCAAGGAATGTTTACAAATGAGGATGCTGCCATTCATAAGACTTCTTAAGACCAAGACCTTGTGTGGTACAATAATAATAATGTGGTATTTGTACCAAGAGAGGCAAATCCTCCAAACTGCCTGGAGCTGAGTCTTTATTAAAAGAGAATTGAAGAGCACAAAAAAGGTGTCCAAAAGTGTGGTAGATTTTAAACGGAGATGCACAACCTGTTCGAACAAAGTGACATAAAGCACTATAAAAACCATAATGGAAGGGTTTTCCAAAAAGGTTCAAAATTTCATCCTTAGTGATTAGAACTATAAAAATATTTTTTTTTTGTAAATTGTAATAATAATTTCAATCAAATAAAAAAAAATTCAAAACTGTAATTTCAGTGGTTTCATTTTTATTAACATATATGTATGTTAAAAATTTTTCGATCTCAGTCCTTATGTAGCTAACATCAGATCGGTAAGAAAATAGGATTCAAAAATTCAAATAAAATTGATTTTCGAAAAAATCCGTTTCGGTGAAATTATATGAGGTTTATAAAGTATTAATTTAAACCAATTATTCACCTTTCACATGATATTAATATTAATATGTTTGTTTTGACTGAAATATAAAAAAAAAATCATAAAAATTTGTATCCATTGATCCAGCTCATCAAATACTGAACAGAGGACCAACATTTTGAACAACGGTACCTTTGAATGAATTAAACTTTTATTTTCATTTTGAACATACAAAACATTTTTTGGGGCCACCCTAATGTATATTCATATGTACCAAGATACATATATACATATATTTATACATATGTATATGTATCTAGCAAGATATTTACAAATATACATACATAAGTATATAAAACATTCTAAGTATGACTGTTAGACAAGCAAGTAGTGCAGTACATAAGTATTCATACAATCAATAATTGTACACTGGAGTCTTGTATATATAAAGTAAACATTTGTTAACCAAGGTCGTTTAGTTAGTTTTATTTTATTAATTGTTTTCTTGAATTTTTTGTTGTACAATTGTGGTTCTAAAAGTAGAATTATAATTAAGTAATATATGGATTTCATTAATTTTTTTTTTTGTTTTCAAACAGAAAATATGCATTATCAAATAACAATGATTTCATATTTAAGTTGTGTAGTGAATGCTTTTAATATACAGCTTAAATATTTAGTAATATAATATTAATAATTAGAGGTTTGCTGAATGAATCACTTGTATTGGAAATCGATTTATTTGAACTTTAAGTTAATTAGTTGGAGGTTTATAAATATCTATAATAAATACAGAAAGGCAGGATGAATATGAAAATAATATATCTACATGTTTTCACTTTTATTTTTCATTGACAAACTTTATTTAACATTACCAAGATTTGTTTTAAAATTATTCATACCCTTACCATAGTACATACTGTTTATTTCAATATTTCAAAGGTTACATCTTGAGATAAAAAGTTAAAAGGTCTACAATTCTTATGAAAAAACATGAAATAAAAACCAAACTACGTTCTAAACTTCTACACTTCATTTCAATCGGACCAGTAGTTCAGAAGTTACAAAGTATTTTCCATTTATTTTGAAATCATACTCCTGAAACTTCGCAAGGCAATAAGCCAATGATTGGATGAACATATCGTATATATAATCGTTTAACCACAATAAGGGTGTATATCTGTGGTAAATTTAGTTGAAATAGGGAATGAGTAATCCGAAAATGTATTTTTTTTTTTATGAGTTCCTTTATTTTAACCAAATCCTCCAACTATATTATTGCCTAACAACATCTCTCACTTCTCTTTCCAGTTCATAGTCTCCTGTCTAGTGATTGCTTTGCAAATAGTCAAAGCTCAACAACAACAGTACACCACACCAGTGCCAATTCTAAAACAGATCGATAGACAAAATTCAGATGGTTCGTACACGTACGGATATGAAGCGGCAGATAAAAGTTTTAAAATTGAAACGAAATATCCCAATGGAGAAGTGTATGGAAAATATGGTTATGTTGATGATCAGGGGAGTGTGCGGGAAATAGAGTATGGTGCCACAAAAAGAGGTTTTGAACCAGCAGGTAATATTTTCCCTAAATTTATATAAAATAAAACGAAACCTTATAATCTTTCAATGTATTACAGGCAGTGACATAAATGTACCACCACCCACATTGACCAATAGTAAAGCTACACCCTTGGGTCCCAATGAAATCGACGATGGCCAGTATCGTGAAAATCCCGCAGATTATTATACTGGTCAAAAGTACAATCGTCCAGTGGCTGCTAGTAAATTCAGTTTGAATAACTACCAACAGCCCAGACCCCAACAAGCCTATAACCCACCAGCACCAGCCTATAATCCACCAGCACCAGCCTATAACCCACCAGCACCAGCCTACAATCCAACCTCAGTATTTAATCATGCGCCCGCTTTTAGACCTCAGGCACCAGCTCCAGCTCCCCAACCACAATATTATAATCCACCACCACAACAGCCCCACTACCAGCCCAATTACTATCAACAACCTCAAGCACCCCAGCCCCAATATAATCCCTACAATCCACGCAGCTCTCCCAGTCACTTTCATCCAGCCGTTAAGAGTCTTGACATTTGGAGTGGTTCTTATAGTTTGGATTATACGGGTAGAAAGTAGACTTACGCAGACTTGCAGCTGTTGTTGAAGATGTGTCAAGAGTTTAGTAATTTAAGTGCAAAAGAAATGATAAAATTTTTAGAAATATAAAGTATCCTTAGATTGTCTACCATTAAGACTAGAAACTTATGAAATATTTACTATTCATTTTTTTTTTGTGTAAGTAACGTTGTAAGAAAAATAAAAATATCTAATTTATGAAAACGATAAAAAAAAAATTTCGGACAATTTACTTATTACATAGTTTTTTTGAATCCAATTAATAAAACATTTTAAGTGTAGCATGAATTGCCTGCTGACAGATTTCAGAATGTACGTGCAGCTTCAAAATTTGGAAAGCTTCCATTAGTTCATGCGCGGATCCATTTATGTGCTTACAAGCGTATAATTGAGTGGAAATTTTGCATGTGTTTTGTTTTTGTTACAATAAATGAGTGAATTAACTTAATTGTGAATAAATTCCAAAAGAATCCATCGATTTTTATGATCTATATCTCATTTTGTTCCTATTATATGTGGCTTTGCGATAAAGCAATAAATCTGAACAATTTCTGCCGTTTTAGATTTTTGATGATTTTTTTAAAACAAAAAAAATTTTTATTTTCTCGTGAAAAATTTATTTTTTGTTTCAATTTGTTATTATAACTCCAAAACTATTGAGCCGCTTGAAACGCAATATATATTTTAAAATTTGTACATAGCATGGGGAAAATATTTTCAAAATTCAAACAATCGAAAGAAGAACATTAACTACTCCATTTTATGTATTCAAACAAAAAAATAAAATTTTGTGAAAATGAGATAATTCACTTAATTGTAAATAAATTCCAAAAGAATTAATCGATTTTGATGATCGATATCTTATTTTGTTGCTTTTATATGTGTCTAAAGCAATAAACCTGAAAAATTTAAAACAAAAAATTTTGTTATTTTCACGTAAAAAGTATATTTTTTGCTTCAATTTGTTATTATAACTCCGAAATTACTGAGCCGATTAAAGCCAATATATAAACAGATTAAATGTCATATAAATTTAAACTTTTCTAAGATTATTTTAATAATATCGCACTAACCGTTTTAAAGTTATCAATAATTATGGAGAAAGGTCTAAGAAAATTCACAATTTTACCTAAAAATTTTTTAAAAACCCTTTTCATAGCATTTAAATTCGGACCATACTTGTACTACTAAAACCACAATACATCGAAACTGTGTAGTGGTTTAAAAAGCCTGCAAAAATCAAATTTCTGGATTTGATAATTGGCCATAGCATAAACTTAAGATCCACTTCCGATAATAACTTTATAACAATAGGTCCACCAAGAGGGAAGGACATTTTCCCGAAAATATTATTTGTTTATCAGAAATGTTTGATGTTGATAATTAGAAAAATTGGTTCAACCAACAAAATTTCAGAACAAAATATCCAGCCGATGTTTCAACTACGAAGATACATATAAAACCGATATATGCCACAAATAGTTATTGCTAACTTATGCATCAAATTTTGGATCAAAATATATGAAAAACTATACATATTTTAATCCCAATAACATTTAAATGCATGAAACTTATAATGTGAAATTTACAACTACTATTTTTATACCCTTCACCATGAGTGCCAAGGGTATAGATATATAAGTTTGTCATTCCGTTTGTAATTTCTACATTTTTCTTTTGCGACCTCATAAAGTATATATATTCTGGATCGTTATAGATAACGGAGTCTGTCCGTCTGTCGGTTGAAATCAACTTTCCTAATCCCCTAAATAACTTACAAACATGATTGATACATCAATATATCGGGGATTCTTCCAATTCAGTTGCTGTTGAAAATCGATAAAATCGGTCCACAAATGGCTGAGATATAAGGCAATAACCGGGACAACCTCGATATAGACAATATGGATATCTAATGATAGACATTTCAAAGTTCAGTGCAACGATGTATATAAGAAGGCTATAGTAATTTAGAACTACAATGGGTCAAAATCTCGAAAAATATTTTTTACCAAAAAAATTTGTTTGTCATAATTTTTTTTCACTAATTAATTAAAAAAAAAAAAAAAATTAAAATTTGGATAAAAATTAAAAAAAAAAATATTGGAAAAATATCAAAAATATTTAAAATGTGTATTTTAAAGTATAATTTTGTAAAGGGTATATAAGATTCGGCACAGCTCTCTTACTTGTTAAGTAATAGAAAATGTAAAACTAATCAAATCGGGTGACCAGATAAATATTTTATACAAAATCCTATTATATTATCTTATATCTTGTTTGTTAAATATCTATAAGTTTTCCTAGACAGCTCTATGTATATTTTCCTTCCTACCATAGAGAAAATATACATAAAGCGGAAATCTAGCTGTCAAAGACCTAAGTGGTGAGAATGTATGTGTAAAAAAATAACTATATGAAAACAAAAACAACACTCGTAAATGTGATTATTTTGAATAATATTTTTGTTTGAGTTTTTTCTAGTTTCCGCAGAAAAAAAAAATATAGTTTGTGCATGTTTACTGTAATCATTTCAACATTTTTATAAGTTTTTTAACAATATTATAGTCACAGTAACTATTTTTATGATTGTGGTAAGTATATTATGGTTAATTTACGATTCACATGATTGTATCAACCATATATATGGTTACAGTAAACAAGTATATGTTTGTGACAACCATTTTTATGATAATATGTTGTTCTTAGATTATGATATCCATAAGCCGAGAGCAACATAATATGGTAAGTCCTTCTGTGTGACATAACTTCTATTAGTATATGATTATTGTTTTTAACTATATAAAGAGTGAGTCAAAAAAATGTATACATTCCATTCTCAAATCAATCTCTCAAATCATTTGAGAGCACAGCCTTGCTTACGATATACTCACTCGTCTGCAACGAGTGCAATCTTCTAGCAAATTCCAGCATTATCTATTGCTACAGTGATCACCCATTGTATTTTAGCCAGTAGTACCAATCAATACTATTTGTATTTTTGGATTAACATAACGAACTTCTGATTTTGACACGCACCATAATTATTGCTAAATGATAACTTATGTGTCAATAAATAGGTTGAACCGTAATTTGTTCTCTAAAACTTTTAAATGTTATGATTCTGGAAAACTGAATTTTTAACAGTTTTAATGCAAAATGCATACAAATCGGTGCTGTATTATATTGGTGCCGACACTGCACAGTGGTTTAGAAAAGTTTTTTTTTTTTTGGAAATAATTTGGTATCTCGGGAACTATTTGAGATATTGTTACGAAATTTCACATGGTTCGAGCTGAGGTATTTTCAATATGATTTACAGTTGTTCAGCTTCCTAGCGTTAATGGGGGCCAGTGCGTTGTCTTTCAAAGTTGGTCAACTTGGCTCTCAATTTTGTTTAAAAAATCGTCAAAAATCCATTTATGATCGGAATGAGCAGAAGTTCCACAATCCTTGCCCCCTTTGGAAAATTTGTACATTTTTTCATATATTGCATGCAAAAGCTGTTACACCAAAATTTCTGTTAAGTCAGTATGTGTTTGAATTCAAAATTTACTTTTGATATGTTTATGTCATTTTGCATGAAATATATGAACAAATTTAAAAATTTTCCAATGGTGGTACTGAGGAGTAAATAAAGACTTTTTATATAAGTATTTCATACTGTTGAAAACCATAAGACATGAAGATTGATTGATTAAATAAATTTATAAATTTCTGGGACGTCATTTACTTTAAAAACTTGAAAAAAATTATAATATGGTGATTTTCCTTGAAGAAAAATATAAAATTTGAATTAATATAAAATTTTAACGGTTAAAGATATCATAACAAAATTTCGAACTAATATAGACCCAATTATCCTTAAATCAACGACATTATAATTTTTGACAGTTTTAATTTTAAAATACCGAAATTCCTAAACCGGGAAAAATGTGTTCCAAAAACAGCATTTTTTTAGAAAAGTGCCTACTGTGACGTTATTTATCGTGTGATAGTAAAAAAACTTTTTAAATATTTATGAAGCATATAGGGTTATATAAATATGAAATAAATATAAATATCTGTGCTTTTTAGAATTTTTTACTCAAATCTGAAATTTTTTTTTGAAAAATTGACCAAGTTTGGGTAGGTCTGGGGGGTGTTGTGTCCGCTTAAGTGAGCCAAAATTAACTTTACACTCTTTTGCATTAAATTCTCTTTCCGGATCATATAAAAATTGTATATAGTCCCGAAGAAAATTTTTTCTACAAATGAAAAAATATATTGCCCTTTTTGGGAAAAAACTTCACTTTTTACATGTCCCAACTTTGGATGCGTTTAACTTTTTATTAGGACAAGATAACTGTTAGGAGGTTTTTTTGTTTTATTTAGAATTTTATCACCAATATAGCTGATATTTTAAAAATAAATTTTGACAATCCGTTGGCCCGTCATCTCTAAAAAACCATAAAAAAATCAAGCAAAATTAAAAAAAAATAAATCAATAAACCTAAATATCTCTTCAACTAATAGAGATAACCTACTCATCTAAGCATATTTTTTATATATCTTCTTAAGCACCATTTATATTTTAAATTTCAGCTCATTCCGATCATAAATGGATTTTTGGTGTTTTCTTTAAAAAAAATTAAGACCTGAGGTGACCAACTTTGAGTGGCAACGCACTGAGTAAATGAACTCGAAAATTCCTCAGCTCGAACTATGTGAAATTTCGTTTTTTTTTCAAAAAAAAAAAAAAAAAAAACGTTTCTAAACCACTGTGCACTGTTCAATATAGCACTTTTATTTGTCATAATGACTGGAGTTTAGTGGTTAAATATTATTGGAATTTAATTTTTATTCAATTTAAACTAAATATTTAACTTGACAAGTTTTTGGTTTGAATTTATATTTAATTTTTACTAGAGAATGCTATTGATATAAAAATGTTACTTGTTTTCTTTTTGAATTTCTGCAAAAATACTTCTTGGGAATAGTTACATACAAAATTAATAAATTTAAGATTGAAAAAGGTTTAAAGGAAATTCATTAATTTATTTCTTAACGGTCATTCCTTTCAATAATATATACATTTATTAGTCTATAAAATATACCTTTTTCCCAGATACATACATATGTATACTTAAAATCAATACAAATATATTTCAATATTTATTTAGTAAACTAAACTCGAGTCATCGTTGAATAGAGAAAAAAAAAAGGAATTGTAAAACAATATTTAAAAACAAAATTGTATAAGTTCAAATGAAGAATAAAACAAGAAAATAAATACATATAAATAAATAAATTTAGATTGTAAAATTGTAGATTTATGTATTTATTTGAATTGATGTATGCAGACTTGAACTATTTATTTTGCACATTGTACGAGTTCCTATGAGATTTTGTATTTATTTATTTTGCATTTTTATAGGTGAATGGTTTGTAAATGGGTGGGGCCCCGTTACTTTATGAATACATTTTCTAAGAGGTGCCTTTTTTGTTGTTTCTAAGTGGGTGTTAGTTTGAAATCGACTTTATTGTTTGGTCTTTTAATTTTGTTTGCAAAGTACCGGGTTTTTTTGTTTCTGTTGTGCATGAAAAATGGACCAGAAAACACAAAAAATGGCATAAACAAATAAATCCAATAAAATCCATTGTCTATTGCAGAAAGATTTTGTATTTGTATGGGATAAATAAAGGAGAAAAACTAGCAAACGATTTAAGTCGACTTTTAAATGTTTTTTTAAGATTTTTAAATTTACGTTATCATTTTCAAACATGTAACTATAAATGTTAAAACTATAGCACTGTTCCACTTAGATAAAATCAAGAAGTTTTTGGGATAAAGATAATCTGCATTATCTGTTTAAACCCAGCTTAAACTTAAATTTGTATGTTTCACTATTATTTATTTAGTATATAATCTAGGTTTAACTGAGCATCATTGGCGAGTTAAACATAAGTCAGAACTACCAAAGCACAGCATATGTTTTTTTGATTTGCTTTAATAACATCAATATGATTTTTAATATCCATTTTATTTTCTTTACTTTAATTTCACTTTTTCTTTTACAAATTTTGTTGCTTTTTTTTTATAAATTTTAAAGTATTACCATATTTATATGAACAATTTTGAGGAACACACATGTGATTTCACTGGAAAGTATAGCAATGCTAACAAAATTGACAATTCCTAATCCATTAGTAGAAACAGAATCATTCCCCAGCAGTTCTATTAGACTGTCCCGAGCTAGTGATTTGACATATCATTTAGGGTGACAACTATTTACATAACTAGCTACATGACTTTAATTATTTTGCATTTTTATAGGATTACAACGAGACTGCTGGGTTGCTACCTAACTGGTTACGTGATCAGCTATTATATATAATTATTTAACATGTACGAGTGCACAGTGGGCAGAATCAAAATTTTTTGGAAATAAATCTGGCATTTCTAAACGGCTGGTTCGATCGGGATTAAATTTGACATGGGCGTAGCCAAGGAGTATTCGAGTTTAAGTTATTGAAATAGACCCTACAAATGCTCCAGGCGCGGCGCTATGCACAGTGGGGCGGAATCAAAATTTTTTGGAAATAAATCTGGCATTTCTAAACGGCTGGTCTGATCGGGATAAAATTCGATACGAGCGTAGCCAAGGAGTATTCGAGTTTAAATTATTAAAATGGACCTTACAAATGCTCTATGCGTGGCGCTATGGGGGCTCAAAGTAGGGTACCTTCGACATGTAAAATTTTTAAACACGTGCCATTTTTTTGTTTCCCATCCGATTTCGAAGATTTTTAAATTTTTGGGAAACGCTCGGCGTGATTTTGCAAAAACATGCTTGCATGTGCTATTTATCTCTTATAATTTCCGAGTTATAAGCATTTCAAAATTGAAATTTTTAAATTTTGCCATACCTTGGTACGCTTTTTTAAAAATATAGGGCGTACTTTTGAACGGAATGGACTCGAATTTTTCATTAGTTAGATAACTAAATTACCAATAATATGCAAAAAATTTCAGAGCAATATCAATTATGGATCCGAAAATAAACAATTTTCAATTTAAAAATTCAAAAATTTTTAGATTTTTGCTGTTTTTTGGGCGAAAAGGTGACTTTACTCTCTTTTTATTAAAATAAAACTTTATTTAAGAACGTATAACAGTTTTATGTTTTTCTGTAAGATATCTTTACGCAGAATATTTTGGTATAAAAGACATGTCATATTTTTCGAATATGTTGCCCCTACACCCTTCGGAATTTGACCTATTTTTTATCAAAATTTTAACTTTGGACCACATGTTCTAAAGTCTCAAAGCTGGGATCAGAAAACAGAAAGCAGTTTTGGAAACCTTGTTGTATTCCTTATTTATTCCCAAAGCATTTTCCCAGCCCCGAAGAAAATGTAAAACCTAATGGCTAAATTGTAAAAAATACCATTTTTGACATTTTAGCTGCAATTTTTAGGAATTGCGAAATTACTTTTGACAACTTTTTTTACACATTGTTATTTAGAATGACAAATTTAAAAAACGTTGAAAATTTCATTGAGTTTTGTTAACAAATAAAGATATTATTACATATTATATATTTATTAAGCTTCTAAAACAAAAATTTGTATCAAAATTTTAATAGAATTGCAAATATTAGCAACAATTTGATGCACATTTATTCCGAACTTTTTTAATTTTTGTTTAGATAAGTTAATTTTTGGTCTTACAAAAATTTTTAAATCAATATATCAATTAGATTCAAAAATATGCCACTTTAAAACTCCTTCCTTCAAAAATATTTCACTTTTTCATACTTTAGTATAAAATGTCGGAACCATTCATTGACTTGTTGTTGAATAAAATACTAAGAAAATTTATACAAATGTTTTATTATGAAAAGTGCAATCTGTATTTGGTGGGATGCTCTGTAGCTGCTAAAATCTGGCTACACCATCACAGGGAAGCTGTACCGAACACAACTGATTCGTTTGAATTGAGCATTGGCCGAAAAACACCCATAATATGCTGCCAGTCATGAAACTGTAATATTCCATCATGACAACACTCGGCTGCTTGTTACAATACCTGTTAAAAAGTATTTAGAATGAAGTGGTTGGAAAGTTTTTCCTCAACCGCCTTAAACTCCAGACCGTGCTACCCTTGGAGCGGAAGTTGATAACGTATTTTTGTTTCCCACATATTTAATAAACATAATTTTGAGAACATTAATTTGCAATTGAATAAACTGCTACTAAAATTTTTACTATTTTAACAAAATCTGCTCTATTGTCCACGTTTTTGAGCGTACATAATTATATGCCAGATCTATTCCAATAAATATGTATATATATATTTTCTATAGATTGTGAAGAAATTTGAAAACCTCCATGTGATTTTTTTAATTTAATGATACACTTTAAATTTACGTTTATAACGATTTAAAATTTTATTATAATTCATTTTTGAAGCCAGTTTTATTTTTAAATCTTGTAGTAAAATTTAAAAAAAATGTTTAATTTTTGTAAAAATGTATGCAATTTTCATAATTATTTCGTAATTTTTGAATTTGATTATTTTTCACGACTAGGCGGATAGAGATTTTGGTAAAAAAGTTTTTACATAGTTTTTGATTAAAAGAACTTTTTGCTAAAAATTAAAAAAAAAATTAATATTTTTGGGCTTACACAAGCGTCTTTCAAAGATCTTTCACATAATACTAATATATCAAATGTTTTCTTTCTTTTCTATGACACAGTTTTCTTAGAATGTATTAAACTTTTAAACCCACTGTGCTGGATCTCCACACAACCTCCCAGATGTACCAAAATTCAAGTCAACTCTAAAACACCTCAACTCTAAAAATGCGAAATTTCATTAAGATACCTCATACGAATCGCTAGTTACAGACCTTACAAACATAAAAAGTTATGTAACCACTATGCAATATTTAATAGATTTTACTCCTAACTGAATAAACTTGAAGATATTTGCGTTCATCTCTTTTGTTCAAAAATTCCCATGCGCTTCGGTTTAATGTTTTAGTATAAATAGCTGATGCACACACGTAAAATTTATTCAAACAGATACACACACTTGCGTTCCTATAGAATTTAGTAGAATTTTAGTCTACTGCGCATGTCTCAGCAAAAGAGAATTCTAATCAACAACAACTATCTTGTGTGTGCTTATATACTGCTTTGTCAACGAAGAACTCACCTAATTTTTGGACATGCGCATTCATTTTTAAATTTTATTACAAATTTCGTTTACAGTTTTAGTATAAATACAAGCTGTATGCATACAGCGATATTTATATTGGTTTGGTGCACCAAACTGTCAACAGTAAAATGGAATTTGCGAATCTAAACAAAAAAAAAAATTACGAAACACAAGACAGTTGTCGTTGTTGATTAAAATTCTTTTTTGCTTAGACATGCGCAGTAATGACTAAAATTCTACTATTTAAGAGGAACGCAAGTGTGTGTATCTGTTTGAAGAAATTTTCGTGTGTGCATCAGCTATTTATACTAAAACATTAAACCTAAGCGCAAGGGAATTTTTGTACAAAAGAGATGAAAGAAAATATCTTCAAGTTTATTCAGTTAGTAGTAAAATCTATTAAATATTGCATAGTGGTTACTTTTTATTTTTGTAAGTTCTGTAACTAGCGAATCGTATGAGGTATCTTAATGAAATTTCGCATTTTTAGAGTTGAGGTGTTTTAGAGTTGACTTGAATTTTGGTACATCTGGGAGGTTGAGTGGAGATCCACCACAGTGGGTTTAAAAGTTTAATACATTCTAAGAAACTGTGTCATTGAAAAGAAATAAAACATTTGAAATATTAGTTTTATATGAAAGATCTTTGAAAGACGTTTGTGGAAGTCCAAAAATATTAAATATTTTTTATATGTAAGTTCTTCTAATCTAGAAAGTATGTAAAAACTGTTTCACCGAAATCTCTAGTCGTGAAAAATAATCAAATTCATTATTATGAAATGACTATGAAAATTTCATACAGTTTGACATAAATTAAACTTTTTTTTATAAAATTTTACTACAGGATTTAAAAAAACTGGCTTCAAAAATGAATTATAATAAATTTTTAAATTGTTTTTAACGTAAATTTAAAAAATTCACATCGAGGTTTTCAAATTTCTTCACAGACTATAGAAAACATATACAGTAGTGGTCAAAACATTTGCAACTGAGATCGCATTTTAACCAATCATTGACCAATTTTCTCCAAATCACATTTCGATACAAAGATTTATTTTTTTCATGTCATCATACATTGTTTTTGTTAAAAATATAAAAAAAAACCAATTCCGTTAAAGTAAAACAACAAAACATTAGTTTTAAAAGATGTATTCAAAATACAGCTGTTCAAAACATTTGCAACTCTTATTATTCTTGCTCTTAACTATGCTATTAACACTAACAAATGCTAGGAAATAACGGTAATCGCGTTTGTTTTATTAAGTCGTGATTTCGATATTTGCATTTTATTAAAAAACTCATCATAATTATTTTACTATAAGAGTTTTAATAAGATATTGGAAGCATTAACCTCGTAAGAATTACTTTTGTGAAAGAAGGCAGGAAACAAATACAATTCCGATTTCAAGGTGAAAATTTTAAATGACTTTAAAAGTGGACTTTCTCAAAAAGACATTTCCTTAAAATATTCCGTTCCAAAATCAACAATTTGTCGCATTGTTAATAGTGGTAACATCCATACAACTCACAAAGGAGGAAGACCCCGTATTACTACTGTAAGAGAAGACAGAAATATTAAAAATTTTTTGATGAAATATCCTAAAGCAGTTCCTGGAGAAGTTAAAACCGAACTTTCCATAGATTCCAGACTTTCCACAATTAAAAAAAGAGGCCGAGAATATGGTCTTAAAAGTTTTAGATGCACTAAAAACTCGTTGTGTCGGAAAAAATAGAAAAGCTCGGCTTGAATTTGCCCGCAACCATTTAAATTGGACTCAACTGCAATGGAAAAACATACTATGGTCCGATGAGTCCAAATTCAACCTCCGGGGTTCAGATGGAAGAGCCTACATTCGACGACCAGGATGCGAAAAGTTTAATCCCAGATACACAACCGCCACAGTGAAATACTGAGGTGGAAACATTATGGTGTGAGGGTGTTTTTAGGGAAATCGGATTGGCCCAATTCTCCGGATTACTAATAAAATGACGGCCACAATATATAGAGACCTTCTAAGCTCAGTTATGCTTCCATATGGAGAATGGGAAATGCCACTTTCATGGACATTCCAGCACGATAACGACCCTAAACATACGGCAGGTGTTGTAAAAGTATGGTTGGAGGAAAATAATATTAGTGTCATGTCGTGGCCGCCACAATCTCTCGATCTCAACCCGATTGAGAACATGTCGATGATTGCAAAACGGAATAGTGGTAATAAAGTATTCCGAAATGGTGATGAACTTTTTGCAGAGTTGGAACAGCAGTGGAATGAAATTCCCGAAGATTATATTAAAAAACTAATAGCCTTAATGCCTAAAAGATGTTCCGAAGTAATAATAAATAACGGCTATACTAAAAAATACTGAATAATGAAATCGATATTTGGATTTGTATAATATTTTCTTTAAGAGTTGCAAATGTTTTGAACACTTGTATTTAGACTAATTTTGTTAAACCTTATTTTTTTATTGTTGTAAATTTATGAATATTTTTTTTTTGTTTTTGTAAAATAATATGCAATAACTGAATTTTATAAAAAGAATATAAAAAAACTTATGCTGAAAGTTAAAAAAATAAAAAATTAGGCAAAATGTGATTTCAGTTGCAAATGTTTTGAACACCACTGTATATTTATTGGAATATATCTGGCATATAATTGTTACCTGTAAGCTCTGGAGCAGATTTTGTTCAAATAGTAAAATTTTTAGTAGCAGCTTATTCAATTGCACATAAATTATACTAAAATTAATGTTTTCAAAATTATGTTTATTAAATATGTGGGAAACAAAAATACTTTATCAACTACCGCACCAAGAGTAGCACGGTCTGGATTTTAAGGCGGCTGAGGGAAAACTTTCCAACCACTTCATTCTAAATACTTTTTAACAGGTATTGCAAATTGCACTTATTCTTAATAAAACATTTGCATAAATTTTCCTAGTATTTTATTCAACAACAAGTCAATGATTCTGACATTTTATACTAAAGTATGAAAAAGTGAAATATTTTTGAAGGACGGAGTTTTAAAGTGATATATTACTGAATCTAATTAAGATATTGACTTGAAATTTCGTTGTAAGACCAAACATTAACTTATCTAAACAAAACCAATTACCTCGGAATAAATATGGATCAAATTGCTCCTAATATTTGCAATTCTATTAAAATTTGTATACAAATTTTAGTTTTAGAAACTCAATAAATATGTTATGTGTAATAAAATCTGTAATTATTAACAAAACTCTATGAAATTTACGTTTTTTAAATTTTTGATTACAACAATAGAAAAAAAAAAAAAAAAACAATAGGAAAAAAAGTTGTCAAAGGGAATTTCGCAATTTCTAAAAATTGGAACGAAAATTCCAAAAATGGTATTTTTTACAATTTAGCCATTAGGGTTCACATTTTCTTCGGGGCTGGGAAAATGCTTTGGGAATAAAAAAGGAATACATCAAGATTTCCAAAACTGCTTTCCGTTTTCTGATCCCAGCTTTGGGATTTTAGAACATGTGGCCCCAAATTGAAATTTTTATAAAAAATAGTTCAAATTCCGAAGAGCGTAGGGACAACATATTCTAAAAATAGGACATGTTTTTTATACCAGACTGATCTCCGTAAAAATACCTTCCAAAAAAACGTAAAATTGTTATATGTTCTCAAAGAAAGTTTTTTTTTTTTTTAAATAAAAAAAGAGTTAAGTCACCTTTTCGGCCAAAAAAAAAACAGAAATCTACTTTTTTTAAATTTTTAAATTGATAATCGTTAATTTTTGGATTTATAATTGATATTGCTCTGAAAACTTGTGTATATTTTTGATAATTTACATGTCTAACTAACAAGAAAAAATAGGAAGCCATTTGGTGCAAAAGTACGACCTATATTTTTAAAAAAAGGACCAAGGTATGGCAAAATTTTAAAATTTTAATTTTGAAAAGCCTATAACTCGGAAATTATAAGTGATAAATAGCACACGCAAACATGTTTTTTCAAGACCTTTGAAATCGGATGGGAAACCAAAAAATGGCAAATGGTGTTTAAAAATGTTGTATGTCAAAGGTACCCAACATTGAGCCCCCATAGCGCCGCGCCTGGAGCATGTGTAGGATCCATTTAAATAACTTAAACTTGAATACTCATTGGCTACGCCAGTGTCAAATTTTATATCGATCTGGCCAGCCGTTTAGAAATGACAGATTTATTTCCCAGAAATTTTGATTCTGCCCCAATGTGGGGTGCTAATTGAACTCAAATACTTAGTCAAATGTAGTCAAGTGACTACACTTTATGTTACTTAGATATACTTAAGTGACAATTGGGATGTCAGTATACTTAAGCAAACAGAAAATAAACTGTATGAGAATTATATCAACAAAATTTCTATAAATATAGAAACACCATTTACATTTGAAGTGAGTACACTCTACAGACACAGACATTAGTGACATTTACTGTATATAAGGCATACATTGACTACATGCTTAACTGCTGGGTGGTTAAAGCCCAGCTAAATTTATTTAATGTTTATCTTAATAGAGTGTACATTTAACAGAACTATGTTTAAATAAAAAGTAAAAAAACTAGCTATTAATAGGTTAAAGTGTAACATTTATATGAGCTAATTAATGTCTGATGCTATTATATGAGTTTGTTGTTAAAACTAGATCCTATTTTTTGTAGCGTGCACAATATTTTGCCAATATAGAAAGCAATTTTCTGGAAATGTAAACAATAATAACAACCACAACATTTTATGCATATTCAAAGTGCAACTTATGGTATAGCCAATATTGCAACAACTATTGGAACCGGCACCCCCTGCCGCTAAATTCTACTTAGCACATACTACAATTTGCTACTACTTAATACCACTGGTCTACTCTACTCTACTCCTAAACATTCAATACAATTCCAATCTAATCCAATTTAATACAATTCACCATTTACTGGCAACAGTCGTTGTTTCTTTATTTGACTGACTGAACAGACGTTGGCTTTAGTCGTTCATTTATCGAGGTGGTTGCTGTTGTTGTATTGCCTGGTGGTGTATTTTATATTTGACTAGCTAATACCCGGTGCGCTTCGCTACCCCCTCGAAGTAAAATGCATATTAAGTAAAGGTTTAAAAAAAATATTTATTTAGTAATTAAAATATACATTGTTTCTTTAATATTATTTCTTATTCTATTTTTTTGATGTACAATATATTCAGTCTATATATACAATTTAAAAATAATAAATTAATGAACTATTTATTTCTTACTTGTTAAACTTATCGTAATAAAATGGTAACATTAAAATTTTTTCTTATTAAATAATTCTTATTCTAATGCCTTGGGATACACAATATTTTTTGTTTTTCCTTCTGGCGCGTATACATATAAATCTGTAGGTTTTCCCACTCGCGAACATGCGACGTAAAGCTGTCCATGTGAGAAACATGGATTTTCTAAATTAAGTCCACAAACTTGCAAGGACTGACCTTGAGCTTTATTAATCGTCATTGCAAATGCTAAGCGAATAGGAAATTGCAAGCGCTTGAAATCGAATGGCATTTCCGATGTTGCCATCGGAATACGTGGCAGCAAGACATCTGTTCCCATAAACTTTCCAGTTATAATGGTCGCCTCGATTAGATTGTTCATAAATTTTTTTACTGTTAGTCGAGTGCCATTACAAAGTCGTGGAGGATCAATGTTCCTAAGTAAAATAATGGGAACACCAACTTTTAACTGTAAGTCATGTGGTGGAAAGCCTGGTAAATCTAACGAATTTAAAAATTCAACTGGATAATTGACGACATCCTCAACATTTGGAACTGTGTCGATCGATTTATATGTTCTTAAATTCCCATCGATCTTGTTTAGAATATTGCTGTTGATGGAATTGACGTGCGTTACTGGCAGACGCACGTTCACATAACCATTCCTTTTTTTTTAAATTTTGTCCGATATTGGGAAATACACATTCTATTAATTCTTCAATGGATTGTGTCATTTTGCAAAAATCAGATGGAAATTTTATATACTTCGTTATAGGATCCATTGGAATTGTTCCATTACCTAAATCAAGTAATTGTTTGGAAAAAGTTGAAGCTGAATCATCACCCTACAACTGAACACGCATATTAGTAGATCATTTTAGAGTGTGAACATGTTGCCAAAGGTATGACGATTTCAGACATGCATTCAGCTCATCAGCTGGCGTTGATCCCGGTATAACAGGAAGTGTTTGCCGAAAATCACCAGCTAATAGAACTAAAGCACCTCCAAATATGTTATTATTGCTTCTTAAATCCCGTAAAGTGCGATCAAGGGCTTCCAAAGATTTATTATGCGCCATGGTGCATTCATCCCACACTATGATTTCACATTGTTGCAAAACTTTACCCATAGAAGAATTTTTCTTTATGTTACACGTGTAATCTTCAGAAAATTGAGGCTTCAAGGGTAATTTCAGTGCAGAATGCGCTGTTCTACCACCATCTAAAAGTGTAGCAGCAATGCCGGATGACGCAATAGCTAATGCAATATTTTTTTGCGATCGAACTTTTGCCAATATCAATGAAATTAAAAACGTTTTTCCGGTTCCTCCAGGTGCGTCAATGAAATACAGTCCTCCACTTTTGTTTGTTATTGCCTCCAATATGCTGTTGTATACCATTCTCTGCTCCTGTTGTAAATTTGGTAAATTTTCTTCCAGTAAAATTTCCAAATTTTGATGATTATATTCCGTCTCTCGTCGCAGATCTTCATCATGTGTATCGGTTCCTGACCGAATAGGAGCAATCATTCCAACTTCGATGAGTGTCACATGTCCTCAGCCATATAAGTTTTAAATTTATTCCAAAGATTCATTGGATTAGATGGTGAGCACGATACCATTATTATCGCAAATAATGCTCTTATTTTCCATGGATGGTTGATGGAAGGCACCACGCCCACTTTTGGCACCACCCATTTTTGTCCAAAATATTTATATTAAATCTAAAGTTACTTGTTCTAAATTTGGTTATTTTAGCTGTTATAGTTTCCCAGATATAAGGATATTAGTATTTACTTCATATGGGTGGTGTCACGCCCACTATTGCTGAACCGCCCGTTTTTATCCAAAATATTCATATTGAAACTAAAGTTACTTGTACAAAATTTAGGAACTCTAGCTCTTATAGTTTACATCACATTTAGTATTTACTTCATATGGGAGGTACCACGCCCACTTTAGTTGGTCCGCCCATTTTTGTTAAAAACATTTTTATTGAAGTTAAAGTTACTTGTATTTAATTTGGTAATTTTAGCTGTTATAGTTTCTTAGAATTTCAGATTTTAGTATTTACTACGTATGGGGGATGCCACACCCACTTTCGGTGGTCCACCCATTTTCGTTCAAAACATTCATATTGATACTAAAGTTACTTGTACAAAATTTGAGAACTCTAGCTCATATAGTTTACTTCACATTCAGATTTTAGTATTTACTTCATATAGAAGGTCCCACGCCCACTTTTGCTGTTCCGCCCACTTTTTGTTCATAACATTCATATTGAAACTAAAGTTACTTGTACAAAATTTGGGAACTCTTGGTGTTATAGTTTTCCTGACATTCAGATTTTAGTATTTACTTCATATGGGAGGTACCACGCCCACTTCAGTTGGTCCGCCCACTTTTTGTCCAAAACATTTATATTGAAATTAAAGTTACTTGTACAAAAATTAGGAACTCTAGGTGTTATAGTTTTCCTGACATTCAGATTTTAGTATTTACTTATTATGGGAGGTGCCACGCCCACTATTGCTGGTCTGCCCATTTTTGTCCAAAATATTTATATTGAAACTAAAGTTCCTTGTACAAAATTTGGGAACTCTAGCTGATATACTTTTTGAAATATACGCATTTTGTTTTTGACTTGAAATAGGAGGTAATGTTGTATAAATGGGCGTGGCACATCGCCCACGTAAAATTTCAAAATAAAAAGTAGCCTATAGTTCCTTCCAGAGATACGGGAAGACATTGTGAAGATTTCATGAAAATCGGTTCAGCCGTTTAGCCGTCTATAAAGTCCAAACAAACAAACAAACAAATATACATACAAACACACATTGACTTTTATATATATAGATTGTGGTTTGGTCTGGTGGTCAACATTTCGTTGATTGTTTAGTTGTTGATTCTGTTTAGTTAATAAATATTGCATAAGTGTATAGGAAATTTACTCACCAGCAGCATACAGCACAGCACAGTAAATTCCAGAGCAATATTTTGTGGCAATAACTGTATCAAAACAAAAAAATTATATATATATTGTTAAAGTTATTTTGTGTTTTATTTCGTATTAGGTTAATATGTGTATATATTGGGTTTATACATAAGTTATTGGCATTTGAAAATAATGATTTAACATTCGCTAGTTTTAAAGCAGTATTTCCGTTAAAACGATGGCACTGTGCCACTTAATGAAGTTTATAGGCCGGGCAAAGTTTCACGTTTAGGAAAATCAAAAATTTTGGAAAATCGTTGAAACTGAATTGAGATGGCTGGGATTTCATTTGGGTTTCGAAATGAATCAAATCAGTGACACCTCGCGGTATACTGTAGTAAAAAACCGAAATCTTAGGTCATTTAAGAGTGGAACATTTAAAAATATGTTTTGTAACTTACAAGAATTTTTTTTTTATAAATTTGATATCTGTTGCTAACTTACAGATTAAATCCACCATATATTAGAGTCACCATATTTTGCACATTTTCAAGTGAATTAAAGTGAAAAAAAAATTTTACGATTTTGAAAATGTTTCATTTTGACAATAGAATTAAAAAGATATGAGGACATCGTAAAACATCTAACAAGAAATCGTCGGAATAGATAAAATTTATACTATGAAAAAAATGTACAGCATTTTCCTCCAAACACATTCTGCTCTCAGACAACTACCGCACAGTGGGGGAACGGAAATAAATCTGTAACATCTAAACGGTTGGTCCGATTTTAATAGAAATTGTCCATGGCTATAGAGGAGCTATAGTTGAGTTTAAGTTTTGAATTTTAATAATTTAAATCTACTAGGAAATATGTACAAAAGAACATTGCATTCGAAAATTAAAATATCAGTTTTGAGAATCCCAGAATACTATCTTGATTTGTTACCTATATCTCGGTTATAAAATGAATATCAAACAAGTATGAGAGCTATATTCGGCTGTGCCGAATCTTATATACCCTTCGCCAAATTATACCTTAAAATAAAATTTAAAACATTTTTTTTTTAATTTTTTTTTTCAAAATAGTTTTTTCCAATTTTTTAAAAAATTTTTTTTTAATTTATCAGTGAAAAAACTTTATGACAAAAGAATGTTTTTTGTGAAAAAAAATTCGGGTTAAAAAATATTTTTCCCGATTTTGACCCATTGTAGGTCCAACTTTGTATAGCCTTATATACATCGTTGCAATGGACTTTGAAATATCTATCATTAGATATCCATATTGTCTATATTTATGACTTAGTAATTGAGATATAGATAAAAAATAGGCCAAAAATAGAGGTTGTCTCGGATTTTTGCTCATATCTCCGTTATTTATGGACGGATTTTGCTGATTTTAAATAGGAAACTTTTCGAAAGCATGTCTGACAGAATTATTGAGGATTTGGATCCCGATGATATCCGGGGTCTTCAGAAAATTGATTTCAACAGACGGACAGACAGACAGACGGATATGGCTAAATCGACTCCGCTATCTATAAGGATTCAGAATATATATATACTTCATAGGGTCGGGAAATTATATTGTGGAAATTACAAACGGAATGACAAATTTATATATATAATAAATGGCCTTTCAAACGACGTATACAACGTCAAAATAGGAAAAAATGGTTTTTAACCCGATTTTTTTTTGTGCATCCATAATTATTTTTTCAACAAAAGGTGTTATTTTGAATCACCCGGTTTTTCGGTAGCTGTCACTTTTGAATTTTTTATTCTTTGACAGTTGACAAGCAGAAACTACGCCATTACTAAAAATGGAACGATACACGATTCAACAACGCATTGAAATTATTAAAATTCACTACAAAAATTGTGAAAATCTTGCAGTCACAGTTCGCAAAACTAAAGCATTTTTGGGTCGTCGTGAAGCACCTTGTCGGACCGCAATACAGAAATTGGTGGAAAAATTCGAGCTGTTGGGACAAGTTAGTGATGTGAAGAATAATACCCGTGCACGTCGCTCAAGAACAACTGAGAATATTGCTGCTGTAGCCCAAAGTGTTGAAGAAAACCCAGGTTTGTCCATTCCTTGTCATTCTTAGGAATTGGGCATTCCACAAACGTCATTACACCGTATCTTATGGTCGGTGTTGGATGATCTTGATTTGGACAACGTTTACTTTCAACAAGACGGCGCTACGTGCCACACAAGCAACGAAACCATTGTTCTTTTAGGGGAAAAGTTTCCGGACCGTGTTATCTCTCGAAGAGGTGATCACAAATGGCCACCGAGATCTTGCGACTTCTTCCTTTGGGACCACGTGAAAGATAAGGTCTACGCCAACATCCCAGCGACGATTCAACACCTCAAAGATAGAATTCGTGATGCTATCGGGGACATAGGGCAGCCACTTTGCGATTGGGTTATGGAAAATTTCATGAAAAAGATATGGTCCTGTAAGCGTAGTCGTACTGTTCATTTGGCTGATGTTGTTTTTCATTATTAACGACATACCTTCCTCTTTATTATGAAATAAACGTCCGAGCATTTATCTCAAAAAATGCCATTTTTCTTTGAATACCAAAATAACACCTCTTGCTGGAAAACCCTGTACTGTGGATTTTATTTTTGTTTAACAGCACATCGGGTTTTCATGGCTTTATTGGCACATGTTTTGTTGAAATATTTCCTGAACATTTTGCATAGATGTGGCTGAATTTCGTTGTTGCTGCGTTAAATTTCTTTCTTCAATGCACAAGAGCTTTGGGCTTGTCGGTAGATACCTCTGACTCCAAATAACTCCGTTGAATGGTGTTAAATCACATGATCTAGTGGGCTAATTCTGGTCACCGAAACTTGAGAGTACACGACGAGGAAATGTGTAATGCTGTAAGGTAATTGTAATTGGGCTGTATGCCAAGTAAAACCAAATGTCGTCCATATCAACATCATTCAATTTAGGCTGAATAAACTATAGTATCATGTCCCGATATCGAGTATCTGTCACAGGTACATCTTGATTAACAAATCCATTAAGGGGAAAATGTGCGTCATCGCTTAGGATGATTTTGAAATACTGTTCAACAGCGATGATCAGAAACTGTCATACAATACTTTACGCACAAGTGGCGGCAAATTCAAGTCTTTCATGAATTTTGAGACTTAGAAGTATTCCAACATGCCTTTCTGCACTAATATCATTAATTATACCCAATACTATAAGTCAAAAATATAAAATTTAAACAAAAAACAATTTGATACGCTCAGTATGGTGGTAGAACTACTTTTTTGTTTTTGTAAATTTAACAAATTGGAAAGGAAATCCGTCTTAAATTATATAAAAAACCCACTAATACTTACTATGTCAAAATAAGTGGAAACTTAGAAGCTTAATAAAATCAAATTCTATAGCAAAACAAGGCCGTTCACATAAAATGAGTATGTGTTTGAAACGTTTTTTTTTTTTTAATAATTAAAAGTCATTAATTATTTAATTTGAATAAAATGTAATACAAGTTTATTGGAGCAGTAAATTTGGTTGGTTTGGCAGATTAATAATGTATGCATTTAGTTGTGGGTGATTGAAGAATATTTGGTAAGAAAATGTTGCTAACAAAAATAACGAGAATTGTTTGAATATCTATTGTAAATAGTATTCGATTTTGGAACAAAAAATCATAAAAATCAAATTGCATTTTCAATATAACGTGTTACCATGCAAATACCTATATTTGAATTATCCTTCACAACGAATCGTTGGGGAAAACTTGCAAAATATTTGTTTGTCTCTTCCTCTAAACACCTGCTTTAGTACAAGTATTTAAATGAAAACAATTTCCTGATAAGTGTGAGTAGAAGTACCAGTTTTTTCTTCAATTTGCCAGTTACGTTAAGCAGACATAACGAGCACAAATAAATTCTTTATTATCTAATAAAATGTTAAATATTTCAATAACTATTTTAAAAACAAGGAAATAATATACAATTGTCACATTTTTCTATGAGTTCTTTTTATTTAGTAATTACGCTAGAACCACTCAATAACCTTGAGTGATTAATAAAGAAACCGGCAGAGAAACAGACTTTTATTTTACAAATTTTTATTTATTTTAGTTTGTTTTGTTCTATAGACAAGAATGCGTAATTATACGTTCGATTTACGTTTTTACACTTTTGTATATGCGTGTGTAAATTGTATTGTACCTGCTGCAGCATTTGTTATGGTTTTCAGCTTAAAACCACAAAGAAACATGTTGAAAGCATTTAACAACAAAATACTTTGGTTGCTTTTCTGTTAATATACTTAATAGTTAAAGTTTCAACTCTTAAAGACATTGAAGAAAAAGAAAAACTCGTTTTTTATTTTTTATTTCAAAATTGAATTTTTGCTGGTGTAACAACCAGATGTTGTGTTCTATGAGTTCGAGCAGGAAAGTGAGCAAAAAGTACCAACCAGTTGACAATTTTAGTGGTAGTTGTTGTATGTATAGTAACAACAACAGCAATAACAAGTACTATTCAATTTACTCTGTGTAATTTTACACTCGCTTACTGTTGTATTAAACGGATACACGTATTAACATTAGGTGGGAGCAGAAAAAGTGGTTAGTGTTCCCAACTTGGAATTGGAGACACATTTTGAACATGTCCGAAGATCACGAAAATCATGTCCCGGATCACAGAATTTCTCTCAGTTAAACACACGATTTTCTATATAAAATATTGTTATACACAAGATTTGCTTTAGAAAATACTGTTATACACAAGATTTTCTATATAAAATACTGTTATACGCAAGTATTTCCATTGATAATACTGTTATACATAATATTTGCTGTATAAAATACTGTTATATACACGATTTACTATAGAAACATTGCTATTCCACGATTTGCTATAGAAAATACTGTTATACACAATATTTTTAATACAAAAAACTGTTATACAGAAGATTTTCTATATAAAAATATTAAATATTAAAATATTGTTATAGAAAATACTGTTATACGTAAGGATTTTCATACAAAATACTGTTATACACAATATTTGTTCTACAAAAGATTTTTTATAGAAAATATATATACATAGTACTGAGATTGTAAAATTCTTAACACACGTTTTTTATTAAAACGTTTAACCCAAGTATTATTTGATATTTTTTTTATCAGTTACTTTTGAAAAGCATGTCAGTTATTATGTTTAATGTCAATTATGTTCATTTGTTGTTAATCTGATTAAAATGAGTGACCATAAAAAAGTGCCTACTAAAATTATTAAATATTTTCAACAAAACCCAACTTGGTCCAAACAAAAAGTTGGCCAAACAATCAAAGGTCTGTTATCAAACTGTTTCCAATGTTATTAAACAGTACCGGGAGAACTTGTCCGTTGATATAAAACCTGGTTCAGGTAGAAGGAATGGTCCACATGATGTTTCTAAAGCCAATAAATTAGAAGCATTTTCAAAAGAGCTCCCAACACCTCCGGTGGAAAAGCTGCCCGTTTAGGTCAGTACTCGGACTATTTGGTACGAAAAGTTAAAGCCAATGAAGGTTTAAAAGCCTACAAGGCTAATAAAGTTCCTGAAAGGAACTCTGCTAAAAATTTAGAGGCCAAAGACAGAGCTCGGAAATTGAAATACAAAAAATATACCTGCTGCATAATGGATGACGAAATGTACGTACGGAATAGTTTAGTCGCAGGTTCTGGGTCAATTCTTTTATGTTGCATATGCTCGAGAGAATGTTGTAGAAAAGTTTAGGACCCAAAAGCAGTTGCGGCAAAAAAGCCAAAAATTTGCTACAAAGGGCTCTATAAATACTAGAGTTTCCAAAAAACCGAAAAATGTCAAAACCGCGGTTTCGGTTTCTTTTAATGGTACCTTTTTAATACACTAAATAGTTAGCTTATATACATTAAAATTGGCTAATATGCTTCTCAATAAAGAAATAATCAAGAATAGGGTGTTCAATTGTATTATGATACCAAAAATGGTGAACTAAAATAAACTAAGTAGTATTTTTTCGTTCTGCAAATAGTACTTCTGCAATAGTACTTTGAATTTTCTATAATATTGAACCTAGTATCAGGAAAATATTTTGAAATTTCAAACTTGACAGTGGAAAGTGTGGAAATTTTTTTTTTCTTCTAATGGAAATTTCTGTAATATTGAACCTATAAGCAGGAAATTAAACACACAAGATCCTGACTGAATTAGAATATGAAAAAGGGATTTGCAGGTACTTTTTTCAACTAATAGTACTTTTTGAATATTGTATAACGATGGACCTAGAAACGCGAATTCAAAAGGGATAATTAATGTTATTATTTTTCTTTATTGTAAAGACATTTTTTGAATATTTTATAATAATAAACCTCAAAATTGAATATTAGACACAAATGATTCTGAATGAGTTAGAATTCACAATATGTGATTATAGTGGTAACTTTCTTTTGTATTATCTATAATAATGGAAATATGAAATTAGACATTCATGATGCTGAGTATAAAAACAAAATGTGGGTCTTTATGGTGCAGAATCCACATTACAATGAATCAATAAACATGAAAAAACATTCACAAAAGGAGACTCAATAGTACTATTTCTTTCTTCCAATTGGGGTGGCGAAGCGCACCGGGTCAGTTAGTACTCCATACTTTTATCGTATATTTGAAAATAACTTTGTTACAAACATTTTGCATTATTTACCCTACGAAAGGCAGCCTGCTACATCATCTGAAGCAATTATTGTAATACAGTTTAAAAAATTTAAACAAATCTTAAGATATTTTTTCCGATCTGTGTGTAGAGATATTGGATGAATAATAGGATGAAAAAGTTTGTTTCTCATTTCTAAATTTTGAATTTTTCTACTGAAAATAGATTAAAAGTTTGAGAGTACAAAATTTGTCACTGAAGTACCACAGTACTCTTAAGTAGATATAAAATTCTATCAAAAAAATTCGATCGTCTCGACTTTTTACTTCAGAATAGCGACTTACGATTGCAAAGTTCCACTATGTGTTCTAATTGTGGGTCAAATTTAAGAATCTTCGCTCAGAATATGATAGAATTGTAGCTCAAACTAAACTAACATTTTAGTTGGATATACTCACACTTCTTTTTTGGTGCCATCCTAATGCACAGTTGTAATGTAAGTGTATTTGTGTTTACAAATAAAACCAATCATTCTTGTTTAAATTCTAAATCACATACAAGAATGATTGGGAAGTGAACATGCAATTTTATTGTTATTTCTGCGATTGTTAAATATGAGCAAAATTATTCTTATAACACCAAACCTAATCAATTTCAGAAAGATAATGAAAATTATTGTTTCTTTACAGGTTAGTTACGAAATAACCTTCTACACCAGCCAATAGCTACTTAAAAATGTACAATATGTTTTGTGCTTTTTGTTAAACAAGTTCATACATATGTATGTAGAAGAATTATAAAATAAATATATTTTCCTGTTTTCAATTCTCTCGATATGACGTGATTAAAATTGGACCAGTCACTTAATTCACACAAACAAACATACATGAGCAGCAGCAAACGTGTCATTGGTAGTGGAGCCAAGCCACACTTGGTACAATGGCACACCCACCCAGCTTACAATTGTCACTTTATTAGAATTTTTTCTATTTCTATTTATATTTCCATTTAAAATGAATCATATTAAAGAATGTTTTTGCAGAAATTAATAAAAAAGAAACGAATTTAAAATGTCTTGCTTTAACCTTGTTATAACTATAAGTTTAAACTTTAGGTCAAATTTTTAGTTGGCCTTACGAATGCTTTTGGTATGTTTAGAATGTTGAACAATGAATTTCTATGGAACTGAAAGGATGACATATCATTCAGTGTACAAAATTGTAGAAAATGCTGTGAGAATGCATTTGAATGTTCAGCGAAAAACAGTGGGGCTGTAATAATGTGAAGTTGTCTTAATAATGGTCAAAATATTAATTTACCGTTAGCACTGGTGCTAAATTTTGACACCATTTTTATTTTATAAACTCCTTCAATGTACTGAGAGATATCCCCTGAACTGTTTTGTAGAATTTCCATTCTGAATTTAAGATAAATATTATATTAAAGTATAGTTTACGAACTAAATTTTTGTTAATTTTCGTCCGACTAAAGCTTAGTCTGTATTGAAAACATGACTGCAAAAAATTTACATGTATGATCTCGTATGTATGTGCATCAGTGATGCCGTTTGGTTACATTTTTCGTAACTTTTCAATCCTCTACGTAACATGTATAGTTTACTTGTTTTGGACCTTATTTTCGTAACTTTTCATCCCTGCCATTAATTAAGATGTGAAAAGTAGTACCAATTTTTAGTACTTTAAATTCGCATTATGCCGCGGATGTTTCTATTAAACAACAGTGTGCTTTATGTGTAATTTTGTATCACCTAGGAAATCCGAGATGCTTTTGAGACATATTCTGGAAATGCGAAAATATCCAAGTTTGTAAGATTTCGTTAGGTTTTTATCAGACACACAAAATGTTATAATGTTTATAGTCACTTAAAAAAATCTGTTGAAAATGTCTCATATAATTCATGTAGCGGTCATACTCCTAGTGGCTTTAAAATCGTGCTAGAAGTTAGAAAATTTCAGTTGAGGACATGCTGATGAATATCGCTGGATATTTTTGTTGAAGCTCCAAAAGGTTACCTAAACTTCAAGAACTCCAAAATTTATTTCAATTAGACAACCATACAATTTTAAGTCCATCAGTAACAATATATGTAGCTCTCGCTTGAAGCATGTGTAAATAGAATTCTAAAGCAGCAAAGCTGTGCAAAGGAATATTTTCGCTTAGAAATTTGTGAAACCCCTGAGGTTAAAAAATACATAAAAACAATCGCAAGCAACTACCCTGTAGTCAGCCTAGGACCATATGTCCCCATGTCAACACTCTTTCTCTATTAACAATTGCACTAGTTAAGATTTCGACGACTTTCCTTCAAGCGTCAGTAGAAATACGTTAGAGACAACAGTTCTAGTGTATTTCTGGTGACATTGTCAACAAACGCGTCAATAGTTTTTTTTTATACCCTTCACCTTCGTGAGAAGGGTATATCTAAATTTGTCATTCCGTTTGTAATTTCCATAATATAATTTTCCGATCCTATAAAGTATATATATTCTGGATCCTTATAGATAGCGGAGTCGATTAAGCCATGTCTGTCTGTCTGTCTGTTTGTTGAAATCAATTTTCTGAAGACCCCAGTTATCTTCGGGATCCAAAACTTCAATAATTCTGCCAGGCATGCTTTCGAGAAGTTTGCTATTTAAAATCAGCAAAATCCGTTCATAAATAACGGAGACATAAGCAAAAATCCGAGACAACCTCTGAAAATTTCATCAAAAAAAGATAATTTATAGCATGCTTTGACATAAAAATCAACAAAGCGTATGTGTATGCGTATGTGTGTTGGTTATTGCTTTGCGTATTTTGTTTTTGTCTTTATACCCTTCACCACGAGAGGCAGGGGTATATATAAAGAGAGAGTTGTTTATAATGAGTTTTCATATGAGCAACTCTATCATACGTAAACACCACACACACCCAACACCACACACACCCAACAACAACATTCTACAACAATGGTGAGCAGCCCATAGCACAATTGTGCATAATCAAATCACACGTATTCTTATGCTCTTACAATTTCGTAGTCGTTGTCCACTCAACGAGACAACTACAAAAGCGCATGAGCACGGATGTATGACTTTTTCTTTATTTTTTCAGTTTTTGTATTTGTTTGTTTGTAGATGCACTGAACAAAATAAAGAATTGAATGTGGAATTGAATGTGGAATAAATAAGAATTATAAATCAAACACACGCATGCATAATTTCGTTTATTTTAATTTTTGTTGTTATTTTTTCAAACATACAATTGTGCAAAATAATTGTTTTGTTTATTTGGTTAGTTATCAATGAGCACTCAATGTGTGAATATGAATATCGGATGTTTTGCAATTGCATCTGATATAATATTATGATTTTTTCTTGTTGTTGTTGCTATATGAAGAGTTTTGCATGGGTAAAGGCAATGTACGTAAATATGTATACTTTGGTGAAGGGTATATAAGATTCGGCACAGCCAAATTTAGCTCTGTTACTTGTTTTTTATTATGCTTTGCAGTCAATAGTTATACAAAATAGGTACCTAGTCAGTAGTGATATAGTCTACTGGTGGATTTTCAATGACAAGCTAATGTTAAATGTCAATAGAAGATTACATTGGCAGGGGTACATATGGTAGTAGTTCCACTATTCATTATTGGCGTTCCATGCAGGGTATTTATAATTTTCCTATACAAAAACAACCTCTGCTTTCGAAATTAAATTTTCAAATCAAAATAACCTTTTACCTCAATCAATTTATAATAAGCACAATCGGAAAGATTTTAGTGATTTATTAAATCAATTTCCAAATTTAAATATTCTTATTAAGGGGCAAGCTTTCAATAATGGCATGAGCACTCATTGCATGAGATCCTAGGCTGACGAATACAGGGAAAAACTTTTTAGTGTTAAGAATTCAGTATAGGCAATATTTTTAATCAACTAAAACTTATAAAAAAATGGGGTAGAATTACAACATTCGTATTCGAATGAGCTAAAACATCGAAAAATTATAATAAAACCTACTCGAAATTATACTAAAATGTACTAAATTTCTGGATCGATATCGAGTGCCATAATCTCGAAAAAGAAAAATACCATCAGTTTTACTTGATATTGAATGCGGTAATTAGGCTTTTGATCATAGTATCCGTTTGAATACAGACAAAATTATAATTTTTTTATAAAACCTTAATATATACAGTATTTATTTAATAAGAATTCGTAAATGTAACTTTTTATAAGAAAAATTTTAACTTTTTACAGACTACCCCTGGCAGCACTGATGTGCATACATATTGCCATTTAAATCCTACTGTACATACAAACGTATACTTTATGTAAAATTGCGTACATGCACTCGTGTACACATCATCATGTAAAGGTATGTACCTGTAAATTTCGTGTCATATGGATGTGTGAGTTTAAGAGTTAATGTAACAAATTGTTTACTCCCAGCAGTTCTAAGAGACTGTCCCGAACTGATGATTTTACCTATCATTTCGGGTGACAACTAGTTACATAACTGGCTACGTGAGTAGTTATTATAATTCGTGCATGTCCTAAGCCGGGGTAAATTTACCCTTTTTCATTACAATGATTATGTCTGATAGCTGGTTCAAAGTATTCAAGACATTAAATTCACATACCGGTTACATAGATTCATTTACCTTACTAGCTACCTAACTAGTTATTTGATCAGCTATAGTTATTTTAACATGTAAAAGACATTTAATAGACAGTCAAATAACTGATTGCATGTAAACAAACCTTTCTCCGACAACTTCTGGTTAGTAAATAACTACTTTCTAAAGTGCAGTAGAAAATAAATATTTAAAGTGACTAGATTGTAGGTTACTTAGAGACACTAAAGATACTTAAGCAAAAAGAAACACAATTTATATAAAATCAGTTTGTACGAATTACTCATAAAAGAAAATGCAGTGCACAATTAACTTTTATAGAGACTACACTTTAGATTACTTAAGTGGCAATTGTCTTCACGCTAGATTACATGGAATGTATAAAGTAACCAATTGATTTCACACTGCACACTGGGTTGACGTTTGACACGACCCAAAATATGTATATAAATTGGAGTCAGCCAAGTATTCAGACATTAGTGATAATTACTGTCTATAAGGGATACATTGACTACTGGGCTGTAACTCATTGTTGTTGCTAACAATTCATTATCACTTTGTTCGAGAGTCTGTGCGTGCATTTGCATAAATATTTTTGTTTGAATTTGTATGGATTTTCATTACACCACCTACGAAAGTAATAATGACTTTCATTTGTTTCTGCCTATATAACGGGTGTTGTTGTTGTTTTTATTTTTATTTTTGTTAACAACATCCGTATACATAAATTCAAACATACAACCATAATATTTATGTATGTATGTTTGTCTAACTAAAAATATTTGTTGGGTTTTTTGTTGTTAATGAGTTTTATTTAGTGCAATGTTGAGGTCATTGCCAATAATTAATATTATTTTGGATATTTTTGTTTTATTTTGTGTCTTTTAATATTTAATGAAATGCAATTATTAAATTAGTGAATTATTATGTGAACCACTGAAAGTAATTAGATCATTTTTAAATCTCTTTACTAAGTTTTTAGTGGCAAATTGTTAAATCCTATTAACAATATCGACATGATAATGATATAAACATAGATTTTTCTATTACTCACGCCTTGTAACAGATAAACAACTGGTCGAAAATGCAAGCTTAAAAAAACATACTTTTTACAAAATTACATGTAAAATAAGTAAGAAAGTATGGTCGGGCTTGACCGACACTACACTAATTAAATTAGCAAAAACATTTTTCTTTTAAAATTTCAATAATTTATATTCGTGAGTGATTTTCGGAAGTGGGCCTTATATGGGAGCTATGACCAATTATGAACCGATCATAATAAAATTTGGTGACATGAATTCCGTATATATAAAACTTATTTGGAGCAAAACTTGTATTGATACCTATATAAATAAAACATACATGACCGATAAAGTCCAATTTTGGGAGGATATTTGTATGGGGGCTAGGTGAAATAATGAACCGATTTCAGCCAGTTTCAGTAGGCCTTAGGTCCTTAGGCCGAAAAAATTATATGTACCAAGTTTTATTGAAATATCTTAAAAATTGCGACCTGTACTTTGCGCACAAGGTTTACATGGACAGCCAGCCAGCCAGATGGACGGACGGACGGGGATCGTTTAATCGACTCAGAAATTGATTCTGAGTCGATCTGTATACTTTAAATTAAACTAATATTTTTGGGCGTTACAAAATTTCCACTATAGTGGAAATTTTTAAAAGAAAATACTGAAATACACAAAATTTTATATAGAAAATACTGTTATACACAATATGGGAAAATACTGTTATACACAATATTTTCTGTATATAATACCGTATGAACAAGGTTTTAGAAAATACTTTATTACACAACATTTTCTATTGAAAATGCCGTTATAAACAAGATTTTCTATAGAAAATTCTTTAATACACAACCTTTTCTCTTAAAATACTGTTATACACAAGATGTTCTATACAAAATTCTGTTATACATACGATTTTCGATGGAAAATACTCTTATAGACAAGATTGTCTATATAAAATTTATTATGTACAAGAATTTTATAGAAAATACTGTTATGCACATGATTTTTTATAGAAAATAATGTTATACATAATATTTTTTGAAGATTATAACACGACACGAATGGACTAAAAAGCCAAAACATCTAAGCCGATTGTGTAATAGTGCTGGACATTTATAAATGAAGTTAAGGGTGTTCTCCTATTCCTACCCAAACATATAATACGCGCGCAGTCGAATCTTCAGTAAGAAATATCTGAGATGAGTGGCCTTTATTAATTCCTTTATCTTCAATGCAATATTGCTCATAGATTTTCTCAAGGAATTATTCCACAGCGTGTCCGTATTAAGTCCAAATTATCCTTTATAGTCTTGTATACAAAGTTAACGTCAATTCTCACAACCGATGTCCGTATCAAGATCCATTCAAACCATAGCTAATTCATCGGCAGTTTTATTACCTCAAATACTATTGTGGCTAGGTACCAGGGATGGAAAATTAAATTTAATAAAAAATGTACTTTTTCGATTATGATGTACATTTTTTCAAATATTCAAAAATCCAAAAAATATAAAATTATAAATAAGCTTTTTGTAGCTTTTTTCCGATCGTCATTAAATTTAATCATAATATTTGTGTATGCATATATGAATCTTATTGGTGTTAAATTTGAACGTGATGATCAAAATTTATAATAGTTTAATAGGCGTGAGAATTGCTTTCGGAAGCTATGTCAAATTATGAATCGATTCTTTAAAATTATGCAGTTTAATTCTTAGTTATATGAAATTTAGGTTTGCCGAATTTATAGTCATTACTAAAATTTTAAATGATTTATTAGCTTTAAAGTATTTTTCAGAAGTGGAGCTTATACTAGAGCTACTTATAACCAATTAACGTATGAGGAATGAAATTGCAACAAAACGGAAAACGCTATATTTGTTTCCAACGTTAAACCAAATAATATATAAAACCTTTATAAAATAGCCCATTGTATTGATTTAATGTAAGCAAAAAATGTATTATATTCATGTACTTTTATGGCAGTTATGAAGAAATTTATATACAGGTGTTGGAAATTCCAATGTTTGCACTTTTCTGAGCTCTTATTTGAGTTTCATGGTCTTATTTTCTCGCTTTTTATATTAAATAATCTAAAGAAAAACTCTTCTATTTAAAAAGGTCCAAAAACTCTCAAATTATTTTTAATTTAAAAACATTGGGAAATTTTATCACTTCAGAAAGTTTGGAATTTGATGGGTATTGAAAAACACCATAATCATTTGGGCTTGAGAGTTGGATGATGAAATAGTTTCTTTTTATGAAATGATTAATTTTGTGTACACATTTCATAATATATTAAGGACTGAGTTCGAAAAATGTTTAACATATGTTAATAAAAATGAAACCACTAAACTTACAGTTTTGAATCTTTTTTTATTTGATTGAAATTATTATCACAATTTACAAAAAAAAAAATTATTTTTATAGTTCTAATCACTAATGATGAAATTTTAAACCTTTTTCGAGAACCCTTCCATTATAGTTTTTATAGTGCTTTATGTCACTTTGTTAGAACACGTTCTCCATCTTCATTTAAAATCTGCCACACTTTTGGACACCTTTTTTATGCTCTTCAATTCTCTTTTAACAAGAGCCCAATATTTATCCACTGGACTCAGCTCCAGTCAGTTTGGAGGAATTGCCTCTCTTGGTACAAATACCACATTATCTTGTCTTGTACCACTCAAGACCTTTCTTACCATAGTGACAGATGCCAAATCAGGCCAAAAATAAGTGGACACACTAAGAAGTCTTATGAATGGAAGCATGCCTTTTTGTAAACATTCCTTGATGTAAATTTCGGTATTTATAGAGACCTTTGTAACAAATGTTTGGCTTCTTTTGCTGCATATTGTTTGCCATACCAAGAACTTTTTGGGAAATTTTGTCTGCTTTTGGGTCCTAAACTTTTCTTTAACATACTATCGAGCATCTGCAACATAAAAAAATTGACCCAGAAGCTGCGAAAAATTTCCCTTACGTACATTTCGTCATCCATTATGCAGCAGTAGGGATGCCAATCCCGAAATCCCGATCCCGAAAATCCCGAGATTTTTCGGGATCGGGATTTCCCGAATCCCGGGATTTGTGAAAAAAAATCCCGGGATTTTTCGGGATTAACAAATCCCGGAAAATTACGAGATTTTTGATATTTTTGGTACGAAATATGAGTGATCACAGATCGAGCTCCTTTTCTCGATTATACTCTTATAAACAAAGTTATTAGGGAGTTTAGAATTTTTAAGTTTTTCGTATGAAAAATCGATCTTTGGTCAGAAATATGAGTGATCACATATCGAGCTTCTTTTCGCGATTAAACAAAGTTATTAAGGATTTAAGATTTTTGAGGTTTTCAGATAAAAAAAGGCTTTTTGGTACAAAATATGAATGATCACAGATCGATCTCCTTTTCTCGATTAAACACTTATTTACAAAGTAATTAGGGATTTTAGATTTTTTACTTTTTTCATATTTTTTCCGATTTTCGCAATACTTTACAGTATAATTTCAAAGTACTTAGCACTTTTTCGTGAAAAATTTTATAAGGATTGTCGCATAATTAACATACTTATGACTGCTAAAACAGTATTCCGGACAATTGTATGGAACTAGGGGCAATCATGGACCATTTTCAATTCCTAAAAAACCTTATCAACAGAGAGTATTTGTGGATAATTATAGTCAGCCCTAACGTGTTTTAGACATACAGACATACGGAAATTTTTTATTATAAAATAAAACAATCCTTCAATATTTTATTTTCAGTATTAATATAGGGAGGAAACATACATTTTTGACAAAAATTTTGCGGTTTTAATTGCAAATAACTTTAAACTGCCTTACAATTTTTACACTATTAGTCTCATAGTAATGGTAATGTATGCTTTACTAAAATCCTTTTACTATGAACTACCATATGTACTCAATATAGTTTTGTTATGGATTTGTCACGGTTACATAGTTCAGAATACGGGTATAAATATGAAATATCGTTTGTGTCAAATTTATTTTAATTCAATGCATTCGTTTTTTCTTTGATATATTTTTACATAAATATATTAACGAAAAAAAAATAGTTTTTATTGTTGAATTTTATATTTTTTTACGTTTAACTAAAATCCCGAAGTCCCGAAAAATCCCGAAATCCCGAAAAATCCCGGGATCCCGAAAAATCCCGGGGTCCCGAAAAATCCCGGGATCCCGGGATTTACATTTCTAAAATCCCGAATCCCGGGATTTGTAAAACCCAGTCCCGTTTGGCATCCCTATGCAGCAGGTATATTTTTTTTTTATAAAATTTGACTTCAATTTCCGTGCTCTGCCTTTGCCCTCTAAATTTTTAGCAGAGTTCCTGTTAGGAACTTTTTGAGCCTTGTATGCTTTTAAACCTGCATTAGCTTTAACGTTTCTTACCAAATAGTCTGAGTACTGACCTAACCGGGCTGCTTTCCTATCGGATGTTTTGGGAGCTCTTTTGAAAATGCTTTCTATTCTTTTGGCTTTATAAACATCATGTGGAAACAAATTGGAAACAGTTTGATAGCAGACCTTTGATTGTTTGGCCAACTTTTAGTACGCACTTTTTAATGGTCACTCATTTTAATTAGATTAAAAACAAATGAACATAATTGAAATTAAACATAATAACTGACATGCTTTACAAAGGTAACTTGATAAAAAAAAATCAAATAATAAAAAATAAAAGTTTTAAAATTAGCAATTTACATCTGATTGATTAAGATCCATATATATTTGTTTAGAAACAAGATTATGTTCTACTTTGCACATCTTATCAATAATAGAATTATTTACTTCCACAAGAATCCACTTTTCTGCCCTTCACTGCCACTTGATGTATAATATAACAAATTGTTTCCGATGAATATAGATAAAATATGGAAAAACTTGCAAATGTTTTTTCAAGGTAGTTCTTATTTTTTTTAAATTTTGAAGTAACTAAAAGCCAGATTTTCAAATGGGGTTTTAAAGTATTAAAGCAAAAAATAACGTAATTCAAATTAAGTCCTAAAACACTAATAGCTCATGTACTTTTCCTTTGGCCAGTGTCAAATTTTTGTTGGAATTTCTTTCCGCATACGTTATGTACCTATTTACATTATTTGTGTTAAATTTTATCAGGAGCTAAGTCAATTCATTAGCTTTTTTTAAAAAAATTGTAATAACATTATTTAAAAATTGTTAAACTGTTAATTTATTACTATTTTTGCAGTTGTTAGGGAAACATTTATTAACGATTATGAATCTTAATATATATATTTTTTCAAAGTTAAAGTATACTTTTAAATTTTACCAAATGAGTCAATGGTGTACTATTGTACTTCTTAGAACCAAAAGAATAGTACAATTGTACCAATTTTGTCATCCCTTCCTGGTAACTAAAGCTTTTTCAATATGTGTTGTTCATTGAGAACTTGTAGCTCTCTCACCTAAGAGCAGGGTCTAATTACCAACTTCTCCCACCAAATATAGATAATTACTTTAGCGCCATGGATATTTGGCTTTGGTGTTGATTCGTCAGGTTGGCCGGTTTTCACATACGATCTCTAACGCTTCGGGTTATCGTAATGGATCTATTTTTTATCGCAAGTGAGTAGTCGGTGCAAAAATTATTTTCCAAAAATGCAAAATCATCTTTCAAGGTCTCTCGGTTTTAATTCGTATTGTAACCAATTCCCCTGCTTTTGGATGAATCCAGCTGCTCGCAAATGTTTTGACATTGCTGTTTGATTTTCCAAGCTCTTGTTGACTTTGACAACAATTCTTGGTCTTCAAACTTTTTTTGGCTGTCGTGGGCTATCTTTTTCATCCGTGTCAAAATCACCACTTCTGAACTGCGCAAACCATCTATCGCAAGTTGAATCCGATAAAACACATCCACCATAAGCTTTGGTAAGCAATCGGTGCTGTTAATTGCGTCTCACTTAACGAACGAACATTCATACTTTACTTTTGTTTTTATATTCCAACAATTCCCAATCATAGCTACATTTTCAAGTCAGAATTTAAAAATCAACACTTGATTTTACTTTTTAGTCAAAGAGAAGTGCTTGCATACATTGTATACATTTGAATGAAGATGCTTCTAGCTCGTTGAGCACAGCACAACCAGGAGCTGAAATGGAAACGTATATTACACATTGATATGTAGAGAACATTTACAACTTGTTAGAAATAGGTCATGGATGTTGTGTTACAGGATTTCAACACACAAAATAAGGATTGTTTAATTTGGTATGTGAACATATGAAGGGTTTGCTGCACAAACTTTAAATATTGAAATAAATTTTGTTTTAAAAATATAAGAATTTGATGAAAGTTTAAGGGCCATTATTACAACTTGCCTTTATGTTCGCAATAGTAACAGTTAAGTTTAAAACAATATTTTTCTATTACTTAAAGTTACCTTTTACTATTACGAACTTAAAGGGAAGTTGTAATAATGGCGCTAAGTCTATAAAATAAATGTATTACAAATTAATGTAAATACTTTTGATAGAGGTGGCCACAGCATATAGTGATATAATTAAATCAGTTTTCGAATTTGAATGACTTACTGCAGTAAGCCCTTCATATATATTGGGTCTTATCATCGACATTTCTTATTCGCTTGAATAGTGCAAATATCCTCCGCCAATCAGCGAAGCGGCGGAATACATTAGCACTATTCAAGTGAATAATGTCCGAAATGTAAAATTTTACTTGAATCTTGCGCATAAATCCGGCTGAATTTGGCAGATGGCATGGGTTATGGGTACGGCTTTGAGGGCGGCTTAAGATAACGCCAGAAGAAAAAATCTAACGGGATCAACTCGCACGATCTCGGTGACCAATTAACATCTCCTCCACGTAAGATGACCATGCAGAACGTGGAATAATATTGTTACGAATGTGCAATGACGATTTGAATTTAACGGTCTGTAACGACTGCCTGCAGCATTCATCATGTTTGAAGGCACGTTCATCAGTAGCATGCGTTTATTGGCATTGTTTGTAAGTATGGCAACACTAAATGTTTGGGCTGCTGGCAATGACATCGAAGGCTCTGGAATTCGAACATACGAGTTTTGTCCGTTAAGAGCATTGTAGAAGATTTCCGAGAAATGGCGTGTGTATAAATATTGGCAGAGGTGGCAGTCGTGAGTTGAGTTGATCATTGTCGCTGTTAGAGTTAGCATCAATCGTGTACATGTGTGTTTGTACATTATAAAGTTTATGACACTGAGTGACTATTTAATTCTGTTGTTGTTGTACATTCTAAATAAATAAAGAGTTGTTACAATTTTAAACTACTAAAATTGCTTTATATTTGCAATCAAAAGTATCCGGTTTATTTAAATGAATAAACCCCGTTTTTAAAAGGTAAAAACGTAACAATATGGACAAACCATATGTCGTTGGTATCCATATTATCCAACTCAGTCCAAAAGAAGTTTGTATAATCATCGACCTATGGAGCTATGATGATGACATTATTCTAGGATGCTTATTGGATCTCATGGGAATCCAGATATGGGCCTCATCGTAAAATGGTCAAAGTACGCGGAACGTTGCCCGAACAGAATACCTATTTTGATAAAACAATTTTATCATTTACATGTGTTACACAGGCTGAATAAACTACAGCCAATTTGACAGGTGTATTTTCAAGAATATGGCCGCTATCAACTGTCAAAGTTCGGAAGTCCCTATTGGACGACCATTTATTTATGAGTATACCTTGCCTCTGTTTGTCTTTTAATATAATGGTGGATATTAATTAACTAATGTTACTCCCTATTCAAATGCAATAGAGTATAAAAGACATGCATTAGAAACTAAAAATAGAGAAATTCACATACATGACCATGCATTTAAAATACACACACACACACTTGCACATACAAATGGATAAAAGCTTTGAAATAAGAGTTTCTATTTTATTGCATAGAAAAGCTTTTGCAAAAGCAAATGAAAATATTATTGATTAATTTCATTCAATAAAAAAGTGGTGAATATAAAATTTTTAACTTTTATTAAGTACAAAATTAAAAGATTAAATGTGAATTTATTTATTTTTATACCTAAATAAAGAAAATTTAAACAGAAAGATAAATTGTTGCATTAATGAATCATGCAATCAATTAATTGAGTTTAAAACCACAGAAAAACAACAATTACAAGTATAATTGTTGTTAAAGTTATGGGGTGTTGAGCTAAATAAGTAATATAAACATTAAATCAAAGAGTAATGCAACATTAGACAATATAACTGAACAAACAAAGCAACAACGTTAAAAAGGTTTCTTGGTTTTGACTACTCTAGCTCTAGCTCTGACTCTGGCTCAAGCCACCAACAAAACACATTGTAGCCAGCCAGACAGTCAGCTCTGCAACCTCTACCACTAACACCATTAAAAGTTTCTTTATTATATATACGAGTACTTTTTTCATATTATTTTCCACTGTACAAATCAAGTACAAGCTATAAAAAGGCCAAGATAGTTTTCTGGCGGTTCAGTCCAAACGCGAAGTTTTACAAAGTCATTGAGAACGAAACGGGGTGCAAATAAAAGCAAAAAAATATTAAAAAAATTATTAAGTTTAACAAAATTAAATAAAATAAGTAATTAACTTTAAAAAGTGGTGAATTTAAAAGAATTGAAATAGTAAAGATAAATAGATCTTTAAGAATTCAATGAAAAATTAACGAGAAGAGATAAAACGTCTAAATAAGCTAGTTTATTTCACAAACAACAAAGCTAAACAATGCTAGTGGTAGGTTGGATTTTTTAAAAAAACAAGATTTTCATTTTAACAAAAAAAAAAGTCTATCAGCAACATTACAATCAATCATTTTTAAAAGATCAACGAAAAAGGTCAAAGTTACTTACATTTTTTAAAGAAAAAACTTGAACAATGCAATGGATTTTATTTATACTATGTGTTTTTTCTCTTTATAAAATAAAAATATTATCATTAAATTAACTAAATTCCTTGAGAAAAAAAAAATAAAATAAAAAACAACTAAATAAATTTACAGCATTGTGTACTCACACAGAAATACTTAAGCATATGACTGTTGCTGTGTGAGTGTATCTTTGTATCTATTAGTGTGCAATTCAAATATGAATGTAGCTGCAAGTACATACAATACATATCTATGTGTATATATAGTATATATTAATGTGTGCTGATTATTTCAACTGCTACTAAATACTAGCTGGAACTGTTTGTTCACTCACTGCATGCTAGTGAACAAGTTGCTGCTGTTGTCTTTTTGTTTTTGGCCAAAAGTGAATTTGCATACATTAACGAACTTACTACTTACTACACTGAGTATTAAGACACTCACTATAATTCGCTCGCTCACTTTATTCAACAGTTGTCCAAATGATTTAAGTGCTTTCGGTTACCATGCTACTTACTCATAACGTATTACTCCTATTGTCTGGTAATGGACTGACTGTCTAAAGGTGTTGTTACAGTTAAATATTCACCCAATTTGGTTAAAATCATTAATGTAAAGTGGATTTTCCAGTCCAGTGAAGTGGTGCTACATGTGTATAGTATATGTGAATGCAAATACTTACATTTACACAAAAATAATTAATTTAACCCTTTCGGGACGAATGGTACACTTATGGACTTTGTTCGGATTTAAAATTCATTATTTCACCTCTTTTATGATTATTATTGTTTTTAATGGTATTTTTTAAGATACTATTGCAAATACATGTTCAGTTAAGGACTTGTAGGAATTAAATAATAAAAATTTCGAATAAAAATTTTCATATATGGGCAATTCCATGAGAATGACTACCACGACTGAAAAAACAATAACCCTTGAAACTTTTTTTCAAGATGATTTGAATAGAAGAAAACACTAAAATATTACTATGTGAAAGAATTTAGAGCTTATTACAACATTTTAAGTGCAAAAATAATAGTTTAAACTGAATATATTTAATTTTTTAATTTCATTGGTATGTTTTAGGCTAAAATTGCGACGAAAACTAAGCTCCCAATTAGCATGTAGTATGAAATGAATTTAACTCTGACTGTTTTTTTTGCTATTATGAAATTGTTTATTAAAACCGAATATATATTTTCTACTTATTTTTTTAGTTGATGTATACATATATTTACAGAATATACATCGCTGTACAATAAGAGAAGAATCTGTCACGTACGGTATGTCACGTACGATATTAAATTGTATTTAATATAAAATCATCCAAAGATTGTTTTTATTTAAATATGACGGATTGTATAGGAAAAATATTTGGTTTAGTGTAAGAAATTAAAAGAAATCCTAACGCCTCTCACGATTCGCAAATTTTCGCATATTTCTACATGTACCTCAAAATGACTTCCGTTTTATGTCGCGTACGATATACCCTTATTTCGCTCTATATTTTGGACAACAATGTTTCGAAAGAACTTATTATTTTTTTCAAATATAGTACCCTCTGAATGGAACATAAAGACCAAATTATTTTTCGGATACTCTTATTTTTGCAAAATCTATTGCACTCTATAGACGTACAAATGTCACGTACGATGACATGGAATTGTCCATATGTGATTAAAGTAATTAATATGTTTGTGGCAACCATTTTTAAGATTTAATACTTCACTTTATTGTGTTGTTCTCTGATTATGGTTCTCATACTCTGAAAAGAACATGATTCATCATTAACGTGATTGCCATAAACATAGATTTATTTACTACAATATATGGTAGCTTAAACATATTATGGTTACCACAATCATATACATAATTACAGTAACCATAATATAGTTAAAAAACTTGTAAATATGTTGAAATGTTTATAGTAAACATAGTTGAACTTTTTTTACCATAACTATTTCAACATATTCACAAGTTTTTTAACTATATTATGGTTACTGTAATTATGTATATGATATTTTATCACTTCAATCGTTGATAAGCTAATGCAATAGTTATGAATGAAAAAGACGAATAGTATAATTGTTCTTCGCAATAGTTCCTTAACAGACAGATTTTGTGAGAGAAGTATAACATATTAGTTATTAAAATTACATTATACAGAATTGTAATGCGAAAGCCGTACCGTACCGAAAGGGTTAAATTAGGATTTTTTTAATGTGGTTGTTGTGCAATTTAAATTGATAAAATATTGCTGTTATAAAACTATTAATTGAGTGATTTACATGTTATACCAGTATTTTATATAGACCACAATTTTCAAAAAAATGTCATTCAAATAAGAAAACATTTAAAAAAACAAAGTATTACAAATAATTTGAAAAGACAACACAGGTTTTTAATTAGAATTTACAGCTTGGTATTGTAAAATATGTTATATACTTACCCATATATTCATAAACAATTTTTACATTCGAAGTCAGTTATTGATTTATTTCTCAAGCTGTATACCATGCGGTAACTTGATGAAAATAAACTCGAAAAAAGTGGTATTAAATCTGGATCTTCTAAACTACTGACCCGATTGCAAAACTATATATAAACGAATCGTGTAGGAAGACATGGAATCAGTGACCATCTTGTTAGAACACAAGGTGCGATACAGGGTATCACAGTCCACCATCACTGGAAACTTGTACAAACATGGACAGATGGTCGCTTTATAAAAACCATAGCAGTGGTGATGGGTTATACCCATCACCATCAGGCTCTCCGTTTGCAATTTCAATATTTTTCATTTGTGATCCCATTTTATTTACCAAAATAGTTTTTTTCCACGAATAGTTTTTATGTTTTATAATGTTTTTAAAGTATAATAAACATATATAAGTGTATAAGTCGAGTACTTACGTCTTTTTTATTAACTAAGTATTAAAATTTTTAAATCCAGCCCATGAATAATATTTTATTCCGATATGTTTATTAACCAACATACATAAGTATATTTTCGTTTTTAAACTCGATTGTAACGAATTCCTGTTTATTACGAAGTTACAAAATAAAAAAAAAACATCTGCTATAACGAATTCGGCTATCATGTCGAAGAGTACGAATCATCCATTAGAACGAACAATATTTTATGGTTCTCAGATTTTTAGCTTTTATTTTATAAAACATTTTTACTATATACTAGAGGGCTGCACAAGCACATTCGTTTTGTCGTCTTCACTGAATGCCATGCTTCACTTGACTCGACAATCATATACACACTGAAAAGTGAATGAGTATTGTGCGCAACAAAAATAAAACGAATGTCAGTTTGTTTTGTATATGATCGTATGCTATCATGCCCTTCCACGTATATGTTTTTTGTTACCT